>CAEKDK010000008.1:1800000-2162500 GCA_903112645.1 Prunus armeniaca
CTCAATCCTTCAAACTGCTTTTTCAATGGAAAACATTGCTTTAATTTCCTTGAAATAGACTAAAAGCTAGGGCCTTGGAGGGACAGATTAGTTTATGGTTTCTAGTGCAGTTCTGGATATATTAAAAAATTATATATATAAATTCATAGAAAATTTTGAGTATGAAGGGACCTAGCTATAGTTTATATGATTGGGGTTATGAGGGACATGCCGCCTTTGAAAAATTGACAAATCTTTAATTATTCATCTATTCCTTTCTGTCATGGGTGTATATTTTTTTGTTTTTTTCCCTCTCATAACATTTGGAAATTAGTCAAAACTAATAACATTATGAAAAATACCAGAGGCAAAATCACTACAGGACATAAAAGAAAGATTTCGTTAAGCTTTTCTCCTTTTGTTCACCAAATTGGTTGGGATCTCTTGTAATTAGGTGGCTTAACTAATATGATGAGAGTTCATCGTCTGCAAGTGCTCGATTTTTCGTCTTTGAAGTATACTGTACAAATACAAGAACATCCATATGGTAGATTTTGCTTTCTGCATACTTGGTTGCATGCTTCAAATTCTGTTGTACAACAAGCTTTAGCAGTATGCTATGGATATACTGCTATCGTTTGGTGGATTCACTCTAAATCCCTTCATATAATGATTGCTCATCTTTTCAGTTAATTGCAGAACAATCCACATAATGAAAATGACTAAGCAGCCCTCCCAACCCAACAAGAGAAAAAAAAAGAAATTGAAAAAAAAAAAGGGACACTTCAACTTTTTTATGTGATGAGGAGGAGTATGGTGAGGTCTTAAGATCACCTTTGTATCTGATAAAGTTGTTCATGTCATGGAAGTAAGTCAGCGGTTTTCTGAAGGGACAACAACACCGGTCCATGCCTCTTCATGAAAAAGGCTCTTTTCCTTGCCCATGCATGAACCTTCCCAAAACCCCCAAAATAGCAGCTCAAATTTGCTTTGTCCATGACCTACTAGTAAAAACTTTGCAAGTACCCCCTGGCTGTATTGGTTTTTTTCTTTCTGACCCATTTTTTTTTCTATCAGATCATGTTTCCTTTTCAACGTCCATGGACAGAAGTAGATGGTAAATTAACATATATAAGGACTAACAGGGTATAGCCTAGTGGAAAAGAACCTTGATTTGCACACCAATGTGTGTGAGAATACCATTCCCTTCCCTCATAGTACCTTGGCAGCGTGTGAGAATACCCCATCCCCTTCCTAATTCTGGAAAAAAGAAGAGAGATATATATAGGGAACAAAAGGCGGCAAGTATTATACACTAGAGCATTAATTAATTTGTATTTGAATTATTTTGTGAGAAATTAAGTACATAAATCTAACAAATATTGTGAGGTGTAGTGTAGGGAATATAGGCCTACAATTATAGGGAAGCCCTAGTCAACATGGCACTGAAGAGAATTTTGGGAATAAAGCAAACATACAAACAGAAAAGAATAAGGAAAATGATGCATCACTAGCGTAGGTCTCATAAGGATGTCTCCTCAATGTGAAATGGAAACAAGTGGAATATCTGTAAGGGGATAAGTTACGTATGGATGGTGGGGGCAAGTGATCCCCCAACCACATTTGGTGCCAAATGACTATTTCAATTTGCAAAGTTTTCATCTGGGTTTTTGGTTTTACTTGATAGTGACCCATAACTCTTTCCAGCTAATTAAGATGGTGAAAAAAATGGAATTAAAAGAGGTTGGAAATGCCTAGAAAGGAAATTGCATCAACAGAAAGTGAAGATAGGAGACACTAGGGTTAACCCTCTAGATAATCACGAAGGTTAGACATATCATTCACTTATCAACTTAATAATGACATTTTTGTTGAATGTTCGATAATATATGTGCGCATAAGTGAATGTTTTTAATCACTTGAATTACAAACTACTTATATATCGATTGTCGGATACATGAATGAGAGTCTTAATCACTTGAGTTACAAATTAATCTCATAGTCGCTTATAAATTGAGTGCACTGAATGAAGAAGTTTGGACTTAGTAAAACAAATCATTGAATAAAGTGGCCCAATCAAGCGTGTGGTAATGGCCTAAAAGAGAGGCTTGTTATGGAGGGGGTAGGGGTGGGGGGCCGCATATTTGCTTCAGCAGGGAGGCACAAAAAGCGAAAGACAGAACAGTAATTCTGTTGTTGTGCTTCGCAAAATCTAACCAACGGGAAGGAATTGGCCTTTGCAGTTCACATATCATAATCGAAGATATTGGATCTTGATTGCAGGTTGGACTACATTAAGATATGTTCAAAAGAATAAAAACCTAATGAGATCTGGATTTTTACTCTAATGTGCAAACATACACTTCGTAAAATCTTTAACATGTTAGGTATTTTAGATTTTCTTTTAATTAATTTCATTTTTACCCAAGTATACTTGCTGCCAAAGTTTTTCGAAGCCCTATAAATTTTAGATTATTGCAATCAGTCCAAAGAGGTAAGTATATACGATGTAATCACGTGCTATTATTAATTCACTTATATTATAATACATGCATTTATTCAATCTGTCGGGAAATTTTTTAATAATCATTAGGGGAGTTTGTATGATTTTCTTGTGATTGGACCTAGGACCTAGCATTCACCTTACTTTCAATGAAAAATCAGCCCAATCAAGGCATTGTATTTGGGCCAGAGTTTGATCCTAACTGGCCCAAGCTTAATATTGGTTAGAACATGAAAAGTATTCCTTGCCTAGTTCACAATTATGCTGCAGATGGATAAAAAGTGCACCAAAAGTTCCATAATGCTTTACAATAAGGAACATCAATTCCTTGCCTTATTTGCAATCATCTTATTTGTTATAACAACCAATTAGGATGCCTAACAACAACTTTTCTCTTTCTCTCACAAATTTTCCCAATTATGGCCTCTCTGACCCAATATTCAGTAGGAGCTTGCCTCACCCCAAACAAGAGCTTCAACCTCAACACATTGTTTTCTGTTTTTCCACAAGCACTCAATGCAACAAGTCATATCAGAAACCAGAAGACCCAATTGTCATTAAGTGGGAAAAAGCTGCAGCAAAAATTAATTTCAAATATTGTTGGGAAAAATTGCAAATATGAGAAATGGAGAGTTTTTGGCAGTGATGATGGATCTTGTGGGATTGCACCTCTGCCCCTCCCACCTTCTGTGTTGGAGGCAGTTCAAGATTTCTACAAGGCCATCAATGCCAAGGACATACAAGCTCTAGAGCAACTTCTGGCTGATGACTGCCATTATCAAGACCTTGTCTTTTATGTTCCTTTTGTAGGAAAAGAGGTTTCATTGCTTCCTCCTTCATCTCTACTCATAGTGAATTTTATTGAAATTGGAAGATGCGACACAAGTTAATAGGTTTTGTTGGTATTTGAGAAATTAATTACAATCATGCTAGGAACACCAGATTTATTCGCCTAATTTATTCACGAAAAATAATGTCCTTATATATGTCAATATCTTATTTGTTTAAAGAATAAATGTGATTTAGAATGGGGTCAAAATTTCATTTGTTTAATAACATAATTTGATTAAGAAATTTTCTTGTTAAAGAGGTACTTTACTAATGAAATGAGGTGTTTGGGAATATGCCCAGGCGATCATGCATTTTCTTAGCAAGGTGATGGATGCAATGGGATCCAATATTCATTTTGTCATTGATGCTGCGACTGAAGGTGGAAACTTGACCGCCAGTGTAATTTGGCATCTTGGTAACTTTCACAACCTTAATCATCTTAAATTTGACTGCGTCACTGTGTGTCGTATTGTGTTACGTGTTTAATAATTTGGTCATGTTTGAGTAAACAAAGTTGAACACGACTAATAATTGTGTAAATATAATCAATTAAAAGAATGTTTTGCAATAGGACATAACATTGGCATCTCAAATGCAATTTTCTAGTGATTGGATTTGTCTTTGGATGTTTTACAGAGTGGAAAGACAAAGAGATACCCTTTGCCACTGGTTGCACATTCTTTGAATATGAACAAGTTGAAGGAGAGCTCTTTCTTAGGTATTATTTCCAATTGTCTTGTACTTTAGAGAAATTATACATTTGATCTAAATTCTGCCCTGACAAGAGAAAACATGCAGGAAAGCAACCGGCATGGAAGAACTTCCATTCAAACCAGGTGATTTGGTACTGGTACGGATCATATAACCTAGTTATCATGCTTACATATAATTACTTCATTTGATTGATTGTTTGACTTATTTATTTATATAAATACGCAGAAACTTTTAAAGTCAGCAAGTACCTTCTTTGATCTCTATCCAATGGCGGCTGAAGGTATGCAAACACTCAGTTATTTACACATTGCATGCGGGGCACTTCCAATGGGGAGGTTTTATTTGGGGTACCAGTACCATATGTGAAGCCTAACTTTGAGATCCAAATGAGATAATTAATGCTAATATATTTTTATCAGTCTCAAATTATTTTCAAATTTCCTAATTGAAGTGGTTTTTTCCCCTTTCTTTTTGGGCAAGGCTAATTGGGTTTCTCTACTTTTTTGAGTTTTGCAGCGTTGTTGCTGAAGTCCCATGGAAGTGGCCCGCATGAAGGATTAGATACGCTTTTAGACAAGCTTCGGGGTAGACACTGAACATGAATTTCTCAACTTCTGCGGTTCTACCAAGCCACATTTATTTACATGCCTTCTCTGATATAATGGTGGAGATTAGAGTCTCATTTATTTACAACCAATAACCAATTATTTCACACGTAAATTGGTATTCAAATACAATCTGAATGCTCTATTTGGATTTATCTATTAGAATTTACTTGATTTTAGGATTTGCTTGACTTCTGTGGCTAAGAACACGAGTTCAAAATCTGATGGTAGTGAGTGAACTCCTGGCCTAGATAGCTTCTTCCAGAGCCGGCCATGACTTTTGGGTGGCCCAGGGCATAAATTAAATTGAGGCCCTTCTCCTTTATATACAAGCCTTAACAAGAAAGAAATAATTTTTTTTATGAAAATCTTGTAGAGCTCTGATTAGTCTAGCTTTGCTTTCCGAAACTTATACTGCAAAGAGGATGATACATTATTACACATGTTTCCATTCTGTGATCCATTACTATACATTAAAATTAAATCTAGGGACTCTGATCAATAATTTAGATGGACTGTTTAACAATATTATGCATAAGTCAGATTATTTGAAAAAAAATAAATAAAGAGTGTTAGAATCGGTAGCGCATATAAGCGTAGATTGATCAAAATTACTAATATGTTTGTGAGACTTGACTCGAGTACAACAATTTGGATCAACCTACGCGCCCCTGACGGTAGCATCGTTTAAAAATGAACACAACATGATCCACCAGAAAAAAGAGAAAAAAACGAAAAAGAGAACACGTTTAAACAAAAGTACACGACATGCTGCAGGCTTATCTAGCTGTACATTGCTGCATGATCCATATATAAGTGCAGAAGGCAGATGCATTATGCATACAGTAGAACATGCCCTGGAAAGATAACGACCAATACTCTTCAATCTATATATAATATATATATATATATATATATATGTAATTTCATAGTGACGAGTTGAGGAGGACCACATCTGCTTCAATTTTCGGGGCCCACCCGTACTCAAGCTAACATGTTTCTGCTCTCTGTAGGTCACATCTGTATGTTCTTGGTCCTTGTTTTTGTCTTAATATCTTGGTTGGTTTTGATTTGATTACATACGTACAGAGAGAGCTTGAATTGATAGACATATCAAAAAAATTATTAAGAGAGACATCTTTGTAACACATACTTCCTATTGTATTTTGGGGATCTTATCGTCAAATTTTTCAAGTTTTATTTCATAAATTATTTTAGCAAAAAATCACTCAAATCAGGAAATACTTGCCATTGGATTAATTAATAGGCAATCATTTTAGTGTTTCTTGAAAAAATTGTGTTTGTCTATTTAATTATTTTATCATAATTAACTAATTACGATTCGTCTAATTTTTTTCAAGGATATTCAGTGAATAAATACCTGATAAAATAAGGGCATATGATAAACTAATAATCATAGAAGCAACTTTGAATGTATAAAAGTCAAATGTGATGAGCTCAGCAGAAATTAATAGCCATAAAGTTAGCAAAATATTAATTGACTCGCTCAATCATATATTAATATAAAAAATTTATTGTATTATATATAGGTGTAAATATATGTATATGCCATGACATTTTTTTTTACCATGGCAATGTGACAGTACTGAACTCGATCCCTAACTACAGAAGAACAAAAATTGTAAAACGAAATTAACTAACAAGAAGTTAAAATGCCTTTGTAATTAGCATCCAATTAAGACCGTGAGAAAACTTCAAATCCTGAAAAATCAAAGGAGCTCCAATTATCACTACAAAGATTGGTGGGGATCTTCATATGATCATCATCGGACGGTAGTGAATAGTCCAGCTCTTGCAGATGCACCATGGGCTGCCATGAAAAACTAGCAGTGCTACTCGTCAAAGACGACGTTGTTGCTGCATCATCGGACCAAAACACATCTTGCACCACTTGGTCATCATTCCCTAGCAAACCCTGTAACCCAAATTGATGAATATTCATATCATCTTGTTGTTGTTGATCATGATTAATTCCCATAAAACTCTGAACATTTTCTTCTTGTATTTGTTGATGTTGATGATCATGATGATCAGGAGCTACTAGGCCTCCAAGCAAGTGATCAACGGCTTCAACAAGATCTTGATCAGCCTTTGAAGAATTTTGGGACCCATCAACATCATTTAGCTCTGAGCTGGAAATTACCAAATTGGGTTCATGATCTTGATCAAGATGATCATGCTCATCAGCAGGGTTGGAGGAGTTGTTGTTCAAAAACTTGGCAAACACAGCAGCCAAATCAATATCTGATCCATTGCCTCCACCTGGCTGGTTATCAGTACCACTTGAGTACTGCCCAGATGTGTCATCAGAACTACTCGAGTTATGATTAAAGCAAGACATGGAAGCGCGGTCAGCCTGCGAGAGCTTCGCCGCCTTCCCGCGACGGTTCTTGCGACAACCGCCGCCTACAGGCACGTTGCGCAAAGAACCGCCTTTGGTCCAATACCTCCTGCACCCTTTGCAAAAGTACCTAGGCTGCGAGAGGCTGTAGTTGTTGTAGTAGCAAAATTTGGTGTTGGAAGAGGCACAGCGAGGACAATTTGGGGCAACCTCAATGTGGGGCTTGTTCCATGATCTCTTGTCCATCGTGATGAACGGCCCAGACGGGCATTGCAGCATCTGCTCAACAGGAGCTGAGAACATTTTCTGGCAACACAAAATGGTATTTTCAAGTGGAATGTGGAAGTGAGTTTGTGGAGAAAAGAGAGGTTGGGGGGATATATAAGAGGGTCTGGGATTTAGGAGAGTATGCGTTGGAGTTAGTGCAAGGGCATGTGTGGGAGGTGTGCGTGTGCGTGTGCGTGGGTGTGGGAGAGAAATTTGTAGGGGAAGGGTAGGTGAAATTACCAATTTGGATATTGTGGGGTTGAAGATGAACGTGGGCGGTTGGGGGAAGCGTTAGGACCAAGGAAGGGTGTGAATTTGTGAGATTTTGATTTTGGTATGCAAAGTGTGTTATTTTCATGTATACATGTTATGGCGTGCTCGTTACTAGGCGGATTAGCCGTGGCTCCTTCGGCTCACGTGGCATTTCTTCATTGGGCACGTTCATATGGGATGAGAGTGATTGTGGTTGATAAGTCAAAGCTTATTAGTTGTCATAGTTTCAGTACTGTGGGTGTGGGGTGGTTTTTCAAATTACCAATTTGGCCTTGCCAGTACCATCATGTGAAAGCTATATGTCCTTCATACATATGGTCATGTCCTAGGGATCAGAGAACTTGCACTTCCAGCAATGAGTTTGAGGAATGAATGCTTACTTATAACTTAAGAGGATGAAGGCTATTAGAAGCATTAATTATAGGGGCAAAATTACAAGCATATCTAATCTTGTGGTTTTGTCTATTTTGTTAGTGTCCATATTTATAGACCTTGCCTAAAATAAACAAAAAAATTGAAGACAACAGAAGAAATTCGGCGCATACCCTCACATTTAAGGTAAAAGTTCGGTTCTCACATTCTCATTCTCTTAATAGCACCTAATATATGCAAATAAGAGTACTTGCTCTTAGTGTAATGATCTTGCTGAAAAACGTTTAACAATAGGTTTTAGGGTGACAAATTCATAAATTTTTCTTTTGTTGAGATGTGATAAAGAATCTCTTAAATGACCTCCACAACGTAATTTCATAATCTAAACCGTTTAATATATTTTAAAACCCTAACGCGTGATTACCATACGAAGTTCACATGGACGCTTAAAATATAGTAACCAAAATAAAATAAGAGTTGATAAGAGAATGCAAATGTTGATTAGTTTTAGAATGTCAACAAGTTAATTGTGGGCATGCATGCAATGCATGTATGGACTAATACTATACAGTGTACGTTGCTTCTTGGGATTAGCGAGGAATTAGTGCAACTGTGTGTGCAAGGAAGGAAGGAAGAAAGATTTGATTACTTAATTAATCATAGGCTAACGTCGCGGGTATGTTGCATAAACTTGCATTTCACATCCCATAAGCTCCCCCACATGGCTCACTCTGTTACGTGGCAGCATTTCATTCCTCTCAAATTTTTAATTTCAACTTCAATTTATTCAAACATTAAAATATAAGCTTGTTTTGGAGACTTGAATTGAAATACTTGATCTCAATTTGCGGACTGTGTTGGTCCACCACTCACTCCAATCTTAAATTGTGTATGAATTGATCTTCCATTTGATACTAGTAATCATAGTCAACGTATCTGCTGCTCTTTTTGCCAGTCATGCAAAACTAGTCTAGCTATAGCCTATAAGATTGAATGATGCTTAAGCGTTAATCAATTAATAAGTCAAAACCACCCTAACTACTCATTTGGGTCTACTTCATAATTCAAATTATTCAGCTTTTTCATTTGAAGATTATTTCTGCAAAATTTCATCCAAATGCGAATTTGCTTAGCCACTCATTACTAGAAAAGCTCCATTTAAACCACGGGTACACCCATGACCAATACTAGTATCAGCCACAGATAACCCGTGGCCAAAGTACTTGATTATTCATGAACATTTCCTTGTTTATTAAAAATGTTGTGTTTGTCTTTTTATTTAGCGAGAGTTAGATAAATGTTCTTCAACGTGAGTGAATTTTTGGAAAGGTGATCCTTTAATGAAGATCCAAAATTTAAATGAATCGAATCATGAGATATATTGTAGAGACGGTGAAATGACGACATAAGCGTACACTCGCAATACTTGAGTTGGATAAACAACTCGAATCTTTCCCTCAAGGTTTATATGAAAGAAAAATAACCTCATATATTATGCCCTATTAAAGAGAATGGGCTTAAATATATAGTTAGTCGCTTCAACAAGAAGCTAAGGCATTAAAAGAAATAGTAATAAAACCACATAATTGTCTGCCCGTTTTCACAAACTTAACAGCTATATTATCAGCAAATTAATGGCAAAACAATATAGCATTTGCAAAATAGAAATTGGTCAACCAAAACTGACGCTAATGGTTTTTGAATTCAAATCTTTAAATGCCAAAGGCATTGAAAACAATTAAGTTTGTATGAAAGCTTTGAGAATAAAGCTGTAGAAAGACCTTTAAAACAAATCAATAATTATCCCAATTGAAGACTAAATTGCTAAAACTCACGCAAATAAGCTTTTGAAATAAAAATTAATATATACAATCAGATCATAACATTCATATAATAAATCTACAAAATAAATTCAGTTTAAACTTGTAATTAAACCACACAAAATCTGGAAACATAAAATAAATAATAAAATAAATTTTGTATTTTTGAAATAGTCACAAAAATTCCAACACTTGTAATTCAAATAAATTTTTTTCCAAATAAAATAACATTACCCAACTCATATATATGTTTCGAAATTTCATATTTCGTGTGACTCTGTCTCTTCATCTCATAAAAAATTTACGCAGCGATATGGAAAATTTTAAAAATCTAGAGTCGTTGCCCAAAACTGACAAGCTAGCTTTGTCATTGTTTATAAATTATAGAACTATCTACAATAAGCATATCCATTAGCGAACAATACAAAGGCATCAAGAAATTACGTCGGCATTTGACAGCATATGCGTGCAAATGTTCAGGTATAAGAGGGCAACTTCATGCGTCGACGGATCGCCTCAATTAATTTTCCCCCCATTTGAAACTTAACCAAATTCCATCTTTAATTTGCTTTGTCCTTTTTTCTAAGAAGGGGATATCTCCAAAAACAAAACAAAGACATTGTTTAACGTGGTTTATGTTTGTGGGAAGAATTTACAACCTCTTACGATGGGTGATGCATGCATGACACAATGATTAAAACAAATCTTAGAACTTTTAATTTAAACAGATAACAGATGCGAGTGTGATAAAAATAAAATGTATGTGATGTGAGATTTTTGTAAACGACAATCGACTACACACGTAAGTGATTTACAATTGTATGTTCTTTGTAGGTTTACACACATAGCCGATTTGAAATAATTATATACACGTGTAAATGATTGTCCTTAGCTGTTGAAATGTGATCAGTAAATCGCAAAATACAGCTAGAACTAAAATTTTATGAAAACATAATTGCTTTAGCCTAGAAACAAAGTCAATTCAAATGACGTCCTTGTGATTCATTCGTGATTTCCTTTCAATAATATTGTATTCTTTTTCCGGCCACCGAAATCAATGAAGTTGGATGTCATTATTGCACGTAGGATTGAAGTTAAAAATGGTGTTTGTGGTGGGCAACCATCAATCTCATGATCACGAGAGTTGCAATATATATCATCCAACTCCATGGGATCGAAAACCTCTTTGATGATGAGTTTCAAACATTGAAATCACGTGGGGGTTTGGCGTCGCTTTCACGAAAGATGCGAAGTAGAGGATCAAATAGCTTCCACGTCTCTACTTCTCCTTAGTTTTTATTTTTCCAGATTTCACAAAATCACAGAACAAAATCATCACAAAACCCAAGTGCTTCTTCTTCTTCTTCAAGCATCTTATTCGATTCTGCCAAATTGCAAGACTCTCTCCAAAGCCTTGTCTGGAATTAAGGTAATGTTCAATGTGTCGAAAACAGCACGTGCGTAATGTTGCCTGCATGACTCATAGGCTACCATTTGAGTAATTGATGTTGATCATGGCTCAAAATCCACGTAAGCCAGACGAGGTTTTCTGTGGGACCATTTGTCTGTGCCATGGGTTGGGCCACCTGATGATGAAATGGGTGGTTAAGTGTTTCAATGTCACCGAAGCTTGATGGTTGCCTAAACGCATGCTCTTCAGTTCTGAAATTTGAGAAATCAAATAAGCTCGTGGTGGTAAGGTCTTTTTCAAGATTTTTCTAGGGTTTTTTCCATTTTTTTTTCTTTATCTTTATTTTGCTATATCTATCCATATGTAATTATCAAATTCGCCGTGGATCTTCTTTGTAATATTTTTGCCTTCATAAAATAAACAATTGCTAGTTGAAAATATAAAGTTAAAGGAAAAAGAATTTAAGCTTGCAAGGATCTTAAGTTTATATAAATAATTATTACATAAACTAGCTAGTATTAGGCATGAAGAGAGTTTAGAATATTTATAAAAAAAACACCGAACAAAATGTAGTGACCGAAGATAAAAGTAATGACCTAAGACATAACTTTTTGTTTATCTATTAAAAAAAGAGAGACTATTCTACTATAACAAAAAGTAGATATAATTGACAAAAATAGTTTCACTACTAATAGCATCGAGACCTTTTATATCAAACCCCACACATGTTGAATATTTAGTTGGGACAGTAGAGCGAGCAAGTTACCAATGTGGGATTGGTTACATGTGTGGCCCACTAAAGAGTGATTCCACGAGAGAGGGAGTGTTGAAGAATATAAGGTCCTACATTAGAAACTTGACAAAATAAAATATAACATGTAATGAATGATTCCACTACTAATAACATTGAAGCGAAAATGAGGGAGTAAAAAAGTAGAGTTATATTATCCTTATATTTCAAGTTTGTTATTCAAATTCTTCATTGTTGAAAGGGTATAATTGTGGTTTTGCCGTCTTTGATTAATCACCATCAACCTTACTCTTTTATTATAATTGTGGTTTTGCCCTCTTTGATTATAAGTAATTAATGAATCGGTGGTTGAATCAAGTAGTCTAACAATTTAAAATGAAGGGTATAATTTAGACGCTAAGTGGTGCTCAAGTTTAACCCCTCTAGTATGCATATCAACCTTTTGAAATGACAAACAATTCACAGTAAAAGTAAGTAATGGGAAAGAAGCATTTGAGAATCTACATGGTGTTAATATGGGGATGGATGGTGTTCATTGAAGCAAGAGATAGTCCCTCTCTGCCCCATAATTTTTCATCCTCATCTCACTTTCTTTCCCCCTCTTCAGCTGATGGACATCAAAATTTCTATAGAAATCTTCTTTTTCGGAGAAGCTTCAAGATCTATAGTAAAAATGCTTGCATCAATGAAATTCTTGCAAAATGTAAACATATAGAAGATATGGAAGTGGCCGCAAAATGTTTGCGTTTCTGGACGACAGTGCACAAGGAAAAGTGTCCTAAGCACAAAAATGATAGATTATAGATTCGGTACGTATGATGAACATGTTTACTCTCTTTTTAAATATGATGAAGACTGAAGATAACCATCTAATATACTAATTAAGAAAGTCTCTAGTAAATGCTATACAACTCGCTTGACAAATTGAACATGCGAAATATCTTTGCACAGAGTGTGGGAATCTCAAGTTATAGTAAATATTAGATTATTCAATTTGACATATATAAATGTTGTTGAACAGTCCGAGAATCTCACATAGAAACTGAACTATTGTTTAATAAATCGAAATACATGGGGAACAGGGGTACTATTTTCGATGGATAGAAACATTCTGGGATTTTCATTATCAAGTAGTCTCAGAATTGGATATCCTACTGCATCATTGTCTTGAACTTCACTGTCCTGAGTAATAAATAGGCCAGTAATCGGTACCCAATGATCATCACCATCATAGCTCCCACTTCCATCACACCAGAGTCAAGTCGTAATTCATTGATGAAGGGAGTCTGACAAGCTTCATATCCAGAAGTACCTGAATTACCTGATGAGCAACCATACTGAATTTTCAGGAGTAGCCTGTATGTGTGGTAGTTGAAAGAGATATAGCGTATCCACGAAACCATTGATGGAACTTTCTGCACCCACACACAATTTATAATGTACTTGTCACATTCTGTTTAACAAATCCAGAATGTGCTTGTTGGCTAGGTTATATATCTTACCTGGATAAAGAATCCACCAGATAACATGAATGTCATAACAATGATGGAAGCTAGCGCTGTTGCCTTTTTCACGTCGATAAATGCTGCACCTATGCTCAATCCTAGACCCTGCAATTTTGAAGTTTATAATCTCTTAATCCAGACACACACACACACACAGAGTACTTTTGCTTTTGTTTCAAGGAAAAGAACAGTTATTGATATGATAGTTTTTTTATAATTTTTACCTGAGAGGCCACAATGCTGAGGAAAATTGTAAGCATTGTTTGAAAAAATGCAGAAAATCTGAGCTTCAAGCCTGCCATCAAGTACACTATCACGAGGAACACTATCGGGAGCAGGAGATCAAGAGGAAGATCACTGATGTTTCTAGCTAAAAAGTAGGCACTGAGTTTGTACATCTCCACTGATCTCTCTTTAGCTACTATTGCTCTTTCTTGTGGAAATGTGAAAACTGCAGTAAACATAGGAAAGAAAGCCCAAAATACTGAAATGAAGAACAACAGTCCTGCCTGATCTTGAACTCGCCTTGGGGATGAAGCATCAGATTGCCACCATAGAAGTCCTATGATTATAGCAGTGGAGATAACTTGAACTACACGCAGACAGCTTAAGTATTCGTGGCGTCTCTCCTTAAGGCCCCTCCTGCAAAGAATAAAAAACTGTTCGCACCAAGTTGCTTTTGATTCCCTTGAATATGACATCCTCTGCATCTTACTCTCACCCTCTGTCAGCACAGAGCTTAGGAGCTTTGCCTTCTCCATTTTTCCAAGTCTGATTTGATTGGCTTCAACTAAAAACTGCATAAAAATGTAAAATAAGATTGTGCTCCATGCTAGCAATTATAAATTTATAAGTGGGATTCAAAATTCAGTTTTCGAATCAACCTCGTGGACGTCAACTGCAGAAGGCCCTCTATCCTCCAATTCTGTTGGAAGTGATTTTTCATTTGTGTTACCGTTTGCCAGATCAATGAGAAACTCTGCCGGGTTCATAGCTATAAGGGGTGCACACCCAATTGAGGAGAAGTACATCATTGCTTCAGAGGCTTTTCCAAAGTATAAGGAGCTTCCTCTACCCAAGAGAATAAGCTTATCAAACTTGTTAAAGATCCTGCTAGACGGTTGATGTATTGTAGTCACCACTGTTTTTCCAGCCTAAAATATACAGAAGCACAACCCAATATTTTGATTTTTTAAAATGATTTTCATATGAACAATTCATGTTGTTCATCCAAACAATTCAAATTCCAGTACCTTTGCAATAATGTGAAGCATCTGAAGTGTTCGAAGTGCTGCTGTCGAATCAAGACCAGATGTTGGTTCATCTAAAAACAGAAGTGATGGGTTGAGCAGGATTTCATTGCCAATGCACACTCTTTTTCTTTCACCACCAGAAACTCCTCTAACAAATGTGCCACCAATTAGTGTGTCTTGGCACCTGAAAAGTAAACCACATATGGTTCAAGGAGCCAATCTCATTCCGGAAATTAGTTAAGAAGATCCTTCCAATAGTAACAGATGGATGCTTAATGTTACATAGAATTTCAATACAGATACCTTTCCAAGCCTAGCTCATTAATTACATCCATGGCCCTTTCTTCTTTCTGGTTTCTGGTTAAGGTAATGGGAAGACGGAGTAAGGCAGCATAAGTTAGAGTTTCTTTGACTGTAAGATGGGGGAACAAAAGATCATCTTGCATTACATATCCAATCCTGCTTCATCAAAATCAGTTTCAGCCAATTTGCAAAATCAAGTTCTCTACTTTTAAATCCCAACCGACGCGACAACATTTCATTTGTTTATATATGAGCCAAGATTTGAACCTCTGTTTTTATTTGTACAGTAACGAGTAAGCAACTTTCATGTTATGTGTCATATATACCTCCGTTTGAGGGACTTGGTGTATGGTTGGTCATTGTAAGTGATGGTGCCGCTGTTGAGTTTGACTCTTCCACTGAGGAGATTGAGCAAGGTTGTTTTGCCGCCTCCTGAAGGTCCCATTAGAGCAAGAACCTCTCCTGGAAGCACTGAGCCAGAGATTCCATGCAGTATGTACTCTGCATTTGAGCTTTTCACACCCTTTGCAGCTACCTTATGCTTCACATCTTCGAACTGCAACACAATTCATAATGTTGAAACAATTAAATAAACCAAATTACCATTTGTCTTAATATGCATCTGTTGGGTTCATGTGTCACCTTAAGATAAATTGGTAAGGTAGGTTCCACATGTAATTTTCTCCCTTTGTCTGCATCTGGACCTCCTTCTTCAGTTGAAGTAGACTTAGCTGTTGAAGTGTTGTCTTCTACCATAAAGATCATAAGTTAGTCAGTTAACTTCTTTATTTTTTCTGAAGTGAGGCAAACATTAATTTAATTTGTCATTATTAGGATCTAGATTGTACTAGCAAGTATCTTTTATCTCCACATCCTCACACTCAAACTACCTTACCTGAGACTTCCACACATGCAAGAGTTTGTAGCTCTATGTTGAAGAATCTAAGGGCAATTCGAACTTAGGACACCTTATAATAATGGAAGGAGAAATATTACTATACAAAGATCGAGTTGGTTTTGATAGTTAAACATCTACCCCAGGATCCGAGGTCCCGAGTTTAAATCCCAACTTCACAAATATTGTTTGATAAATAATAAATAAATAAAACTGAGAATTCGTATTTTATATTTCCTTTTTCCCCCACTGGGGCCTATCAAATTGTGTACAGGGTGCAATTATCATCCAAGTAATATCTCAACCCAAAAAAAAATTTCTTATATATCTTTTATACTAAAAAGTAGGTTAATTATAACTTAAAATTGGCAGTAGTATCATACTGTGTTTTGGACTCTGCACTCTGAACGCAATATCTGAGATGTCACCTGCAGCAAGTGAGAAAGAATAGCCCAACCCATTGCTAGAGGCCCTGCTTAATATGGAACCTTTCTTGTCAAAGCTTCCAGTAACACTAGGAATAAATTCATCCATGTTGATAAATAGTTGGGAGCCAAACGACTGTGTTTTCTGAATCATTTTTCCACTTGGTGATTCCATTTTCTTCTCAAAACTTCTCCTTAGTTTGCGCAATATTCCAGCTTCATTTTTCTTTTCTTCATGCTGTGTTATACAAGTAGTGTTGCAGCAGCCAAATATTTCTTGGCTTACACACAAATCTTTGCTTCCGGTCCTCAGTGCAGTTGTTGCAGCTTCAAACGAGCTCTGATCAAAACCAGAACCACAGTCTAACTCACAATCTCGACCCGCCTCCATACTTTCTTTCGACTGCTTGAAAAATTCAACTCTGTGCCATGAGTCAAGTGCATTAGAAAACCAAAAAAAGACAATCTTAAAAAGAAAAAAGATACGTTATTCTAGCTTCTGATAATAAAAATTCTAATCATCAATTATATTTGTAACTGCTTCTCTCTGATTAAATTCCAATTCTATATATATGATAAAATGTGTCAAACTAAAGTAAATTGAGTGAAGTGGAGAGTGAGAAAGAAGAAGATCAATTACTTGTGAGCTAGAAAATATGCGAATGAAGTAGGCAGCAAAGAAGATAAGTGGAAAGGGATGCATTTGGAAAGAATGGTTTTGAAGATTTATAAAGGCAATCCTGTCCAGTGTGAGTGAGAGTGCCAAATCAGTCTACAGGGTTTCTAATTAATGCGTCCGTATATTGCATGTGATCATGTGAAGCAACAGAGTGTGATCGTCTATTCCACACTTCTTTATGTTTTTGATGAATGGCCAAGATGGGAGGGGAGATTCGAACTACATCCTTAGAGCACCTCCACCTCAAAAGGCAAGGGCAAGTCAAAGGCAAGGCAAGGTTTGATACTATTCACATAAATAGTGACAGCCTTGCTTTTTTTGGTTCCACTCCAGATGGCTTGAGCAAGGGCAAACACTATTTACTTTACTTTATTTACTTTATTTTTGTTTTTTACTTAAACCATTAATTTTGATAAGATTTTCTATTGACACATGTCAATATTTATTATAAATTTTTCACCTAAAAATTCAGATAACATTTTGGGATAAAATTTTCAAATTAAATTTTCGGATAAGATTTTTGGTTGCCACGTGTTCATATTTATTATAAAATTCACATCTCACTCATCATACAATTGAAATACCTACTCACTCATCATATAATTGAAATACTCTTGGTCCTCATAGTTCGACACAATGGAGTACAAGGATGACTCAATCATTGACGAAG
Organism: Prunus armeniaca; assembly: GCA_903112645.1. Lineage (NCBI taxonomy): Eukaryota > Viridiplantae > Streptophyta > Magnoliopsida > Rosales > Rosaceae > Prunus > Prunus armeniaca. The sequence continues at coordinate 1,817,619 of CAEKDK010000008.1, forward strand.
GTGGTTCCACCGGATCACGATGTGGGGGAGTATTTTCCTTCGAAGGACTTAATAGTGTAACATCCCACATCGACTAACAGAGACAGGATGATGTGCCTTATATATACATGCCCATCTCCATATAGCACAAGGCCTTTTGGGAGTTCACTGGCTTCGGAATCATGAGAACTCCGAAGTGAAGCGAGTTGGGGCTAAAGCAATCCCAGGATGGGTGACCCACTGGAAAGTTGCTCGTGAGTTCCCAGAAACAAACAAATGAAATTTTGTAGTAGAAAATTTGGTGTGGAAAGTGAATAATATTGGTAGGTATTTATAGAAAAAAAGTTCCATATTTTTTGATATTTTTCTTCAATTTTTTTTGGCCAATAATTGGACAGCAGTTTGATTGGGCAAGATTTTTTGGTCGGAGGCTCCAGGAGAAGCTACGTGGCTTATAGCCATTGTGCTATGTGGGCTGGTGGGTCAGCGCTGATGTCAGCAGCTGATTTTCAATTTTTTTTTTTACTGGGGGGCCTGTTGCCATGGCAAGGGCCTAGTGCAGCACTTGCTCTTAGATGTAAAGTAAATACTCAGAGATCCTAGAGATATAAGCTCGCATCGTATCCTATGTAATATGTAATAGAATTTTTTGTTTATTATTATATTCTACTTGAAAAGTGTTAGGAATGTATACTTGATATACATTGTTAGTCCATTATTTGACATATCGTAAATTTTTGAGACTAATGATTGTCTAATATGGTATCAGAGCATTCTTTGCAAGTGGTTTTAAGTTCGATTCTTATTCCATACACTTCTTTATTTGTTTGCAGGTGTAGGGTAGGGCTACACCTATGTGTTTGTCTCTCTCACGGCCTCTAGAGAATCCGATATTGATGACGTACCTTTCCTCCCTTGATTTCCTTTCTTAATTAGATCCCCTTGTTCTTTCCCTCATTCTCTCTCTTGATTCATGTTTACCTGTCTTTGTTCTACATCTCTTTTTATAAATACAGGTATTTGTATATCTTCCCATTCCGATGATATATAACTATCTATAATCAAAAGTTCAAGCCAGCTAGTCACTCAATACTTAACTACACGTTTTAGGCATGGCATGAGATCTTTTGGGATTAATTTCGACTCCTCTGTCTTGACTTGGAGCCATATATCTGTCATTTTAATTCAGCTGCCAATAATTTAAGCAGCAGTTACATTAGATTTTGTCCTGTTTATATATCTACAAACGAATGTCAACAACATCATATAATGGAAGCTGCACACCACTGTGACTTCTGTGAGTGTCTGTGGCCAATCGTAGCTTTAGAATTTGATGGTTGCAAAGGATTGGGCGGTGCCCCAAAGGACAGGGCACATTGACTGCCAAGGACGACGACAGAGCCATGCACCAGTTGGTGTGAATGAAGAAAACGGAAACCGATTCTATATAAATGCGGTGGTCTTGTTACTGTATATGATCAGATTTTGCTGAGTTCTAGTGTTTTGTTCCTTTCAGTACGTGCGTACCTTTTAAATTTGCTGCCTCGGGGCCGACAGTAGTTGCTTGAAGAACGTGGACAATCAAGTCTCGGGGACCAATTACAACTTCTTTATGTTACCGTCACATACAATAATTTCTCTCATGATAGCAAAACTTTTATCCAAATCTTATTCTAAAGCTTCGCGAAATCTCTAGAGATTACATGAACAGTATAATATGGCAATCAACTCCCTCAACTTGAGGGTACTGCACAGCACCAGGGCTATTTTTTTTGGGGGTTTTGAAGAAATAGAGACATTGAAATATGTTGAATACAAACAACGATTGATTGTGGTAGGAAAAGCAAACACAATCCTGTCACTGAAAAGGAAAAGCTTCTTTAACTGACGGTACTTTTGCCGATCACCGTTTGGTTTAATTGTTTTAGCCTCTATTTTATTGGACGAGTTCATAAGTTAAAATCTCATAAACAACGGTTGTTGAATGAAAAGTTATGTTTCTGTATTACGATCAGTCCCATGAATTTTAAGTTTCAATTCAAGTACATTCACTATGACTTGAAATGTCTCTGCTATGACAATGAGGATAAAAACTCATGTAGGATGTTCCAACCATGTGGCAAGACAATGTTGAGTGACAAAAACAGAGTTTTTCTCGAGATCGGGAGGCGGTTCGACTCCTTGGTTTTGTATCGGACCAGGCGGATTGAGATTGGACCGGAGCTGGTCTGGGTGACGTTTCGGTTTTTGTTCCATTTCATGTTTGGGTTGGGTTTTGTAATATTTTGTCTGTGGACCCAATTAGGTTATTAATTTTGGAGGCCCAGTCCGATCTTTTCTTCGTACTTACGTTATTGGGCTTTCCTATGTAATTTTTCTGTCCATCAATCAAATGTTTTTCACATTGACAAAACAAAATAGTAAATCTATTGTTTTTCACAGGTCAAAACAAATTAAAAACATTTGCGTAGTTCACCAACTTCACTTCCACCAATCTTGATGGCAGTTTGCCTCAGTCGCGGTCCGGTCACTCTCACCCCACTGGGTTGACCAAGCAAGTACCAACAAACAAGGGTCACCATTGAATTTTTCTTACCGAGTTTTGGTGAGACTTAATTAAGCCGACTACCTTTCTCATTGGGTTAAAATTAAATCGTCGTCTGGAGTCTCTTCACGCCGCATGACTCAAATTTATTAGTGATGCTGGGACTTGTTTTGTTTACTAAGTCAATTGATTGATGCTCGAGAAGATGAACTCAACTTTTACTGTTTTTCCCCTTTCTCTAGATGCTTCTTCGAAGGTTTGTTTGTGCAAAGCAAATATAATTATGGTGGAGCAAATACAACATGAAGAAATGGATATGAATATGAATGAGGGCAAGGTTGGAATCAAGTTCAACGCAACTGAGTGACCCAAGAACCAAGAACACACACAAGTCCACCTAATACAATTATAACCTTTACAATTTAGCTATTTTGGAAGAAGCCTCCAAATCCGACCAGACCTAGAAAACTTTCTACATGCAGCTCCATTTGTGTTGACCTTGACCCGGTGTATGGAGGGGGCCCCAAAGAAGTTGTTAGGATGAGTATCAGAAACTCCAAAACACACTTAAATCAACGCTAATGACATATTTACTTACTTAAAATGGAGAAAAAAACTATGAATCCGAAAAGTTAAAAATAGAGGAGAGAATGAATTGGTAGGGATACTCCTCTCAAATCAATCTAATTTCTTATTTTTCAAGTACGAATTATAGATTTTAAGATAAAACTCACCTTTTGTTTTAATCCTTTATGTGTTAGCCGTAAATGCTGGAAAGTCTGAAATCAGATTAATTTCAAAATCCGTTTGTAAGTAATTAAACATCGCACTAAAACATAACATGAAAAAAATGAACAAACATAAGTGCACTTCCACCCATGATGCCATGACAAAGGGTAAGGGCAAGTAAGGGCAAACACTATTCACATGAATAGTGATTGCCCTACCTTTTTTTATTTTGTTTTTCCACCCATTGCTAATGGCAACCTAAAGACAATTACTATTCATATGGATTAATTTTATTTATATGTATGAGATTAATAATAATAAAAATTGATATATATGTATAAAAATAAATCTAAATTTTTTGGATTTTTTAAAATAAAATTAACATTGATGATGTCATTGCCCTAGAGCAACAGTTCAGACTATTCTTGCCTTTGGGCCTGCCCAGGCTTGGTGGAACCCACCATCTGCTTGGGCTGGATTGCTGCACTGAAAATGATTTTTGAGGCCTAAAAAGCCTTTTACCTCGACTAGGCTGCTGGGTGAAAATGCTCTAAGATGAATTCCAATGTGAAACACAAAGTGTCTTCTCCTAATGCAAGACAAATATAGGATCAATATGTTTGGGGCCACACATACTAGAAGTGCGTGGTTTATACATGAGCACTTGCAACTACTTGAGTCACACTCGCTCCCCGCAATCCACAATTTCTCACAACATCCTTAAAATTTAGGGCGGCAGTCTTATGAGACACACCGCAAAATGATTCGTTTTAGCATAATGTTACGCATATTACATTTGTGTATTTTTTTTTTTTAAATGGAGGTGGAGCCTACCAATACAAAGAGATCCACCTCTATTAAAAAGGTGGTACACAAAAAGGTATATGAATATAATATGACTAGCATGTTTATTCTTTTTACTTACATATTAATTACGATTGATAAGTTATTGATTTGAATCATTTAACGGATGCACGATATAATATTTATGCTTTGTTATATATATATAAAAAAAAAAACTAAATTATGTATTTTCTTTCACACAACTTATCACGATTCACATATATCACAGTAATTGTTTCATGTAATGTCACATGTGTCTCATGATAATAAATTTTGTTCCTTTTGATATGAAAGAAAGGAGACCGAACCAACAACTTCAGGTGAAAGTTTAATGTTCTTAACCACAAACACAGTATATGTAGTGTTACTGATCTAATACCATTAAATACCTAAGCGCTCTCTCTCTCTCTCTCTCTCTCTCTCTCTCTCTCTCTCAAAACCAAAAAAATAAAAACAAAAAGAAATGTATAATAAAGCTTATTTTATTACCTCTCAGAGTGACGAGGCACACAAACGACCCCTTCCAAGTCCCACATTACGACAATTTCAATTCAAACACCATCCCACCACGAAACCGGCCTTTGTATCCCTCCCGTCCTACTAAAATATCACTTCCACAAGCTAACCTCATAGCCAGTAGCCAATTTTTACTAATTTCATTATTGTTGGATTATTTTATTTAATTCATCCCCCTTCATTTCATTGACTTGCTCTCCTTCTCTCTCTTCTTCTCTCTCTCTCTCTCTCCTTTAAATATTTCATGTCACCACATCTAGCTCTTATGTCCTCCTGCCCTTTGAGTTTCCAATATTAATATAACATGATACATAAATTAGTCTCCCCACAACTTCATCACCAAAACCCCAAAACAGATCAACCCTTGTTCTTCTTTTTCGATCCATCTTCGTCTTCGCCTTCGTCTTCACCGGCATGGATTATTCGGCGGGCAAGTCTCCGAGAAGAGAGCTTCAGCTTCAAGGCCCACGTCCTACACCTCTCAGGGTTCATAAAGACTCTCACAAGATCAAGAAGCCTCCAATTGTGCCCCAACCCTCCTCGCAACCACCCTCCCAGCAACCTCATCTCTACCAGCAGCCACGTCAGCCGGTCATAATCTACACCGTGTCCCCGAAGGTCATCCACACAAACCCTAGTGACTTCATGGACCTTGTCCAACGCCTCACGGGCTTAAACTCTTCTTCATCTTCTTCCCCACCTACTCAAAATAATCCTAATAATCCTCCCAATTATGACAATAACAATAACACTAATTCTCTTGATGATCAAGTGATGAAGACAAGTTCTGCTCAAGATGTGTCGCAAGGGATGGAGATGGACGGTGATGATGGTGGTGTGAGGCAGAAGGGTTTGTTTCCGGGGATCTTGTCACCGGGGCCCGCTTCGCTCAATCCGATTCCTTCGAACTTCTTCTCTCCACCGTCGGATAGCTTCTTCCATGATTTGAGCCCGGTGCTCCATGGAAACAGGAACTTCATAGAAGGTAGCTTCATGCCTAGTCCTTCAAACTTCTTTTCCCCTAGCACTCCATCCATAGACTTATTCAACAATTTCCACGATTTATAGTTTTTATTTTCTTCTTCAGTTTTTCTATTTTCAGATTCTTTTCCTTCATAGAAAGAATGGGGAATTTCAGGGGAATTAATGTAGAGATTGTTTTTGTTTGCTTTTTTTTTTTTTTTTTTTTTTTTTTTTTTTTTCTTCTGAGAAATAGAGGTTTAGTCATTGGTGAAGAAGATAATACAAAAGGGACTAAAGTGGAATTTTGAATTTGTTTTGGTGGGGAGGCAGGTGGGAAAGTTCTTAGATTAATTGTTAGTTTAATATTGTGGGCCGTAGGATGGAGAGTGGCTGGCTCTCAAATATCATATATATGATACCCATGCTTTTGTTTTCGATGCCATCTTTTGTCATGTACCTTTGGCATGTAATTTCCAGCACATGTAGTTGACCTTTCTCATTGCTCTTTTCAGTTTGTTTTATACGTGCTTTGCACTAATTTATACTATTGTTCGAATCCCTTGCATTTCAAACTATTCTCTGCTAAAATGAGAACATAACCATCCACATTAAGGTTCTTATTCCATGATTATTTTCATATATATAAAAATCAATGAAATTGAAATTTATTTTATCATCTAAACTAGAGAAACACAATTTCTTAGATAAAAATAAAATGACAACAATAATAATCTAATTGGGGGGAATAGTTAGGATGTTCACATTTTTCATAAATGTAACCAATTAGGTTTCCGCTCCCGTTTGTGGTTGAGCAGGTAATGCTACCCAATTGGATCGACGATCGAGTCCATTTATGTAGAGACACTCTTCTAATCCCCGACAACATAGCCTGATTTTTGTACTAATTACTCATTCTCTCTTCAATATAATACTATCTTTCTCTGAAATGTAAACATCCTAATTTTGAAGCTTCCTATATATATATATATATATATATATATATATATAAATGCACACATGCATAGTTGTTGAACATATCATCCTAGAAATAGTATGAAGTTATGAAAAACTTTCTTTCTCTTAGTATTTGATAAATGAGTTCACTAATTAAGCAACTTCATATTAAGCAGCATGACATGGGATTTTTACTTATATGTAAAATATAGCGTAACATATATGAGTTATTTGAATATCTTGGAAAAAGAAGTAACTACGAAATTAAAAGAACTATGTGTACTGTCAATAGCTCTTTTCGTAAATTCATTTATGCGTATACACTAAGTTAATTCTACTTATACGAAAATCAATTAACAACGAGTATAGAAGCCTAAAATTTTTTAAGCTTATTACACTATACTTCCATATTCAATGTCAGATATACTCTCAACAAATATAGGATTGAACCAGGATTTTGTGGAGGGTGGACTACCATTGATTGACATAAACATCAGAATACATGAATGTGAACGTTAAAAGTCGTAGCAGCAGACGAAAGAAAATAAGTAATTGTTGAAACACAAAACAACAGCTTGATAACTTTTACTTTCCTCACCAAGCTTAGCAAACCTTGGGCTGTTTTTCCTTTTTTGTTCAATTCCTTTCTTCTTTAATATATAATATAATATATATATACTAACTCCCGGCGGGCTTGCAGAAACTAAAGTTATTCATTACGAAACTAACATTTTTTATTATTTTAAGGTGAGACAAAAAAAACATTATATAGATTTTCAGACAAAAATTGCATGCATGGAAAATACATGCAGCCGCCTATGCCCAAGTTATCCAAATGAATAAATGAATATATAAGTGGTAAAAAGGTGATTAAAATTAAAATATATGCAGAATTTTATGCATATGGCCATTCATAATACACAAATGTATAATATATCTAAATATAGAGGCTCGGGATCTTCATATATGTTTTATAAATCTACCACGATCAAGCATAAATAGTTAAATTGGCAGTCGAGCTTATAAGTTGAACCTTCACTTTCACACCTAGTCTTCCAAACTCCTGCACAAATTTGTGAACTCCACGGGTCCACGACTCTCTCTCTCCAACTCCAATATTATATCAGTGTGAAAGTAAGACTTTCCTTAATTTACAGATAATTTATTTTTAACTTGAACGATGCGATAAAAGAACTTTCCTATCGAGAGCTTGCTAGTTGACTATGGAACTTGCCCGCTTATATATCCTTCTAGAAGACAAGGGTTAATTATTATTGCTGTTAAAATCTGGTGCTTGAGGTGACATTTCCATATTTGGTGCCTCAAAGTCAAAAAAAATTCAATATAATAATCATTAAATCATATGCTTTGCTATAATTGGAGTGGTTAACAGCAATTAATTAAGGAAGGATTAGTCCACAAAACTATCAAACAGACTAAAAAAGTAGTAATTGGAAAGATAAAGTTGGATTTAGGTTGGCAGCCTCCACAGGCTGGATCAATACAATTCTAGGTTGCACATTAGCTTTTCTTAACCTAATACACGGATATAATAAAGATACGTGTAAATTGTAAGTTATATAATTATAATTAAAGAAAGGATAATTATTTGTCTCACGATAGGTTAGAAGCAATCTACTAATTGTTAATGTGATATGTACTTATTTACAGGAAATAATGAAACTAATAGAATCTAGTACATTAAAATGTCCTTAATTATAATAATTTAGAGAACCTCAGTGGTACAAAGAGAGGGCGGCGTGAATCTTGATCCGGCAAGCTCACCTCAATCAATACAACCCAAAAAAGAGAGAGCATACTTAGCTAACCTAGGAACGAGGCTTCTGAACGTATAAAGGAAGGAGTACTATCTCGAGTTCATAAGTAACTGCTAATAATCACTTGAGCTAGAAGCTCTTTTTGTGATAAAACTCATTCTTTAAATAGATATTCATATCACATTAGCATGATATCGTGGTATGATCGTCCCATAAAATTCTCTTTATAATAATCTTTCTTCCTTTTTAATCAAAAAGCAACCTTAGGATACGTAACATATATATTAACATTTTGAGCTAGAAGTCCTTTTTGCAATATATGAAGTTCTTTAAGAATATAAATAGTCATATCACATCAGCACGATAACGTGGTATCACCATTCCATAAAACTTTCTTTATATTAATTTCTCTACGTTTTTACCTCGGCTTAAACAAAGAAATTTAAATGGGATATGATCAAGAAGCAACGTTAGGATAAGTAACAAATGTTGAAAAGTCGGCAAACTTTCATCAAATTTCTATTTTGGGTCAGTTTGCTGTGGCATATCACACAGCACTCTTGATCGTTAATGTCTTTGCCAAGTTGCCAAGTTGCGTATGAAAATGAAACCAGTAAATTTTGGCACGTTTCTCATACTAATTTGAAATAATAATATGAGATATGTAGTCATATACATGCTGAAAAAGGACCAAAACATGGGATTGACTTATCTTTCCATTTGCAGTAGTATCATTAGTTCCTCAACCACAAAGTCGTAGAAAAAAATGATTTGATGGCTTTACTATTTCTAAAGCCCCTCCTATGTGCTATGCCAAATTCCTCCAATTGATCTTGGAAATACTACATTCTTTTCTTTTTTTTTTTGGTAAAAGAAATTAATTCTCATTTATCGGAACTGAAACAGCCCACGCAAAGACAAATCCCAGCATCTACTGGTAAAAAAACCTAAACATCATACTGTACAGGGTTTGATTGAAAATAAAATAAAATAAAATTCAATTCACATGGATTAAGAACAATAGGAATTCAGTGGTTCAGGATCACAACTAATATCTACATTGTTGCTCAACGTACTAACTGGACTCTGTCCATAACAGGTTAAGGTTAAGGGCAATGCAACGTCTTTCTCCCCACCGGGAGCATTACCATTTGTTAATTCTGGAAATTTCTTTGCCCTAAATACTCCCCATAAATAAATCTTTGTCTGAAACCCTGCAAATCAATATAGTCAACACTGCTATTAACCTGAAAGGAGAAAAAAAACTGGAAAAGCTTTAAACAAATAGCGATTTCAAGACTCACTCTGATATTGCTCGGGCAGTATAGTCGAAGTGAAAACTAAAAGCTCAGCATTGTCCAGAATGGCTTTCATAGCGAGATCATCCTGGATCATGCTAGCCACGAGACTGTCAAAATCTTTCTCATCTCTGCACCCAAAGAAAAAAATAATAACTAAGAAAAACAGCGAATGTTAAGAAATCCAAACAGCAGAACTAGATGGACAAAAATAAGACAGTTAAATGTATCACCTTTCGTTGTCGGGAAAAAAGTAAAGAGCGATACTCCGGTCACTAGGCCCCAACTTCTCAAAAGCTTTTGGCCACACATCAGTCCTACGAACCAATTCTGGAAAAATCAGCAACGGCAACAGTTCTGCCTCCTCGCGCACTTTAGGACAGGCTAAGCTAGAGAGATGGGCTACAAGTCCACTAACAATGTTGAAGTCTTTGTTGAATATGCTTAGACTTCCCCTGTCAATAAGACAAACTAGCTCACGAATTATACCCTGCCCACCATAAATTTGAAAGAGGCGGAAAGGAAATTTCTTTTACCTCCAGATTGGATCAATGATAGGCTGTGCGGCAACATAAGAATTGTGTTCTATGATTTGTAAAGCGTCACTAGTAATAATTTGAGAGGTTTTTACAAACTCAAGAATGTCATGGAAGGAATTGAACTGATATTCAAGAACTTCTCTGCACGGATTACCAACATTCTGACCACTGTCACAATTATTACTGCCCTCAGCCTCATGTTCACAAGGGCTACCTTCACGTATCTGTAAAATCATTTTATCCCCTTCACATATCTGCGCCTTTTTAGCCACAGATTTAGGAAAAGTCAATCTATTCTTTTTCCTCCTCCTTTTCTTCAACTTCTTGTTATGACGATTTTTTGTTGATCTTACTGATTTATCAATTGTAGAAGGCTTTATAATCTTTGGTTCACAATCCACACAAAGCCAAGTAATATCTTCATCAAAAATATTTTCTGCAGGCACATCAAGGCAATAACTGCAAAGAAATAAAAGAGAAGAGGCATCAGTTGATCACCAATCCATGCAAAATCATTTTAAAAAGTTAAAATTGATGATTCAGGCAGCTAAGATCTCATAGAATTTGTACTTCTAAATATGATTTCAAGAACTAATTCAATGTCAACTTGCAGCATCATTACAGTCATGCATGCATCTGTGCTTTCCAAAGTTCAATAACCAGGAAATGAAGCATTTATTTCAGGATAATGTGGTATATAAATAACAGTAATGTGTCACTTCTTTGTCATGGGAAAAAAAAAAGACAAACAAAAGAAAAAGGAAACAAGTTATACAGATGAATAGCATAATTCTGGCACTGTTCACAGTAGATTAAGGCATCTTCAAAGCCTCTGTCACCACACTGTTGACAAACAATCACCTGCAACAACCCACAGTTAACGTTAGCATCTTTCTGCGCTACTTATAGATTATTAATTAGCATAAAATAACAAAACAAACAACCCAGAACACAAACCAATACTAACTCAATAACTGGATCCATATAAACAACCAAAAAGAAGAGACTACAAGTTTAAAGTGATGTGGAAGTAATCATGAAAACTTATTCGTTCAACCATTATCCACAATTACCCAAAAGCACATGTTTGTATCAGCTCCACTCCCTCCTCAATCTTTTGTGTCAGCCAAAAAGGATTTATGCAAAATCCCCTTAACTTTTAACCAGTAAGCTGGTCACTGACACTACCACAGGCGTATGATCAAGTTTAGTCAACGACTAAATTCTTTAAAAAAAGAGAAGATTTATACCTCGAATAACTAACAACTGATAGATCATTTAAATAAACCAATAAACCCATTTTTTCAACTGGCCAGACACTAGATAGTCAATTGCTAATTTCTATCAAGTTCTGAGAGAATTGAAGAAGAATTGGAATACAGTTGAAGACAATGAATCCACAGCCACATGCTTGCCTGAATAAGCACGTATATGCACACATACGTAATTTTTTTTCCTTCTCTAGGGTTGGGGAGTGAGGGGGATCAAACACCCCAGTATTTAGCAGTATCAATGATAAACCAGTCAACCAAATGAGTTGGTATAAAAAAGTGGAATCATAAAATCCATTTTCTTGAGGTACCAATCAAAACAAATTCAGATATTTTTCCGAAACTAATGAGAGCTGCCTAATTAATGACCCAAAAAAAAAAGGTGGACATATGAAATCATTTATAATGCATGCTGGAATCTCAGAGTTATTTGAATGAAATAGCATCAACATAAATGAGCTTTAATAAGAATCAATGTCGTTGGAACAAGATAGTAGGTTTTGCTTTATCTTTATTTTCCCCTGTATTGGCTGGTAAAAGAGGATCCATCAAATCCAAACATGGCCATAATAAAAAAAAAAAAAAAAAAAAAAAAAAAAAAAAAAACACCAAAAATATCTTGTATGTTACGCAGTCTAACTGGGTAAAATACAACTACCAAGAGTAGCCAAATTTGATAATTAGGACTACTTAAGTACAGGTTACATTAACAATTACACTCTGACATCTTCATTCTTCACGCACATCCGGGTTTTCATTAAAATCTAATGCTTATGGAGACATTAAATGATACATGAGTCTAAAAGTCAAGAAATTCTTGTACATATTGAAGCTATACAAGTTTTAGTAATGTATGAACATGAAAAGGAAAAAGATTGGATGAATCAATAAACAAAAGGAGAAGATCCAATGATATTACATCTTTAATCATGTTAGGAAGGATGAAACCAATGAAAGACAAAAAGGAAAAGCTGCCTTTATTTATAATCTCTAATCTTAATTAACAGGGCTGCTTACTGCGAATATGGATATATAATTACCCCAAAGAAGACAAGGCAAGTTGAGGTGCAGTTTATAATTAAGCAAAAAAAACTAGGTTTGCTCAGATAAAAAACGAAACAACTTCGGTTTGCAGATTTTGAAATTTGATGGGTTAGACAGCAAAATAACAATAATATATTAATTAGATCTATATAAAAAAAAAGATTTCAAAGCATTAGCCCTCTAGCATTAGAGACTCATGAATAAAAATGGCAACAGAAAATAGAAATGCAATTTATAACTGTGGTATATAATCTAAAGCTGCTTAGTATAGCGTTGTATAACTGAAATGCCCGAGCAGAGACAATCCTAAAGCATCATAACATATTCTGGCTCTGCCACTCAAGTACTGTCACTTTCCTGGAGAAATTTTATACTCCCAGTAATTACTTTACCATCTTAAAAGTTGCTGGAAAGAACTAAGTAATTTGAAGGCTAAAGTAAGGTACAGAGCAAACACAACCCACATATGACATTGACTAAGGAAGGAACCAGTCTCAAATTACAGAGTCAAATCTACCGCTTTCACAATAAATACAAAAGAAATTCTTATAACCACAAAACTAAAAGGAGGAGACCAACCAACAAAATGCAACAGCTAAAAATCAGCAAAAACTTCACTTATAAAAGCAATCTCTGACCTAAAAGTCCACAATCACACTCCCTCAAACACTTCACAGGCTTTCAAAAAAAAATCAGCAACACAGTTTCTACTAACTTAGCGAAGAACCATTCAAACATATTGAGTAAATCGAAACTTTTCAGAAGCCAAATATGAAATTAAAATTGGAAAATGTAGCCAAAATTCAAATGGGTAGTGTGCAAAGAAACATACCATAGTTTGCATGTTCTCAAGGTTCCAACATGAAAGTTGCAACCCTTAAATTTTCTGTGAAATAAACTGCAATACGAGAACTCTGGGGGTCAATTGGGAGCCAGAATGTGAGAGGCACGGCACGGAGAAGCCAAGGGCATTAGGGTTTCGAAGAGGTCGTCTTTCAGTGCTGCCCAATCAGTGAAGCACTGCAAATTTGTCAGAGATCTGGGTTTTGTCAGTGAGAAGATGAAATCGAAAGAGAAAATTGAAAATATAAATATTTTGTGGGAAAACAAATAAGAGGGAAAATCTTAAAACCAAGAAATGTGAAGGTGAAGCAACTGAAAATAGTGGCGGTCGGGGTGGGAAGGAAGCGTGGCGCTTTGGGTGGGAAATAAACCATTATACGGTACGTCGTTCATTCACCTTGAGTCGAGTGCAAACGTGAAGTCGTTTCGATGTGGACGATAAAAGTACTCCTACTGCAGTGACCCGTGTCAAAAATACGACATGACATGTCATGCCTTGTCTTTTACCTATATGACATTACAAAGCAGCGCAGGATTGCAGAGTTGTTGAGTATGTAGTCAGAAGTTCAGACTTCGGGTTTTTTGGGTTTTTGGTTTTCAAAATCTTTTCGTTTGTTGGTTCCAGTTTAGAGCATCTCTAACCCTCCGTTTAAATGAGGGAAAATAACTTGAAATTTAGTTAAAATTCGAGAATTTAATAACGGAAATTGACAATTTCCTGATTTGGCAACTTAAGTGCGGAATTAATTAAATGACGCGAAAAAATAGTTGTGGAAATTGAGGCATTAAATTCCCGAGTTTAATTTCTACCAGGCGTCATTTCACAATTTCCACAGTGCGGGAATTCATATTTTCTAGTGTGCCAAAACTTACATAAAAAACATCGCCAAACTTTTCATTTAAAAAAAAACAGCTCCAAAATTCATTTCGCAATTATTGTTTGTACAATGATCTCTTTTATGGTTATGCTAATACAATGGTATTATGATAATTTTCGTGTTAAAGAGCCTTCACATAATTGGGATGAAGAAATGTAATCTTATTTGAACCGTATGTACAATGGAAAAGAAGTTGATTGTATTGATCAATTCTGAATTAGCAAAAGTGCATTAAAAAAATTTAGTAGAATTTTAGAAGAAAATGGTGCGTTGCTTCGAACAAGAAATATTTCAATTGAAGCATCTGTAGCAATATTTTTGAAAATAATTGCTCACAACTTGAAATACAGATTCATTGGTTTTGACTATTACCATTCAATCGAAACAATTAGTCGGCAATTTAACAGAGTCTTATATGCAATGATGAGAATTAGTGAATAATATGTACAATTCCAGCCAAGTACTGTTGGGAGTTCTGAAAGAAGCAAATGGCAGTGGCTTGAGGTACTTATATAACTAGAAAGAAAAAAAAAAGATTTTTATTTTATTTTCAACTAGTTATCTTAAGTTTCATACTTGTACTGTTTTATATTTCATGTTTAGAATTATCTTGGGGCACTTAATGAAACTCACATTCCGGTAATAGTGTTAGTGGAAGAAAGACCAAGATATCGAAATATTTAATTTCTGTCATTTACAATTTACATGAGCTATCCAAACATTGAAATTTTCAATTTCTGTCATTTACAAAATTTGACATACATAAATTCAAACACTAAAATCTTCAATTTCCAAAAATTAAAATGACAAAAATCTAAATTCCGTCATTTTAGAATTCTATGTAATTTGCAATTCCTTCATTCAAATGGAGCATAACAGTTTCTTTAACACCTTTGGAATTCTAAAATAGGTGAGTTACATCAGAAACTCTCTCCAACAACCTTATGGGAGCAAATAATGGCTTCCAATCACAAGGTGCCACGTGAAAAAGAAGAATATCTCCTAGGTCAATTAATTCAGCACATTTATTTGGCCAAAGCCTCCCAGCTGTTGCATTCTCTCTTCTCTCCTTTTTTGACTCTCAATTCTCCCTATCTTTGTGTACAATGTGATAGAATATGAATATGAATATATCTTAGCTCCTTGAAGACTCTCTATTTATAGGCACTTGGGTTAGGTGAATCAGTTTTTACAATTGAGTTCACCAAACACACATACTTCACCTAATACACAATTGCATTTAAAATTAGTTCAGCAACAACACCCACGTCATCTTATTTATTTCTCGTGGCTGCTGGAAAACTCCACTTGAATCAGCTCACCTAACTTCCTTACCATAAGAAATCACATCATGCTTAGGTCAGAATGACCATCAACTTCATGGGCTAACGAATTGGGCTTCCCTTAATCAAATGACGACTTGAGCCCTCCATCTGAAGTCAGAATGTCATATTTCCAACCACATGTCATTTAGACCAGTTCAAGGTCGGATGAAGAAGTTAAGTCCGAAACGAATTGCTAACTCAGTCTTTAGTTTTAGCAGCTGCAGATAAATGTCCTCCTAAGCATGTTTCCGTGTTTTGATGGGTGACGGACTCCATATTTATCCAATGGGGCGGAATTTTGGATATGTTATAGTAGACACCCATTGGAACAACTTCCATGAAGGATGTCTCCTCATCCGAGCTGTGTAGGTTACTGAAATAAGGCTTGCAATTTGACCTACGAAATTGAACTAACAAGGGAGTGTAGCCCAAATTGGATTTGTCTTTAGGCACTTCTTCCATTCATCTAAATCAGGCCTTAACATGCTTGAATTGCATGAATTGTGCTCTCTTGCTTTATTAACCTACAAAACACACAAATAGAAGTAATTAAATGACTCAAAATGCTAAGAAATTAAGCAAAAAAACTAAGTAAATGGACATATATATGTATGAAATTATGAGCTAACAATTGTATCTCATTAAGTGCAGACAAATGACCAAAGCAGGTCTCCAAAATCTTTCCTTTAATAGGCCAGTCAACATGTCATGATTTTTCCAAGCACCATACTCGCGCGGACATATTATTCACTCGGTCAACATAGACCTCAGATTCTAAGATACAAAGCCAAAACCAGGTTCTATTTTACACCGCAATATACACTGTTTGCATAGATACAATTATTCCAAAAGCATATTATACCATACATAATTATAAGCATCAATGATATGCAGCTGAACGTGAGCCGTTCGCATTATGCTACCTTAGTGAATGCCTTAGGATACCCAATTTGGATGCCTTAGGATACCCAATTTGGATGCCTTAGGATAATAATTATAAGCACAGCTCACGATTTATACCCTGCCCACCATAAATTCGAAGGAGGACGGAAAGGAAAGAAATTTTTACCTCAAGATTGGATCAATAGTAGGCTTGCAGCACCATAAGAATTGTGTTATGTGATTTCAAAAGCATCTAGTAGTACTTTGAGGCGTTTTTACAGATGTGGCAACGTCGTGGAAAGAATTGAACTGATCTTCAAGAACCTCTGTGCACGGATACCAACATTCTGACCATGGTCACAGTATTACTACGTACTTCAACCTCATGTTCAGCAGAGCTACCTTCACATATCTGCTCCTTCATTTTACCCCCTCTTCACATGTGATATCCATGCACCTTCGTTTTAGCCCTTCACTTCACATGTCTTCATCTTCTTCTTAGCACCTTCACGATCTGCTCCTTTCAGCAACATATATATTACTCTTCCTTTTAAAACCCGACTTATTCAACATTGTTAGGATGATTTTCTGTTGATCTCACCGATTTATCATTTGCAGAAGGCTTACATTGTTTGGTTCACAATCCACACAAAGCCAAGTCATATCTTCATCAAAATATTTTCTGCTGGCAGATCAAGGCAATAGCTGGATAGAAATATATAAATTTAAAAAAGAAAAAGAAAAAGAGCCATCAGTAATCACCATGCAAAATCATTTAAAAAGTGAAAAATTGAGAATTCATGCAGATGCAGCTAAGATTTCATAGAATTTGAAAAAGTTCATTTGTGTGCTCTTATATTTTAAAGTTTGATTTCAAGAACTAATCCAACTTCAACTTTCACCCATCATTACAGTCGCGGTTTTTATCATACGTGATCCCTGAACTTTTTAAAGTCCTCAATTATATGATCCTTCATCTTTGGTCTACACATCAATTTGGTCCCTCTAGTCAAATTCCGACAAAACTTACCAACTTAAAAGGCATTTCATCAAAATATAAGTTATCTTAGTTCTAAAACTCGCATTTTTTTATCTACAAGACCATCTTCTCTCTATTTAGGAAATTACGTTTGGGTTTCATTTTGGAGAGCAAATAGCCTGTTGAGCAAAATAAGTAACATTATTTACTTTTTTTTTCATTGGTGAACATGTTATATTTGATGAAAATAACACATTAGAGTTGGTCATGTGCTATTAGGTGACCAATTTTAATGAATATTTTGACGAAATGTGACAACATGGACCAAATTGATAAGTGGAGTAAAAAATTAAAGACCTCATCATTGATTGATTTAAAAGTTAAAAGACTCAAATAAAAACTTATGAAAAGTTCAGAGATCACTTAAGATAAAACCCCTTCATGCATGCATCTTTGCATTCCAACAACTAACTCTTAAGGACAAAATCAGACTTCAATAACTAGGAAATGGAGCAATTATTTCAGGATAATGTGGTATATAAATCACAGTAATGTCACTTCTTTTTCATTGAATTAAAAAGAAAAAAGGAACACACAAAGAAAAGAAAAATGGAAACAATACAGATGAATAGCATAATTCTGGCACTGTCACACTAGATCAAAGCAGCATTAAAGCCTCTGTCACTATCGCCACACGTTTGACAAACAGTCATATGCAACAACCCATAGTTAACATAGCATATTTCTCCCCTATTTGTAGATAGTAGCACAAAATAACAAAACAAACAATCCCACACCACAAACTCAATATATACTCAACTAATAATTCAATGCATAGAAGCAACCAAAAAGAAGGGACAAAGTTCACAGACCAATAGTGTAGTGGTTTGGAGCAATTATTCCCTCAGAAAAGTTTCTGGGTTCGAATTCTAGCATCTGTGTAGTTTGTGTGAGTTTAGTATGCTATCGCCTTTCTCAATAAGAAAGTTCTTTATAAAAAAAAGTTTACATTAATGTAAGAAATGAGAAAGGAAGAAGATGAGATGAATCAGTAAACAGAAGAGAAGATCCTATTAAAATTAGGTACAGAGCAAACACACGGCCCATGTGACATTGACTTATTAGGAACCAGTCTCAAGTTACACAACCAAATCTATCGCTTTCACAATAAAAGCAAAATTCTTATGACCACAAAACTAAGAGGAGGAGACCAATGCAAACAAATGCAACAGGTAAAAGGGTCCCCAGAAGACCCACCACTTCACTCTCAAAAACTATACTTCAAAAAGCAATCTTTCTGACCAAAGAGTCCATAACACACTCCCTCAAACACTCAACAGGCTTTAAAAAAAAAAAATCATCAAGACAGAACTACTAACATAACAAAGGACCATTCAAGTAAATCAAAACTTTTCAAAAGCAGACTACGAAATTTAATTGGAAAATGTAGCCAAAATTCAAATGGGTAGTGGGCGAAGAAACATACCATAGTTTGCAAGTAGCTCAAAACTCCAACATGGAAGTTGAAACCTAAAATTTTCCGTGAAATAAACTGAACTGAGAGAATCTGAGAGTGAGAGACAAGGAGGAGCCAAGAACATTAGGATTTTGCAGAGGTCATCTTTATTTTTGGTCATAGAGGTCATCTTCCAGTGCTTGCACAATCACTCAAGAAATCCAAATTTGTCAAAAAATCTGGGGTTTTGTCGAATCAAGAGTGGAAAATAGAAATTATTTTGTGGGAGAGGGGAAAATCTAGAACCATGTATTGGGTGAAAACATGTCAAAATAAGGCATACCACACGTCTTATCTAAGTCACATACACTGACAAGCTTGAACATTTTATGGAAAATCTCCCAAGGAGGTCATGTTATGCTTATGGAATGTTCATCTTTATATTCATTCGACTTCCATATGATTTTGATTTTGAAAACAATACGGTAGGGAGATACAATTAGTGAGTTTGAATTGAAAAATGTGTTGAAAAAGTAATATGAAGTTATAATTAGGTGAAAAAAATTTGGATAGTTGTGGAAAAATGAAAGTTAGTGAATTGGTGGTCTAATTGTCATATTCCCCTTGAATTCTAAAAGGACATATTGACACTTTATATTTTTTGATTGATAAAAACAAGAAGATCTTAGCTGAGAAAAAACAAACAAATGACCGTTCTTTTTCTCGTAATCATTGTAGGACTTATGATTTGGAGCAAAATTACGATTTATGAATGGTTTCTTATTTAGGGCTCTTTTCTTTTTTGTTTTTCAATTGTCAATAATATGCAGCAATTACTTTACCGACTTTAATCTGCAGATCATTAGTGCTGCTAATTTGGTTAATCTTTAAGTGTTAAACCCAGCACATGCTAATGCACCCAACAAATTTCTTCACACACCCATAGTGCCCCTAGACCAACACTTTTTTAACACAGTCAGGCCTTGGACTCAATTTGGGTATTTCCTGATCAATCAAATGGGGTTCTTTTCCCTCTCCCTCTCTCTCCTGTCTGCAACGCGTTAAACTTCAAGTATCAAGATTGGGTCGAGCATCCACAGAAATTCAGATACAAAGAAGGGAGGAAAATCCTGGTACTTTATCACTATTTCCTTTTTCTTTCCGAGAAAGTTTCTGCATTTTTTCCCGAGAAAGTTGCTATGTTCCCGTTTGGTTTACAGTAATGCATTCATCTCATCCATTTCTCATCTGGGTCCTTTTCTTTCTCTTCGTTAACCTCACATGCCCTTCAATTTCTGTCCCATTCTCGCCTGCAACAAACAATGTCACGCTCTCAGGTGACGCTTACATCAACAACAATGCCATTAGCCTCACTCAAGAACTCACCACCTGCCCCTCTTCTTCTTCTTCTTCTACTACTTCTGGGATTGGAAGAGCCTTTTATGCCTACCCAATTCGGTTTCTTGATTCTAAAACCAATGCCACTGCTTCTTTCTTGTGCCGCTTCTCTTTCTCAATCACACGAAGTTCCCAATTGTGTTCTTGCGGAGATGGCATTGCCTTTGTAATAACCCCTGATGTGGATTCTCTCAGTTCCTCTAGAGGGTACAGGGCCTTCCAGAGCCAACGTCAACTTCAAAAGAATCATTCTTTGCTGTGGAATTTGATACCAGATTTGACCCTATGGTTGGTGACATCAATGGGAACCATATTGGCATTGATGTAAACACAGTTGTTTCTGTAGCTTCTGTTGATGTTGTTTCAAGAGGAATTGATTTGACAAGTGGGAGAGAGATTACTGCTTGGATTGAGTACAGAGATGCAATCAAGATGATCCGGGTTTGGGTCGGGTATTCGTCAACTAGGCCTCCAACTCCTCTCCTTGTTGCTCAGATTGATCTCTCCAAGCAATTCAAGGAGTTCATGCGTGTTGGGTTTTCTGCTTCTAATGGGCAGGGCTCTTCAATTCACATTGTTGACAGATGGAAATTCAAGACTTTGGGTCTCTTCCACCTGGGATTCCTATGAATGCTGTTGAAGAAGGGGACTGTTTCATGTGCTCTTCACCAGAAGATTCAAGTATCAACAGCAGCCCTGTTGATCTTTTCATGAAAGAAAAACAAAGATGGTGGAGATGGCTCTTGGGTTGGGAGGTTTAGCTGCATTTCTCTTCTCTATATTTGCATTTCTTTTTGTTATTTGTTTTATGTGTGTGAAGAAGAGAAAGGTCATTGCCAGAAGGAGCAGAGAAGGCCAAACTTGTAGAGTTGAGGCAAAAAGAGTTCCAACAAGTTTGTCACTTGCAGAGATAAGATCAGCTACAATGGGATTAACCGAAACAGAGTTGTTGGGGAAGGGGCATCAGCTAAGGTTTATAAAGGGTCTCTGTCATCTGGTGGAGAAGTGGCAGTCAAGAGGTTTGAGAGGGCTGATAAGATTGGTTGTCTGCGGAGTCCTTTTACTACTGAGTTTGCAACTATGGTGGGTTGTTTGCGACACAAGAATCTGGTTCAGCTTCATGGATGGTGCTGTGAGGGTAATGAGTTAGTCCTGGTATATGAGCTCATGCCAAATGGAAGCCTTAACAAAATTCTCCACAAAAGCTTCAATTCCTCAGTTGTTCTATCCTGGAAGCAAAGACTTAATATAGTTCTTGGAGTTGCTTCTGCTCTTGCATACCTTCACGAGGAGTGTGAGAGGCAAATAATACATAGAGATGTTAAGACCTGCAACATAATGCTTGATGCAGATTTTAATGCCAAACTTGGGGATTTTGGTCTAGCAGAAGTGTACGAACATAGTTCCATTGCAAGAGACGCAACTATACCAGCTGGGACAATGGGATATCTTGCTCCTGAATATGTTTATTCAGGTGTTCCAACTGTTAAAACTGATGTTTATAGTTTTGGTGTGGTGGTGTTAGAGGTGGCAACGGGGAGAAAGCCGGTGGAGGATGATGGAACAGTGGTTGTTGATTGGGTTTGGGGCATGTGGGAAAATGGGAAACTGATTGAAGCTGCTGATCGGAGGTTGATGGGGAAGTTCGATATGGTAGAGATGGAAGGAACGCTGATGACTGGACTTGCTTGTGTGCACCCAAACCATGTGAGGAGGCCAACAATGAAGGAAGCAGCGAGGATTCTTAAAGGCGAAGCGCCACTTCCTGTGTTGCCAGCAAGCAAACCAAGAGTGAACCTTTTGCCTGTTTTTCCTGATGATTCTGAAGAAATCCCAAATTTCTTTGGTCTTCGGCCCAGTCTTGAACTCGATGATGTACAATATTTGACCCCCAAGAGCCACTTTGGCAAGGATTAGTAGCTCATAATAGATCGAGTAACCTCAGATTTGAAAGAGAATTTCAGTGCAGTTTGTAACAGACTAGCTACGACCGTCTTGTTGATTGGGGGCCTGAGAATCCTTTAGTTGCAGTAGTTTGTAGATTTTGTAGTCATAATTTTTCCTAATATAGTTCTTAGGGTGGCCAGTTTATTAGAAGAATCATTAGAACGTTTTGATGTCAAATAGAAATGAAATACAGTGTTTTCCATGACAGCTTCCTTCTCGGATTTCTGAAACACCACCAATCAATCCTAAAGCAGCTAAAGAGGATTGACATGTTCTCAAATTCAGTATAGCATAATGCACAATGATTTATGGAATTTGTTTTGTTTTGCAGAGAAAATATTGCTATTTCTGGACTATAATGAGTTTCCGTTGCTTATAAAACTGACTGAAACAAATTAAATCTGCCACAGTATTACATTGCTGATCAGGAACTTGTGGTTGGTTCATTCTTATAAATATCCAGCAGTGCAGACGCTGAGGTTCATCACCGTGAGAACCTCTTCCAGTGCTAATGAGAACACCCTGACCCAAAGCATCGATGACATCAACATTTGACAATGTTGTTGGTCTCTTCAGAAGTGATCAGAGATTCACACAAAAATCAAAATGCAACGGTCTGAGGCAAAGCTTTAATTTTGCCAGTTCTTCCCAAGCCAATAATGCCAACTGTTTTTCCAAAGAACTGAAATGAGATTAAGAAAGGAAAACCATTACAAAAGATACCACATAAGAAGCAAGCAATGGAAGTAAGATGATTTTGTCTAATATCTTGCTAAAAGAAGTCATAGTTTGTTCCCAATTTGGTCTTATATCTATATAAATTCTTACCATATTGTTCATGAGCACATGAGCAATGTCGTCACGAAGCCACAATCGACTGCATCGACCAGGCTCTTTAGACTTTTAACGAACAATTGTGCATGTCATTTTTGTATCAAGTCATGCATCCACATATCTGATAAGGATTCTAAATAGTTGAGAGAGTTTTCACTCTTAGCTGTTGAGAAGCCTTAAATCTATAGAGAAGCATTATCAGATATAGATCCATGACTTGATACAAGAAATGGCATGTTTCCATTAGTCTTTCCTACTCCACCCATCCCTCATATACCTATGAAGAAAGAGAATGTCACCCCTGAAACTCAAAAACACATGCAGGGGCAGTATGCAGTGCATGCTAATAAACAGAGCAATAAAGCAAGCAGCAAACTCTCAATCCTCCATCACAGCGAACCAAGAACACACAGAGAAGCAAGCAAAGAATGAAGCACAGCTGGAGAACACCTCATCACTGTTGTAGAAGAACTACAGAAAAGGGCCAGTTGCATCATTCACCTACACTTGGCAGCATCTCCATATTCCTTGCAACAAACTTATTCTAGATTGCTTCTACTCAAATTTAGTGTATATATATAGCTCTAGACCACTGTACACACCATACAATCAATAATTTTTCTTCGCAATCACTGTTGTTCCTTTTCTCTCTTCTTTATTAAAATTAATTTACATGTAGCCTCCACTCCTCCTCCCAATGCTTCCTCTCCACCCCCTATATATTCTATATTTTTCTACTCAATGCAGATTATAAAATTGGATTACACTAGACTGTACCTGCAAAATATATGGCTTCATGATGCCTTGTTGCTTCAATTATGTTAGGGCTGGGCATTTATACCGAAAACCTGACCAAACCGGATCAGTTCTGGTGGGTTGGTCTGGTTTTCTAATTGATACCATTGAAATTGGTGAGAAAACTGGCCAAATTGGTAAATTTTTCCAACCCGAACTGGACCACCGCTATGTAATTGCCTAATAATGCAGAAATTTGGTGCGCTGATGGGAATTAAACCTTGGTCTGTATTGTCCGATGTGGGACTATATCAACTTGTTTTGTGTCTTTTTACATAAATTATTTATGTATTTACAAGTCCCTCACGTGGATGAGTTATCCTTATTTCCTTTTCCCACCAAAACTCACCGGTTTGCATTGCAACCCTTGTTTTGCATGGATGCGTAGATTAAAACAAAAGAATCGGTATACGGCTCAAGGCATCAAGGAAGGATTCACTTTTATTTATCGAAGCCACAAAACATACTGACACTTACAAACTTGAAGGAAACTTCCTTCATGGGATTCTCTCTTTATTTACCTGTTCTCTTCTCGCCAAAAGCAAAAGAAAGTACAATTTAGTCTTGCTTGATTCTTTTGCAGCGTGGTTCAATACTGTCGTCAAAGCTACCACTTCCACCACTCGGACCTGCCCCGTCACAACCATATTCTTGCACTGTTCGCTTCAGCATTTTCAGTGTCCAGTTCAGTTGTTCTTCTTCCAAATCTTGCTCGTACACCAAGCGGGCCCCGCACTTGTTCACATTATTCAAGCATGTCAGAAATATGTTCAAATTTCTAGATGTGCCGTAATACATTTCGAATGAAAACTGTTCCCAACAGTAATCACGAGGCAAATAAAATACCAGAATGTGTGGTGACAGAATATGGCCTATCTTCTCAAAAGTCCAACACGGACCGGATGAACATTGAATTCTGAAACAATCAAAGTCATCAAGGAATGTTGAATTTCCCAAGTTTTCCTGATGATCTGCAAAAGCAACACAAAAAGCAATCCCCAGCCAGCTGGTGCATGATTTTGGAGGTAGCTCCACATTTAGTGAATGTCCCTCACTTTGAACATTGAACCACTCTGGAATTTCACTTGCAGGGAATACAATATACTTATCGTACAAATCTGGATACATTCCCTGCATCAAAAGAACCATTACATATTATGCAAGGGGTTTGTAGGTTAAGTGGTTAAAATATTTCCCTTGCACCCGAGATTCTAGGTTCAATTCCCCACCTCCCCCAATATCATTTATGCACAGAGAGAGAGAGAGAGAGAGAGAGAGTGTGTGTGTGTGTGTGTGTGTGTGTGTACCTTAGTGGCCAATTTCATTATTGTTGAAATTATTCTAGCACTCCAGCCTTCATCTTCAACCAAGCTAAAGCAATTAACAGCACTGAAAGTAAAATCATACAAATTGGGGAATCTGCTGCTCAACTTTGATGGATATGACAAACTCTTTAAGCTAGTACAATCATTTACATTTACGTGTAATTCGTTATTTGATGGAAGATCTGGCAGTAGTTGAAGCCTTTTGCACCTCTCCAAGTTAAAACACCAAAGCTGAGAAAGGCATCTAATGCTTGCAGGAAGGCTCACAAAATTGTTTCCTCTAAGATATAACTCTCGTAAAGAGGACAAGCAACCAATATCATCGGGGATATCCCCTTCACTTAGATCACAATCACTTAGATCCAATTCCAATAAAGAGCATAAACGATTAAGAGAAGACAACACCAAGCCCCAAGGCTGAGGGCAAGGCTCAGGACTCTTTCTAATTCCAAATAAGCCAGCAAGGCCCAACCAGCGTCTTGGTTTAGCAATTGACCCACGTAAAGATAGTAACTTGAGGTTTTTCATCATAACAAGCGGCTCTTTTAAAACAGTTCCCGCCAAGTCAAGATACTCTAAAGCCTCCATCTCCCCCGGGAGTTTGTCAAGTTTTGAGCATCCGGATATGCAGAGCGTATCAAGAGACTTCAAATTACAAATCGCACTCGGAAGAGCCAAGAGACTTTTGCAGTCACATAGATCCAGTACAATGAGGCCAACCAGACATTCAATTGATGAAGGTATTTCCTCAATAGCAGTTCCATCTAAAAAAAGCATTGACAATTTTGTCATTTGTCTTGCAAACTGTGGAATCTTTTTCACTTTTGAGCAGCCACGAAGACTAAAATATTCAAGAGAATCCATTTTTACCTCACTTGGGAGATTCTTAATACTTTTACAATTACTGAAATCCAAAGTTCTAAGCCTTTTGAGGACTGCAATGGATGGGTGGATCTCAACTAAATTCCTACAGCCCTCAAGGTTCAACTTCTCAAGCTTTGGTAGACCTGTGAAATCTGGGGTACTGGTTAATTTATCAGAGTAACTAACATCCATATATTTCAGGTTGGGGAAGTCCTGTATAGTATACATAGAAAATGGTAGGAGAATAATTATCTTGGAGAAACTTCAACTTTATTATAATAAAAAAATCAAAAATATTTTATGAAGGGATATATTAAATAATCTTACCTTTGTTCCATCCCAAAGCCGAACAAGTTTTCCATGATGTAGACTAAGTTCAGTAAGTGAATTCAGTTGAAAACTTGGTGGGAGAAACTTGGAAGGATACCAACTCCAATGGATACTTCTTAAGGAATGAGGGAGAAAGTTTGGGCATGATGAAAATATCAAATTATCAAAGTCGATAAACCTTAGTCCATGCATATTAGAGAAGGCTTCACAATTCCAGTGCACCTCTTCTAATTTGAGCAAACGCAAGACTATGGCTTCAATTGCTCCCGTACCCTAATAATTAAGAAATTAAGAAAATTTAGTGAATTTCAGATTCAAGTCCAATATCGTATTAAAAGAAATAATATTTTATTCCTGACCTGGTGTTTCTACATAATTTCTTACCGTATTGTTCATGAATACATGAGAAATGTCATTGTGAAGCCACAACCGACTGCGTTCACCAGGCTCTTTAGACTCTTGACCAACAATTTCCCATGCCATTTCTTGCATCAAGTCATGCATCTCCACAATGTCGATTGAAAGAGGATCACGAAATTTCTCAATAGTTAACATAGATTTCTCAACAAGAACATGTATGCCCTTACGACTGGAAATGTTGCGGGTATGGTCCAGTATTTGAATTACTTGCTCCTTGCCCTTCCCCTTATGAAAGCATGCAACATCAAGAAAATCATTTTCTCCATCTTGTTTAGTCCATCATAACTTATTTTGAGAGGAACAAATATTTTTGAATCTAGGCATTTCTCTATTTGATCCAGTGCACTAATCCATACATCTTGACCTTCGTTATACAATGAACATCCTAAAACTTTAAGGGCTAATGGAAGGCCTTTGGCATAATTTAGGAAACGCTTAGACAGTTCCAGAAAACCTTCCTCAGGTTGATCTTTCCTAAAGGCATTCAGACTGAAGAGCTCAAGAGCTTCATCATCACTCAATCCCTCAACTTTATATGATATGTCTATACCATGCTCAACTAGCAAACGTTCATTTCTGGTTGTAATGATGATTCTACTCCCCATACCAAACCAGTCTTTCTTTCCAACCAATATTTCTAGTTGGTCTAATTGATCCACATCATCAAGAATGAGCAGAACCTTTTTGTTGTGTAAGCATTTCTTAGTGAAAAAGGTTCCCCACAGTTCATCCCAAACTTGTTTAATCTCTTCCTTCAAGATTGGGAAAAGAAGTTGTTTTTGCAGGTCAACTAGAGTACGATGTTTTGCGTAAACCTCTCTAACATTAGCAAGAAAACTGCTGACTTCAAAATGGTGGGAAATTCTCTCAAAAACTAGTTTAGCAATGGTTGTCTTCCCAATTCCACCCATCCCTGTTATCCCTATAAAGCGAACATCATTTGCATCAGTTGCTAGTAGTACACCCAGTCGCTCAAGGCCAGAATTCATTCCGACTAACTTATGTGGATAATTTGACAAGGTGAGTGAAGGATGCACTTTCCTCCACACACATTTGACGATGTCCTCAATAAGCTCTCTTTCACACCTACAAGGATGGAGAGTAAAATAACCACCAGGCATATATATAACAAGGTTAGGTAAAGTATATAGCTCGTTAAGGCAGGGGAAAGTTGTTCATGGATACTTACTTAAAATTCTTTGAATCCCACCCACAAAGATTGGCCACTTTTGTTAAATCAGCTTTCCACTGCTCCACCTTATTTTTAGTAATTAACTTTTCTTTATGCTCAGTGAAGGCTTCTGCAAAACTCCCGGTTTGATTTCGTACTTGAGAGGGATCCACACCATAAAAAATTGGCAAAATTGTGTCCCTGGCTTCCATGCAGTCCACAACTTTTGTAAGCTCATCCAGGCACCAGGTGGAAGAAGCATAGTTCGGTGAGAGAACAATGATGGCAAGCTGCGATTCTTCAATAGCGCGCAAGAGCTCTGGAGAAATACTTGTCCCTCTTTCAAGATCTCGGTTGTCCTTGAAGGTTTTAATTGCCTGCCAGTAGTCCAGTTCGTGGTATAAATGGGATATAAAACCCTTGCGGGTATCTTCACCCCTGAAACTCAAAAACACATCGTGTTTCCAAAGAGGAGTTGATTGTTCAGAGGCTCTTTGGGTGCTGCTCAAGGCCATTGGAAAGTGCTTCCTCCGGGAAATCTGCTGCTGCAAAGTGCAAACACCTGATGAGAACAAACAATTCGCCAAATCTTTAAACTCCGACGGCTGGGTTTATTTTACTTTTTTTGTTGGTAATTTGGTTAGTGAAAAGTTATTAAACAACTGAAGAACATGCTAGCTAGCTACAAGGAAAAGGGAGTTGGAAAACTCGTCGTAAGCACACAGTTTTTCTTGTTAGTGTCGTTCAAACATGCTACAATGTCTCCCATTTTGTCTTTTCTTACGTTAACTATTTGGGTGGGAATCCTGAGGAATTCTTACAGAAAGCTTCCTTCTTTGTTTTAGATATCATATGGTTAGCTTTGTCTAAAAGTATTTTGCCATTATCTGGTTTCAGCACAATTTACATTCAATCTTGTCCATTTGAAAAGTTAAAGAGCAACTTGTAACACATCACTCATGTTGTCAACAAAAATATATCTTGGTTAATTTTCAATATTTTACGTTGTTTTCAAATTTACCATTACCGTTACGAATACTCTCATTGCACTACCAAGTCAAGAAGCATTACTATCACTACTCTTATTGATCTCTCCAAGCAATTCAAGGAGTTCATGCATGTTAGTTGCTCTGCTTCTAATGGACAGGGCTCTTCAATTCACATTGTTGACAGATGGAGATTCAAGACATTGTTGACAGAAGGGGACTGTATCATGTTCTCTTCATCAGACGATTCAAGTATCAACATCAGCTTCTCTTGCATCCAATTATGCCTTTGCAATTCTTTTAGCTTCATGTTGTCACTGTCTGCATATAAAGTAAAATACTGATTTTCTTTTGCCTCTCCTTCTCTGTTATTCTCTCTTCCCTCATGAACTAACCACCTCTCCTTTCCATTCCTGATTTTATGTTTACATTAAACAATAGCAGACATGAAATCTTCATGGCTACTGCAAAATCCAACATCAGCTCTAATTGTAAAAGATCGATCAATGGATTCCATGTCTCCACTTATCAAACCTTAACTTACCAAAGTTTCCTTCCTCATTTTAATACATCAAGTTTACTGTCGAGAATTGAAGCAGCAAACTAATCTAAATTCTATGCTTACGCCTAAACTACATACAAATTTTCTTATTGAGTTCGTCATTAGCCTAGCTGTTCTCTTTCACACATATGACAGAAGAAAAGAAATGAGTCTATATGTAGCACATAACTATAGGGCTAGCATAACTTATGCTTTACATAAACAAAATGGCACACCAAAGCAATTGCCTTTAACCACTCAGTTTAACTCTCTAGGAAGGAAAAACCAATTAGCTTACAACCCAGTCCTCATGAGAGCTATATAAGCAATTAGCCTATAACCCACAAGCATTATGGCCAAAGCAACCGCTGCACCTATTTGTCCACTAAGCCCAACATGTTTTATACTTGGGAAATCTCTAACCAAGCAAACCCCACTATCACATAGGTAAGTGTCATTTTCATTGTATTGAGACCCCAGCAAGAGCTTGTATGAGTAGTTAATGATGGAAATGTATTTGATCCAAGCAATGAAAGCAGGAACATGTTGAACAAAGAAACCTCCAGCTAGCTGAAATGACACCATGAGGACTGATGCAAGTACTGCAGCCTTTTTTTGGTCCATTACCAGAGCCCCAAGAGCAAGCCCCATGCCTTGAGCCACTAACACACTGAGTAGCAGAACAAGCAAGGTGTGGAAAAAGTGTCCTGCTGTGGGTTTGAGCCCTGCCATCCAATATGTTATGGTGACAAATAGGGTTGGAAGGGCAAGCTCCATGGGGAGATCAGCAACAATCCTTGATATGAAATAAGAGGAGAGCATGTATGTGCCTGAAGATCTTTCCTTTTCAAGCATCTTGCGCTCTTGGGGGAAGGTGAAAATTGCTTGGAGCAGAGGGAAAAACCCCCAAAATTCAGACATAAAGAAGAGAAGCCCAGTCTGCATACATAACCAAAAAAGATTCTCAAAGTTGTTAAAATGGGTTATGTTTGAGGAGCTAGGATGTCTTTGCAAATTGTTATACAGAAAAAAATTTCTTCTGCACGCTGAAACCTAGGCATTCCGTTAAGTGACACTTTATGTCATGCTTGGCATAAACCCAATAGCCTATACCTTCAACTATTGTGCCAAACCCAGGAAAAGGAAACAAATCATACCCTCTGAACGGTATGAATCATAGTGAAACACATTGTTTTTTACCAGATTAATAAATCAGATCATATATGCGACAAGTGAAGTATCAATCAGTCATTAGTCATAATAATTGATAATATGTCCCTTTTAATACTAGTCTAATGATATTAGCACAATTATATTAGACTTTTGATTGAATCTGTCCCATGAAAATGCATATTGAAATTCCCCATGTAACCAAAAAGAAAAGAAAATGCATAATGCAAATGCTAGAAAAAGGGAGAGGAAGCAAGTTATGTTACCCGATCCTGCAAGTTGGAAATATTTGACTGCCACCATAGTAGCCCAGCAAGAAGAGCCACCGCCACAACCTGGTTAATCTGGCTACCAGAGAAGGACTCGTGCCTCCTCTCTTTCAGTCCTCTCCTAAGCAACACAGAGAATTGCTGCCACCAAGTAGTGGGCCATTTCGCAAAGTTCTTGTCTTCTGATCCATCTTGAAAATGGCTGGAGTTGGTTTCTTGAAGTTGCTCCCGTTGAAGTTGAGCTTTCAAATTATATAAACGGTTGTGCTTATAGGCCAAGGCTAGGCTCTGCTTCACCTTGCTCTTGTTTTCATGCGATCCATCAGGTGCCAGACCTACACTACATATAAAATGCAACAAAAATTACTCACACAAACAATTTCACAAACATCTAATATACACTTGTAGACATACTTGCATGCATCATGACACATTTGTAGGGTAATGAAAAAGTAAAACTAACATCTAATATACACTTCACACTAAAATCCTATATATAGCTAACATGGCACAATAATGAACTATATCACACAAAATTACAATATGGATGATAATTAATGCATTTTTCACTAATTTTGAATAGGAATAAATTCCCCAAGCATATCTGACAATGCTACAAACATTTCCAAGACAATTTTGCAGTTTCTAATCCCCAAACATATGAATAAATTGTCAGGTTCTAGTCTAGCGGAAAAGGTCATTGACTTGCAGAGCATATGCCTCAGGTTTGAACAGCCATAATATCTTGGTTGTGTGTGTGCATGAAACCTCCATTCCTTTTAGTTTATACTATCACATGTACTATAAAAAAAAAAATAAAAAAAAAAGTAAACTCTCAGTGGTCGGAAATTGGATTTCCTAAAAATTTATTCAAACCCATTTTGAGAGTTCAAACAGTAATGAACTATGGCCCAAAGTCAAGGAAGTCATTGAACAAAGAGATGGGCCTAAGTTACATGCAATTACGGAACCCACGACCCATAACCCATGCTTGCATAAATCTCAGGATTTTGACAGCTGAAATAAAAAATGAAGCTGCTGATTATTAAAAAAGAAACATACCATTGGCAAGGTCCAACAGAAAATCCGCAGGATTCATAGCTACCAATGGGACATAGCCAATGCCCGAAAAATAGTCCATGACCTCCGATACTTTTCCGAAATACAAACAATTCCCTTCCGATAACAACACCACCTTATGAAACATGTAGAAAATCCTACTTGAAGGTTGATGTATGGTCATCACAATTGTTCTTCCTCCACTTGCCAAATCCCACAATGCCGACACAATCTGCTGTGCCGTCGTCGAATCGAGTCCAGACGTGGGCTCATCCAAGAAGAGCAAGCTAGGGTTTACGAGTAATTCTTGGCCTATGCTAACCCTTCTTCTCTCCCCACCCGAAACACCCCTCAAGAACTCACCCCCAACAACGCTGTTCTTGCACTTGCTTAACTCCAGTTGCATAATCACGGCCTCAGCTTGCATAGCCTTCTTGGTTTTCGATAGCGTGTTGGGCAAGCAAATAAGGGCTGTGTAGAATAGGGTTTCGATGACCGTCAAGTGGGGGTAGAGAAAGTCGTCTTGGGTTACAAAGCCAGTGTTTCTTTTCATTGCGTTTGAGAATGGTTTTGTTGTTGTAGGTTATGGCGCCACTAAGTCGACCGCCTAGCCGGCCTGCTAGTGCAGTTAGGAGAGTCGTTTTGCCACTTCCGGAGGGGCCGAGCATGGCGAGGATTTCCCCCGGTTGAACGAGGCCTGAGATACCGTTTAAGATCACTTTCTCTTCGTTCTTGGTACTATTATTCTGTTTGATCTTGTAAACCACATCTTCAAACTGCATAAATGTGATTTAGTATATATATATAATTTTTTTTATTTTTAAAAAGGGAGATAAGACACCATTTTTCTACATATATATACCTTCAATGTGACGGGTCGAATGGCTTCCTTGAAGATAGCTGGAGCTTCAGTAGCAGTTTGAATCTCTATATCCAACATTTCTT
Organism: Prunus armeniaca; assembly: GCA_903112645.1. NCBI lineage: Eukaryota > Viridiplantae > Streptophyta > Magnoliopsida > Rosales > Rosaceae > Prunus > Prunus armeniaca. The sequence continues at coordinate 1,850,495 of CAEKDK010000008.1, forward strand.
TCTCCATGCTTGCTTGATGCTGAGGTCCCTCTTTCCCTCTCTCCATTAAGCTAAAACCCTCCCTCTCCTAGTGGCAGCCAAGAAAAACGAAACAAAACCCTCTACGCCACCCAGCCAGCCAGCCACATCTTAGGCTGTGTGACATCTAGAGAGCCAGCCAGACGCATATGTTCCAATGTAAGACAATAAAATTGTATAAAAATTTCTTTTTCTCTGCTAGGAATGTTTAAAGCCAACAATCATTAAAATACTATAGCTACTCACTCTTATTAGTTGCTCTTTTTACCCCCTCTATTTCTTTTTTTTTTATTTTTTTTTTTTTTTTTTTTTTTTTTATTTTTATTTTTTCTTTCCAACGTTTTCTTCTCATATATTCTATCTTAATGCCTTTTTTTTTGTCATCATTATATAGAAGAGGATGCTTCTGTTTGTGCTATTAATAAGTTTTCCTTTATTTATATAGTTACTCTTTGTGCATGCATGATTACAACTTTCAACTGGATTTTTTCATCTTCGGTTTCGATTTACTAATCCAACAACAATTTTTGGTTTCGATTCTCTCATCTATCTTTGGTTCTCACGTGTATTTTTTATGTCAATTCGCTTGTATAGTTGAGTTTATTAGGTAAGTTCTGCCCAACCAGCTTTCAAATTCTGGATATGCCACTACTCTCCCTTACAATAAAAAAACCACTCTCTCGCATCATTGAAAGAGAATTTCAAATTTCTCTCTCTCTCTCTCTCTCTCTCTCTCTCTCACAGCTAAAACTCTCCCTCTCCCTCACAATGAAAACCACTCTCGCTTTTGGAGTTACAGTTATATCCAATTTAATAGTTGTTCAATCATAATATAGTTTATCAATATTCTCACGTTGTCCTCTTTGGTTTTGCAATTAGAAAAGAAGGGATATGCGGTGTTACTAAGTAATATCCTGTCAACACTTTGAAATAAAGTTAACCATTGTTGGACTCCTGCTAAACAAGAAACTAAGGATCCACTGAAAGCAATTCTGTAGGGGGTTCTAACTCCATACACAAATAATGATAATTGAATGATAACAATTCCGTTGATAAAAGCAAAGACTATTACACTTATTTTGACAGCTCATTCTTTGCCGATGTCGGCCACGGCCAGAATGACGCACGCAAGCAGCAGCGCAAGCACATACAAGCCATTTCACTACTTCTGTAGTCATTCTGCAACCTTAAATCATACTAACACCTAGAGACTGGCCTTCATAATAGCTTACATCATCAAATAATAAAATACTCAAGCGTTTGTTCTTTTTTGCAAGGAAACTAACACAAATTCTAGACGCCACCAGCACCAACAGACAGCATAGGGCGGACTTTCTTCTTCTTTTTGTTTCTTATTGGTCTAACAATTTGTGATCACCCACCAAGTTCATTTTAATGTATTATTAATAGAAGACATGTACAATCACTTACTAATATTATAAAAGAATAAAAATCTGAGACTATTATGCATGTCTTACTCTCTGCATATCTAAGCTCCTAATGACAGTTTGGTTAGTAGCATTCTTTGGTTCTTCTACCTATAAATATGTTAACCCAAAACATTTATCATCTATTAACTACAATAAAGATAAATAGTACTCACATACTTGGTTTTTAAAAAAAAACTTAGCGTACAGAGAGTGTAAGTATGAAAAAGCAAAAGAGAGTGTAAGTGGAGAAAATAGGAGTGGGAAAATCAGCTCCCTTATTAAATTAAAGAAATTGGTCATTTGGTCATTTTTGGGGTTTTTTCCTCCAAATATCATGTATGAAGGTTTCATTAATTAATGCCTTAATTAAACCCAATCAGCTTATACCGTCGATCCTTCACCCAACAGCCAACATTTTTTCTGACTGTTTTCAATGCTAAAAATACAGATCCAAAGGTCCAAAATCAAATCTAATTGTAAAAATATTTAAATAATTATTCTAAATCATATTCAACCCAAAAACTCATCCCACTCAGAAATTATTGCAATTAAGAGAAATAGAATTATTGCCATATATTGTAAAAAGGCTTCTAGCTCAATTGTTAATATATGTTATGTATCCTAAGGTTTTTTATTTTTATTTTTTAATAATGGGGTTTCTCACTTAAATTTCTTTTGATTAAAAAGGAAGAAAAAATTATTACAAAGAGACTTTTATAGGACGATCATACCACGACATCATCCTGATGTGATATGACTATCTACTTAAAGAGCACTTTTATATTGCAAAAAGAACTCCTAACTCAAGTGATTAATAGTTGTTACTCATGAACTCAAAGTGCTCCTTTCCTTTATATGTTCGGAAGCCTCGCTCGTAGGTTAGCTAAGTTTGCTTTCTCTATTTTGGGTTGTATTGATTGAGGATCTTGATTTTATCTGACAGGGCCTCATGAAGATTATATATAGCTTGTGGGATCAAGCTTCTTGCCGCCCTTGATGTTATCAGTTTAATTCTTATGATCCTATTACTTTTATTATTTCCTGTAAATATCACATTAATAAAAAAAGTAGATTCCTTCTCACCTATCATGAGTAAGAAACATTATCCTTTCTGTACGTATAAATATATAACTCGCATTGCACGTATGTTTATATCCGTGTATTAGGTTAAGAAAAGCTAATGTGCAACCTGGAATTCTATTGATCCAGCATGTTGAGGCCACCAACCTAAATCCAACTTTTTCTTTCAATAATTACTACCTTTTTTTAATCTGATTAATATAATAATGTTTTGTGGACTAATATTTTCCTTAATTAATTGCTCTTAACCACTCCAAATGATTGCTGCTTCGATGGATAATTAATTTTTTTTTTACCCTCGAGGCACAAAAATATGGATGTTCTAGAAATGATAAGTGGGCAAGTTTAAGCGGTTTTACTTTTGAAGTTTTCCCCGGTCAACTAGCAAGCTAGCTAGCTAGGAAAGTTCTTTTATCACATTGTTCAAGTAAAAAAGATTATCTGTAAATTAAGGAACGAGTCTTAATTTCACACTACATATAATAATGGAAAGGAATTGCTCAACTTGATGAGGAAAGTAGAGTGAAATAAAGGTACGTTTGTGGAAGGGTTTTGTTGCCACAACTCCAGAATCGGAAGGCTTAAAAGGGTTTCGTTACTTGATGCGTTTATAACAATCATCTAAAAACAGGAAAATAATCTTTAAACACAATAATCGGTCAAGCATTAGGAAATAGTAAAACTAGATTTTAACCAAAAAGATAAAATTAACCAAGTATAAAATGAAACACAAAATCCCCTTGAAACTCTCTACGAAGCTTGTTTCTCCTCCTCAGCAGCTTCAAAGGCCTCACCAGAAACAAGCTCAGGGACCTCGTCATCATCATCCTCTTGTGGAGTGGTTCCACCAGCAGCACCAGCACCAGCACCAGGCGCTTGCTTCTGGAACTGCTCTGCCAGTTTCATCAAATTGTCTGAGTTATCTGGCCCTGAAAATAATTAAAGGTGCCATGAAGAATTCTCCAAGTCCTCTTTTGAGGACAAAAGCAAGAACAAAATATAAGGATCACATGCACACTTACCCAAATGGCTGATAATATACTGGAAAGAATATCTTTCAACTGTACAACAGAGAAGATCCTATGTCAAGTTCTAAACCAATATGACAAAAATCTAAAGGCCAAATAAAAGGCTCAATGCGCAGCAGAAAATCCAGGCACAAACACAACTAAACATGTATATATGTGCGTTCTTTTACCAGATAATACAACATTGAAAACAAATTTCCAATTCAAGGCACATATTGACATCCAACCTCGGAATAAAATCATTACGTAAATACACTAAAGAAGAACACAACACCAATATTCTATCCATTTTTCTAAATTACTACCAATATTTAAAATATGGAAGACACCAAAATGGTTAACAAGTTAAACCATCACTTCAAATTTAAAAGATAGAGAACAAATTGTGGCATACTCTTTGTTTGAACTGAAAAAGCTCTATTAAAGGCATATGTGGTTGTTTATGTAATGTAGTGCTTTATGCAGTAGTAATGAAAAAATCTTTTTGATAAATTTTTTTTTTGCATTTAGCAACCAAACGGCTTTAAATTGATTTAAGCGCTTAACTCTTAGCTCTACGTCGATGCTCCTGCAATCACAAAACAGAAAGCCAAGTTCAGATAAGACGGCTATGTCATTGAGGGTCACCTGTGAAACGGTGTTAAATTAGGCCTGCATGCCGCTAGTATGGTCACCAAAAATGTACAAGGAAAATCATCAACTATTAGAAAAGGTGAATCAAAATAATAATTTACAGGATCAGAGTTCTGGCATGTTGGCTTCACCTCTGGGGTTTATGGACTGGATGACAACATCATCCATAAATATGTTAACTTGATTGAAGGAATAGTGTTCATGCCCTATTCTCTTAATGGTGCTCTGAAGCCTTTTGTCGTCTGTGGTAGCTGTCTTGTGAACAGCCTTCTCCTTTCTGAATCTGGGAACAGAAATTAATAAACAAAATCACGTACAAACAGGATGATCACACAACAAACATGTGCTAATTACAAACAATTGCAGGAATGTGCAAGACTTATGATTGAAAACTTGTCATAAAATGACTTCAAGGGCAGTCTAAGTCCAAATGACCATTCCCCGATAATGCCGTGTACATCAGAAATAGCATTTTCTCCAAAGTAGAGAGCACTAGATGGCATATTTGAGGTAAACTCCAACAATTCTCAGTTTTAACTACTTGAATTACTTTCTTATTTTTTGCCTACTCAATTGCTTAAAAATCCTATCTAAAGAGAAGAAGAACACACCATTAGATAATATTGAATACAGAAGAGCAGAAGAACCCATCACACTCTCCACCAGAGTAAGCTGTCTACTGGAAAAACAATTACACTAAGTCTACTGGAGACAACCTTTCTGTTATGGGCTCTTTAAGCTAGGGAATCATCTGGTTTAACGAGGAACTTTAGACTAGCTAATGCACCAAATGCTGCATACAATAAATGATTATTGTACTTAAGTTCGCAGTTCGCCACATAAAGATTGCATGTTATACAAATTAATAAAAGATAAAACTTTCTGTTCCCCCTGGGAAGAGCAGTTAACTCTAAAAGTTCAGGTATTTCTCATCTTTAAAAAAATTACAAGAATAACATAAAATAAACACGGTAAAACAACAAAAGACAACAATCCACTCAACATGCCATCAGGATAACTGCTTCACATAAAGAGCTCAAATTGCAAATCAATAATTTGATGAAGTAAACTACTTGATCAGGTGCTCAATATAATGCATAACAGACATGAAACTGGCGCACATAAAATTATCAATTGCACACATATTTAACTCAAAACCATTAAGGCTAAAACTTGATACGTCAGCTTCTGTGAATCAACTTGGTAGAGAAAAGGAGTTTCATTCTGAAATTTCACCCACCTCCTCATGCTACCCTTTCCACCAGTGCGAACCACACCGGCCATCTTCATAAGTTTTTCCCGATTCATCTGCATAAAAAGTGGGCATTGTAAGATGAAGGGACGAGTTTCAATTGAAATATATATTAAACAATTCAAGAGCCAAAACATTGCATCTCAAGTTACATTATTGTTATTCTGTGTATTAAGCAATAAAACCTCCAACACGACCCAGAAATTTGTTTTACGTCTCAAATTTTTTTTTCAAAACAAATCTTACAATATCTAAAATAAAGAACAAATCAAGTCTATTTTCTGCTATCTTACTTCTTCAATCTCATACTATGCTTGATTTATGTATTTGGAAATGGAAAAGGTTTTTTTCAACAAGTATATAACCAAAATGTAATAAGAGAACAGCTCCCCTCCTACCTCATTGAATGATTGAACCAAGCACAAAATAATTTAGACTTTCTTGAATATTTTGCTGATTGGTTCATCGTCGTCGTCAGAGCTATAACTTCCTGGTTCATTGTCGTCATCAGAGCTACCAATTCCAGGTTCATGGTTGTCATCAGAGCTATCACTTCCTGGTTCAATTTCGTCATCAGAGCTACCACTTCCACTACTACCAATTGGGACAGCCTTGTCAACGTACACCAAACGGCAGAATTTTTTCAAATCTCTCTCATACACCAAACGGGCCCCACATTCCTTTATATTTTAGCTTGTTTTGAGTGTGTTGGAAGATCTGTATGCACAATAATGTGCTTCGAATGAAAACCAATGACTGCTTGAGGCATCCATGAAGCTGGGATGATCGCGAGGCAAACAAAAACCCAAAGGTGTTGTGACCTAAGATCCCCAAATTCAAAAGTCTCAGACGGACTCCGCAATCATTGAATTTTGAAAACACATCCAACAAGGGCGGCTGGATTTTGCAAATATTCAGCATCTTCAAAAACAACAAATAAAGCAATCCCAGCCCAGTCGCTGCTACATGATGATTGTGGAGGTAGTTGCAGAAGCAACTCCACAGTTATTGAATCTCCCACATTTCGATTATCAAACCAATCTGGAATTTCACTTCCAGGCCATACAAAAAGGTACGGAGAGGAATCTGTATTGAATAGCAAAAGAATTGTCATTTTATTTATCATTGCAAATATTCTATTAATTCAAACAAAAACGAGAGAGTGTGTGTACCATTATCATTGCAAATATTCTATTAATCCAGCCTTCTTCAACCAATCTGAAGCAATTAAGACAAGTGAACTCAAAATGGTACACTTTGGCTCCTTCGCTCAGCTTAGATGGATCGGACAACCTTTTTAAGGTAGTACAATCGTCTGCATATACAAATAATGTCGTTGACGGAAGATCTGGCAATTGCTCAAGCCTTTGGCACCGCCTCAAGTCCCGGGACTTAAGCTTAGAAAGGAATGTAATGCTCACGGGAAGGCTAATGAAATTGTTTCCATGAAATGTTAAATATTCTAAAGAAGAGAAGTGGCGATGACACCTTCACCAATATTAAAATCTCTTAGGTTTAAACTTGTCAAAGAGCATAAATGATTTAGAGAAGACAACACGAAACCCCAGGGGTCAGGATGACTCTTTCTAATTCCAGATAAACGGTCAAGGCCCCACCCAATGCCAATGCCAATGCCATCCCTTGAAGTTGATGATCTAGCAAAGCTTAGACGTTTGAGGTTTTTCATAACAAGCGGCAGCTCTCTCATACCACTTCCGTCTAAATAAAGTTCCTCTAAAGACTCCATGTCCCCTGGCAGTTTGTCAAGTTTTGAGCAACTTAGCCCCCAGAGGATTTTAAGAGACTTCAAATTGCATATCACACTCGGTAGACCTAAGAGACTTTTGCAACAATTTATATGAAATTCACCAAGGCCAAGTAGATGTTCAATTGATGAAGGTATTTGATCAATTAGACACAAGCCTAGTTTAACAGAAATAACAGAAATTAAACAGAGCCTAATCAATTCAATTCAATTCCCAAATCAAAACAGAGCCTAATTTAACAGAAAGAATCATCAACCTCAACCCCCAATTCGATAAGCCTAATTTAACAGAAAAAAACCCTAAGTTCAAAGGAAGAGGATGCTTACCGTTAATTGATATGAGAGAGAGAGAGAGAGAAAGAGAGAGAGAGAGAGAGAGAGCGCGCTAAGTTCAGTTCGGGGGAGTTGGGCGAAAGTGCGAAAAGAGTAAGAGGGTGGGGATAAGAATGTATTTATATGCGTTAGTTTTATAAGGTTTAAAAAACGTTGTTATTTTACCAAGGCTTTTTATCACAAATGGTCCTTAACGTTTAAGATTTTATCACGAATGGTCTTTGAGGTTTTTTTGTGACACTAATAGTCCTTAACGTTAGGGCTTTTGATCACAAATGGTCCCTCCGTTAAAAATTCTGTTAAGTGTCTGAAGTGAAAGACAAGTAGAGCCCATATGTCCAATCACATTGTGACATGTGGATGAAAAAATAATTAAATAAATTTTTTTTTATGAAAATTCCTTTTTTTTTCTTTTTTTTACAACTTTTCATCCCTCTTCCTCTACTCCATCTTTCTCCCCCTCTGCCCTTGCTCTCCATCCTCTGCCCCTTCTCTCCCCCTCTGCTCTCCTTCTCTCCCCTCTGTCCTCTCCTTCTCCCTCTGTAAAAATAATAATATAACCCATATATCTTTCTTCATCTTTGTATAGTGGTATATAAATCATAACCCACAATCCCCCTTTGTTTTTTTCTTGCCCATTGCCTGCCACCTGCAAGAAAAAATGGTCTTTGGCATTCTTTTATTCGTCTCTGTTTTTTTAACACAGCCACCCACAAGCCGCAACCCACGCCCAACTCCCCTACCCTCTCCCACTGTATTTTCTCTCCTCCTCTACTCTCTCCCTCTGTTTTTAATTATTTTAAGTTGTTTGAATAAATATTTGTGTAAAAGGAAATGTGAAACTACCTTGTGCAAGTGATTATTTTGCAAAATATACAGAGGGAGAGGGGTGGGTTGCAAGTGGGTGGGCATGGGGTGGTCGGGCTGTAGAGGCAAGGAAAAAAAAATAGAGGGAGAGGGAGAGGGAGAACACGGGAGGAGAGAGGGCATAGGGGAGGGGGAGAGAGACAGAGAGAGAATGGATTTTCATAAAATAAAATAAAAAAAGTTCTTTATTTATTTAATCCACATGTCACGATGTGATTGGACATGTGGGCTCCACTTATTACACTTAACAGAATTTTTAACGGAGGGACCATTTGTGATAAAAAGAACTAACGTTAAGGACTATTAGTGTCACAAAAAAACATGAAGGACCATTCGTGATAAAATCGTAAACGTTAAGGACCATTCGTGATAAAAAGCCTTTTACCAATGTTGATATAAAATTATGAGAGGAGTAGCATTGTTGAAAAAGAGTAAGTAAATATTTCTAACACGTTGAAATTAAAAAAAGAACAGCTCTCCTCCTACCTCATTGAATGACTGAACCAAGCACAAAATAATTTAGACTTTGTTGAATCTTTTGCTGATTGGTTCATCGTCGTCATCAGAGCTATAACTTCCTGGTTCATTTTCATAGCTACCAATTCCTTGTTCATTGTCGTCATTAGAGCAACAAATTCCTGGTTCATCGTGGTCATCAGAGCTACCACTTCCACTACTACCAATTGGGCCTGCCTCCTCGTCACCGGATGCATGTAGTGCTGCTGGCTTCGGGATTTTCAGAATTCGGCTGAATTCTTCCAAATCTCTCTGGTACACCAAACGGGCCCCATATTTCTTTACAATCGAGCTTATTTTGAATCTTTCGTTCACAGGTCTGATTGAATAACTCCCTGTGATTGAAAACCGATGACTTGAGGCATCCTTGAGCCAGCGATCATTGCGAGGCAAATAGAAAACCCAAAGGTGTTGTGACTCAACACACCCGACTTCAATCTTCTTATGCCATCCCTGCGAAACTACATGTAAAAGAGCATAGGCTGGATTTTCCAAATATTTATTAGAATCTTCAAAAACAACACATAAAGCAATCCCAACCCAGTCACTCCATGTTTGTGGAGGTAGAGGCGGCTCCACGATTATTGAATGTCCCACACTTCGATTATCGAACCAATCTGGAATTTCACTTCCAGGCCATACAATACCGTCATCAGGATACCTTACCTGTACCAAAAGAATTACCATTATATTTACTTATTATAGAAAAAGAAAACCATGATATATATATATATATATATATTCATTCAACGAGAGAGAGAGAGAGAGAGAGAGTACCACTGTGGCGTTTTTCAATATCATTGCAAATATTCTATTAATCCAGCCTCCTTCTTCAACCAATCTGAAGCAATTAAGACAACTAAACATAAAATCATACACATTGGCTCCTTCGCTCAACTTTGATGGATCTGACAGCCTTTTTAAGGAAGTACAGTCGTCTACACGTACAAATAATGAGGATCTCTTTGGCGGAAGATCAGGCAATTGCTCAAGCCTTTTGCACCTCTCCAATTGAAGAGACAGAAGCTCAGAAAGGAATCTAATGCTTGAGGGAAGGCTAACGAAATTGTTTCCACTAAGATCCAACTCTTTTAAAGAAGACAAGCAGCCGATATCATCTGGAATGGCTCCTTCACCAATATTACAATCACTCAGATCTAATTTCGTCAAAGACCCTAAACGATTTAGAGAAGACAACACCAAACCCCAAGGGTCAGGGTCAACACTCTTTCTAATTCCAAATAACCAGTCAAGGCCACACCAAATGCCATCCCTTGAAGTAACTAATCCACTAAGGGTTAGACTTTTGAGATTTTTCATAGCAACAAGCGGCTCTCTCATAGCACTTCCACTTAAATTAAGCTCCTCTAAAAACTCCATATCCCCTGGCAGTTTATCAAGTTTTGAGCATCTTTTCACACAGAGGGTTTTAAGAGACTTCAAATTGCACATCGCACTCGGTAGACCCAAGAGACTTTTGCAATCACTTATATTTAGATAATCAAGGCCAACTAGATGTTCAATTGATGAAGGTATTTGCTCGATAGCAGTCTCACAGGGATTAATCATTTTCAAGTTCTGCATATGTTCCCCAAATTCTGGAATCTTTTTCACTTTTGAGCAGCCCCAAAGAGAAAAATGTTCAAGAGAATCCATTTCCAACGCACTTGGGAGACTCTTAATACTCTTACATTCATCAAGTATTAAAACCTTCAGCTTTTTGTGAACTGCAATCGACGAGTGAACCTCGCTTAATTTCTTACAACCTTCCAGATTCAATTCCTCAAGATTTGGAATGCGTGTGAAATCTGGGATATTAGTCAATTTATCAGAGTAACTAAGATCCATATATTTCAAATTCGGAAAATCCTGCCAGTACATACAAGTTGTAGAATTATAAGTTTCAAAAAACCTTGCAAGTTAAAACAAGGTACAATACAATCATACTCAATATAATTAAAAAAATTACAAAATGCCGTATTTCAAGAATCTTACCTTTGCTCCATCCCAAAGCCGGACAAGTTTGCTATTCCACATTTCTAGTTTAGAAAGCAAATGTGGTTTGAAACATGATGGGAGCGATTTGGAAGGATACGAACTCCAATGGATAATTCTTAAGGAATTTGGAAGAAATTTAGGGCCTGAAGAAAACATCACATTATAAAAGTCAAGGAGCCTTAACCTGTGCATCTCATTGAAGGCTTCAATACAATTCCAGTCAACCAGTTCTGATTGGGGCAGACGTAAGACTATACCTTCAATTGCTCCCGTTCCCTAATATATATATATATATAATTAAGAAAAAGGAAAAAGTTAATTCATCTCATCTCATTAAAGTCTAATATCTCTAAATAACTTCTCATTTGAAAAACGGCATATATTTTGGCCCATGTATATATAGCATCTCTAAATAACTTCTTACCGTATTGTTCGTGAATACATGAGAAATGTCGTTGTGATACCACAAAAGACTGCGTTCACCAGGCTCGGGAGACTCTTCACGAACAATTTTCCATGCCATTTCTTGTATCAAATCATGCATCTCAACAATGTTGCTACGAAAGTGGCTTTTCTCAATAGTTAAGAGAGATTTCTCAATAAGAATATCTATCTCAATATGACTGGAAATGTCAAGGATACAGTCTAGTATTTCAATTACTTGCTCTTTATCCCTCCCTCTATGGAGACACGCAACATGCAGAAAAATTTTCTTCTCCATCTCTTTTAATCCATAATAACTTACTTTGAGTGAATTAAAAATATTTGGATCAGGAATTTTGTTTAGATTATGCAACACACTCTTCCACGCATTTTGATCTCTCCCAAACAAAGCACGCCCCAAAGTTTTAAGAGCTAATGGAAGGCCTTTAGCATAATCTAGGAAATGCCGAGACAGTTCCTGAAAACCTTCCTCAGGCTTATCTTTCTTAAAGGCATGTCGACAAAAGAGCTCAAGAGCTTTATCATCCTTTAATACAACGACCTTATACAGTTTCTCTATACCATGCTCAACTAGTAGACGCTCATCCCTAGTTGTGATGATAATTCTACTCCCCACACCGAACCATTTTTTATTTCCAACCAGTTTTTCTAGTTGGTTTAGTTGATCCACATCATCAAGCACGAGAAGAACCTTTTTATTCCATAAACGGTTCTGAATGAAAAAGGTTCCGGCTCCTTCATCCCAAACATTGGCAACATTTTCTTTCAAGATTGGGAAAAGAATCTGTCTTTGTAGATTAACTAGACCACCTTGTTTTCCACAAACCTCTCTCACATTAGATAGAAACCAGCTAAGTTCAAAATGATGGGAAATTCTCTCGAAAACTAGCTTAGCAAGGGTTGTTTTGCCTACCCCGCCCATCCCCCATATCCCTATAAAGCGAACTTCATTATCTTTGGGAGCTAATTGCAAATGTAGTTGCTCAAGTGCAGAATCAATTCCGACTAACTTGTCAAGAGAACCTGACAACATGAACGTTGGATGCACTTTCCTAAACACACATTTGACAATGTGTTTAATAAGCTCTGCTTCCGACCTATAAGGAATAAAATTAAAATAACCATTAATTCATAAATATAACATCCAAGGTTATTGATTATGGCAAGAACTGAAACGTAACATCCAAGTAGAGTTCTAGTAAGAAACAAACAAGTTGTTGATCCATGCATGCTTACTGATAATTCTTTGAATCCAACCCAGAGAGATTGGCAACTTCTTTTAAAGCATCTCTCCACCGCTTCACCTTGTCTACATCTTCACTGAACTTTTCTTCATGTTTAGTGAAGGCTTCCGCAAAACTACCCCATTGGTTTCGTACATCAGAAGGATCCACGTGATAAAAGATTGGAAGAATTCTCATGGTGTCTTGCATGCATTCAAGAATCTTGGAAAGTTCATTCAAGCACCAGGTGGAAGAAGCGTAATTTGGGGAGAGAACAATGATGGCAAGATGTGATTGTTCGATTGCGGTCAACAACTCCGGAGAAATACTTGCTCCTTTTTCAAGGTCTCGGTCGTCCTTGAAAGTTTTAATTGCTTGCCAGTACTGCAGTTCATGGTATAAATGGGATAGAAAACCGCTGCGAGTGTCTTCACCCCTGAAACTCAAAAAGACATCATGCTTCCAATGGGGAGGAGCCCATTCAGCTGAAGTGCGAGATGTAGAGGCTCTTTGGGTGCTCAAGGCCATGGGAAAAAGACAGTTCCTGGAAATCTGGTTCGGCAAACACTCAGAAAATACATAAAATGAAAATGGTAGCTTTAATTTTTCTTTTGGGTAATTGAAAACGTATTATAAGCAAAAGAGAAGAAGGGAAGAGAGCAAATACCCAGCAAAACAAACTACAGATTAATGAAATGGAAACGCAGCAACTCGGACAACAGCTCAGCGGAACAGCACCACAATCACGAGCCAGAGAATTGGCAGCAAAACAAACCAATCCAACCAAAAACAAGATGCGAAGTTAACTGTCACCAGAAAATGAAAAAAAGAAAATTACAATATTCACCCGAGAGTTGAAGGAATAGATGAAAAGAGGAGGGATGGGATACGTAGGAAAGGAAATAATGGAAGAGAGAGAGAGAGAAACAACAGGGTTTCTATTTTGTTTCTTTTTTAGTTATTTTTAAGTGTCGGTGTGGTGAGTCTTTTCTTATGTCAATTGTAGAGTCTCCGATGGTAGAATCGGTTGGTCTTCTCGTAAGACTTTGAAATAACATGAAAAGTTTGCTTAACCAATATGGCTGCAGCTTTGTATTTATAATGATTGTATTAAGTGATAGAGTTTGCTTAACCAAAAGTACAAGTTTGAAAAGCAGAAAGCTGTTCCTACAAATCAGGATATCAGCTATTAAGTGATAGAGTTATGTACAATACAAAGCTCCTCATTCAAAAGAACTTGAGGATAAAGAACCATCATTCAAATTCTAAAACTCGGTAGCCTTATCCACGTCAGACCTTTGATCTAACACTTCATTCTGACATCAAATTGTAGGCTCTCAAGAGGAAAAAAGCTAATTATTTCATTTTGACGTATCAAAGAAATGTACTACAAAAGTGAAATGACAAATATTTTCCACCAAACAAGTGAGAGGAAATTTCAAGGAAATTCTTTTCTCAACAAAGTGATCGGGTGCCAAGGTACTTACAAAATCCAGTTTTTTGTTTTGCTTTTTCTAGGTTTGATATGACAAGCATTGATATGACAGTAATGAAATGAAATTTTCATCCGATTAATCTTTCTTTAAAAAAATAATCAAAGCCGAGCGTCAATGCTAATTAAGAATGCTGCTTAACATGCATCTCTCCTTTCTTATAGAGTTGCATTCACATTGCAAAATCAAAATAATCCGAGTTAGGAGGGTCTTGTCCATGTTTGCTTACTCAAGTTAATTCAGGAAAGTTCAGATGAAAGACAGGGGGCTGTAGAAACCAAATAATGGGGGAGAGAGAGAGAGAGAGTGTGAATTATTTCTTTTTGACCCAAAAAAAGTATGGATGTGACCAAAGTATGGAGCAAAAGAAAACAATCCGGAAAGAAATAGTTTTAAAAAATCCACGATTTTCGAATCAACACCAAAGTCAAAAAATAAGTGAAAGGACTAATGTTTTCCCACCGACACCTCAGTGAAACTTCCTTGCTGGGATGAGTTCTCTTTCTTCTCACCAGAAGTGATCGTGTCCTTGGCTTTTCTTTTCTTCTTTCCTGAAGCCTAAGAAATTTATGTCATCAACTTTCAGTCTAGTATTTAATGATGCAGAGGGAATTGAACACATGATTACAATGAACTTCTTAATAGGGATTAGTTTGTGAGTTAGCATTACCAAACATGAAAATGAATTTTCCATTTTCCATCCTGCCACATTCTATACATTTATTTTGAACCCAATGCAATTTATTTTGAACCAAATAGCATCATCAATGAACAATCTTTACAAAAGAAAATTTAAAAATTGAGGATGAAGATTAGAATTATGTAACAAAAATAATAGTTTAACTAAGACGTGCACAGATATATAGGGAGCAGGATAATTGTCCCTTCCTTCCTTGTACAGCACTTAAATGGGATCGACATGTTCTCAAATTCAGTACATTTTTCCTTTTTTTGGTCAGAAGACTCAGAACTATACTAACATTTTTCACGCATTATTTCACTACAACAGTATGAAAGCACAGCATAGAAAGGTTGCTCTGGAAAATGTTCTTTTACTCACTGCCTATAGGAAGTAATTATCCCAACACATTGAAACTAACAAGTTAATCCAAATTACATCCACTCAGAAAATATCCCCAACAGAGTAAAAGGACAAATAATTTAGGAAAACAACTAAAGAAGAGGTATATGCACAAGGTAAAAATGATCCCCTGGAAGCAGAGCACAAGTTAAAACTATGGCATGGGAGACTTGAGAAACTATCAGTGCAAATCAACTCATTGGTTGAGGTAGCTATATTGTAGGGTTCAGATCCTCTGTCCATGTTTTCGTGTGTCCCTGGCTTATTTTTTTGACACCTACCATCTCACTTAACCACTTTAACAGAGTTAAGTCTTTTTTTTACCTTGCGTTTCCCCCACCCTCCCCTCTGTTTTTTTCTCCCACAGGGCAGAAGAATGCTAGTGGAAAGAAGAAAAAAGGAAAGAGGAGAGAGAGAGAGAGAAGGGCAGGAGAAAAAAAAAGATTGTTCAATGATGATGCTATTTGGTTCAAAATAAATTGATCAGGTGCGGAAGAATACTACTTGATCAGGTGCTCAATATAATGCATATCAGACATGAAACTGGGGCACATATCAATTATCAACTGCAGACATGAAACTGGGGATAAGAAGATATTTATATGCGGTTAGTTTTATATGGTTTAAAAAAGTTGTTATTTTATCAATGTTTATTCAATCCGAAGACAAAGCCACCAATTTTCGTTTTTAAGAGCATACACAGTGGGGGTGTATATTAAATATACACCCCGAGTCACCAGAATTGTTTCCAATGGGGAGATGTAAATAGATGTAAATATACATAACCACCATAAGGATGTAAAATAAAATGTATATTTACATCTATTTTTACATCCCTTTCAGGCGGGACCCACCAGAGAAAAAAGAATAAAAAAGAATAAAAGTTAACATAAAAGGCTGGGACCCACGGCTACACCCCGAATTTACACTCTCCACTGTTCATGCTCTAAATAACATCATAGCACAAGTCAAAAATTCAAATTTTCCATGTGGCGGCAAAACAATTTGCACAAAAAAGAGACTACAGGACAAAACCTAAAGAAGAAGCGAGGAAATCCCCAAGAAAGAGCTTCCCCAAGTCAGTTTCATATGAAAAAGAGAGAGAGACAGGGCTATGAATAAAGCAAATAATGGGAGAGAGGGAGAGCGGGGGAGAGATGGAATACTGCGTCGTGGTGTCCAAATTGGAAACATTGTCAGAGGGTGAATGATTTCTTTTTGACCCAAGAAAGTATGGATGTGTACCAAACTCCATACTGTGGTAGGTAGTTACTATCCGTATTATACGTGAACAATAGTTTTGAAAAACATTATAAAAGGTTTATTTGGATGAAGCAATTTTTAACTCTAAAAATTCAGATGACATTATAAAATTAAATTGTTTGTTTGGATTATTACAATTCATGTATCCTGATGTCTATTTGCGTTGATATTTACATGTGTACAAAAAAAGGCATATTGGAGGCCAACCACACTATCTATAAACAGTATTTTATTATTATTATTATTAATGTTTCACCTTTTAAGCTCTCTACTTTTTAATGATTAATAATACATTTTTTATAACTTTAATTCACTAATGAAACCATGAAAGAAAGAAAACTCTAATTAATTATTAAGAACGAATCAATACAAGAAACATGGACGGAACCAAGGCAATGGCTACCCTTGGCTGTAGCCTAGGGAAGGTTTGGGAAAAAAATAAATTAAATATATTTATAGCATAATATTTTAATTAAAAATAAATAAATATATATACAATTTCAACACCAATAAGCATAGTAAGAGGTCTTCCACATTTGTATTTGGTGTCAAAGTTTGTCCCAACATCAATTTTAAAAAAATTTCTATTAATTTGTCTCAAAAAAAGAAGCATTATTACTATAGAAAATGTAAAAAAAAAAAAAAAAAAAAAAAAAAATCATTAGATTTTAAGCTAATAATTTAGCTAGCCCCACCCATTGAAAAATTTCTAGTTCCGCCCTGACAAGAAACAAACAATCAATGATGTACACTGTAAATATAAGTTCCTCAACCAAATTCTCTAATCATCATCATAGCAAACCAAAGTAAACTCTCCAGACTGGCCTTCTACCAGCACTTGTGGTTAAGTGCGCTTGCACTACCTCCTAGCCGTCTTGGGTTTGAAGGTTGACATCACTTTCTCTACAAAACCCAAATGTAAACTCTCCAGAGAGAAAAAATTATAGAGATATTTAGTCATATATTTATTCTTAACACTAATAATATGGATAAACCATACACCATTTAATTTATATAAACAAACCCAAAAAAAACCTAAAAATGACAGTTGGGCCCTATTGAATTTCATTTGATTATTAAATTATTTTGATGCCCTATTGAGTGTTTTGAACTTTTTTATGAGGTTTTGGAATTGAGTTTGTTTTAAGAAATCAATGGTAGTTTTGTAATTTAAAAGAAGTTAAAAGCCTTTTTGTTATATTATAAATGGGTTTTGGGTATATTTTTAAAGTCCATTTCATATAGATTTTTTATTATATATAATTTGGGCTCTTATATTGGGTATAATATTGAATCTCCCAAAATTATATTATGTGGTGGTGCCAAAAAATTTCCACTGAAAACAGAGCCAAAATACAGGGCTGGAAACTGAAGAAGAAACGAAGAGCCAAAATACAGGGCTTCTCTTGCATCCAATTATGCCTTTGCAATTCTTTTAGCTTCATGTCACAGCCTGCATATAAAGTAAAATACTCAGAGTTGCTTTTGCCGCTCCTTCCCTGTTATCTCTGTTCCCTCATGAACTAACCACCTCTCCTTTCCTTTCCTGATTTTACGTTTACATTAAACAATAGCAGACATGAAATCTCATGGCTGCTGCAAAATCCAACATCAGCTCTAATTGTAAAAGATCGATCAATGGATTCCATGTGTCCACTTATCAAACTTTAACTTACCAAAGTTTCCTTTAATCACTCAGTTTAACTCTCTAGGAAGGAAAAACCAATTAGCCTACAACCCAGTCCTCATGAGAGCTAAATAAGCAATTAGCCTACAACCCCCACAAGCATTATGGCCAAAGCAACCGCTGCACCTATTTGTCCACTAAGCCCAACATGTTTTATACTTGGGAAATCTCTAACCAAGCAAACCCCACTATCACATAGGTAAGTGTCATTTTCATTGTATTGAGACCCCAGCAAGAGCTTGTATGAGTAGTTAATGATGGAAATGTATTTGATCCAAGCAATGAAAGCAGGAACATGTTGAACAAAGAAACCTCCAGCTAGCTGAAATGACACCATGAGGACTGATGCAAGTACTGCGGCCTTTTTTTGGTCCATTACCAGAGCCCCAAGAGCAAGCCCCATGCCTTGAGCCACTAACACACTGAGTAGCAGAACAAGCAAGGTGTGGAAAAAGTGTCCTGCTGTGGGTTTGAGCCCTGCCATCCAATATGTTATGGTGACAAACAGGGTTGGAAGGGCAAGCTCCATGGGGAGATCAGCAACAATCCTTGATATGAAATACGAGAAGAGCATGTATGTGCCTGAAGATCTTTCCTTTTCAAGCAACTTGCGCTCTTGGGGGAAGGTGAAAATTGCTTGGAGTAGAGGAAAAACCCCCAAAATTCAAACATAAAGAAGAGAAGCCCAGTCTGCATAATAACCAAAAAAGATTCTCAAAGTTGTTAAAATGGGTTACATTTGCGAAGCTAGGATGGCTTCGCAAATTGTTATCCTGAAAAAAATTTCTTCTGCATACTGAACTTAGGCATTCCATCAAGTGATACTTTATGTCATGCTTAGCATAAACCCAATAGCCTATATCTTCAACTATTGTGCCAAACCCAGAAAAGGGAAACAAATCATACCCTCTGAACACTAGTCTAATGATATATGCGACAAGTGAAAGTATCAATCAGTAATTAGTCATAATAATTGATAATATGTCCATTTTAATACTAGTCTAATGATATTAGCACTAATTATATTAGACTTTCGATTGAATCTGTCCCATGAAAATGCATATTGAAATTCCCCATGTAACCAAAAAAGAAAAGAAAATGCATATTGCAAATGCTAGAAAAGGGAGAGGAAGAAAGTGTATGTTACCCGATCCTACAAGTGGGAAATATTTGACTGCCACCATAGTAGCCCAGCAAGAAGAGCCACCGCCACAACCTGGTTAATCTGGCTACCAGAGAAGGACTCGTGCCTCCTCTCTTTCAGTCCTCTCCTAAGCAACACAGAGAATTGCTGCCACCAAGTAGTGGGCCATTTCGCAAAGTTCTTGTCTTCTGATCCATCTTGAAAATAACTGGAGTTGGTTTCTTGAAGTTGCTCCCCTTGAAGTTGAGCTTTCAAATTATATAAACGGTTGTGCTTATAGGCCAAGGTTAGGCTCTGCTTCACCTTGCTCTTGTTTTCATGCGATCCATCAGGTGCCAGACCTACATTACTATAAGGTCCCGTTTGGTTCACGAAATGGATTTGAGGGGAAATCATTTCCCATGTCATTTCCCAAGGAATGGGAATAAAAGATTCCTTTCCTACGTTTGGTAATGTCGGGAAAGTAACCGGGAGATTTCACTTTGTTTCCTTTCCCATGTTTGTTTTAAGTAGGAATGGAAAACAAAGTTTGTATAATTTTCCAATTATACCCATATTAAATCAAATAAAAAAAGAATGCATTTAATGATACGTTGTAATTATAAATTGTTCATAGAGAGAAAATAGTCATGAAAATTGTGCATTGAATATTGGCTCATTTTCCCGAACTTTCCCATGAGGAGGGAAAACAAAACCCAAGTTAAGAGGAGGGATTCACTTTCCCCCCCTACTTTCCCATGTGCCAGGAAACCATTTCCCATGCTTGGACTAACCAACCATGGGAAAGCAATTGAATTCTCATTCCCAAACCTCCTTTCCCATGAACCAAACGGGGCCTAAAATGCAACAAAAATTACTCACACAAACAATTTCACAAACATCTAATATACAATTGTAGACATACTGCATGCTCATGACACACTTGTAATGGAAGTAAAAAAAACACTAAATACTAAATCTAATATACACTTCACACTAAAATCCTATATAATAGTAAAGGGCACAATATGCAACAAAATGATCCTAAACCACCAAAATATTCAAAAAAAAAAAAAAAAAAAAAAAAAAAAAAAAACACACAAAATTACAATATGGATGATAATTAATGCATTTTTCATGAATTTTGAATAAGAATAAATTCCTCAAGCATATCTGACAATACTACAAACATTCCCAAGACAATTTTGGGGTTTCTAATCCCCAAGCATAAGAATAAATTCTCAGTTCTAGCTTAGAGGTGTCAAACGGGACGGGCCGGCCCAGCACGGCACGAGCCCTGCCCATTTAAATAAGGTACGGCACGACACGAGCACGAATATTAATGGGCCGTGCTCGGCACGGCACGAAAACTTGGGCCGGCCGGGATCAAAAAATGAGGTCCAATGGACCAGGCCGGCCCATGGCCCGACATGGGCCGGGCTTGGCCCGAGCACGCTTCAAGCAAGCACGGCACGAGCCCAAGCACGAGCCCAAGCACGGCCCACTTAACATTTTTGTCTTTCTCAAAAGTCAAAATGCAATAATTTGACATCTAATGTCATTATTTATATGTTTTTTTTAATCATAAATATATATTTGATGTCTTTCATTTTAGGGAAATTACTTGGGTCCTTAATTAATTAAACATATCAACTACAAATTAATTAAACAATATTGGACTTGATATCTAATCAGTACATATGACATATATGCTTCTCTTATAATCAAAGCAAGACATTATTTCACATATAAAATAATAAGTTGTTTAAAGATGAAAACTTGAAGTGGACTTTGTAGAGTTTGACACTTTTTGCCCTATGCCATTTTCATATTGTTTGGATGTTTGATTGATTAATGTTTTCAAATAGTTCATCATTTCTTGCATCTAATTATATTTTTAATGTTTATAATTTGAATTATCTAGTGAAAAAAAAAAGAAGTGAAAAAAATTCAAATTAAATGGATTGGTTCTTAGGCCCGAGTATGGCACGAGCCCGGCCCAGCCCATTTCAATATGGACATGAGCTTTGGGCCGGGCCGGGATCAATAATTTTACTAAATGGACCGGCCCGGCCCGACACGAAAACGTTAAAAGCACGAGTTTAAATGGGATGGGCCGGCACGGCACGACCCGTTTGACACCTCTAGGTCAAGGTCAGGATGACTCTTTCTAAGTAAGCCATCCTTTGGAGTTGATGATTTAGCAACAAGCGGCTCTCTCATAGCAATTATTCTTAAATCATGCTGCTCTAAACACTCCATCTGCCCTGGCATTTTGTCAATTTTTCTGCATCCCTCCATACCCAGCTTTGCAAGACACTTCAAATTGCATATACCATTCGGTAGACGCAAGAGACTTTCACAATTATTTATATCCAGTCTAACAAGGCCGACAAAGCGTTCAATTGATGAAGGTATTTCCTCAATAGCAGTCCGCTTAAAAAAAGAAATGACAAACTATTCATCTGTCCCACAAATTCCGGAATCTTTTTCACTTTTGAGCACTGAGAAAGATCAAAACTTTTAAGTGAATCCATTTCCACCTCACTTGGGAGACTATTAATACCTGTACACCCCGTAAGTTGCAAATATTTCAGCTTTTGTGAACTGCAAAAGACGAGTGAACCTCAACTAGTTTCATACAACGTTGTAGCCACAAATTCTCAAGATTTGGAGTGCCTGTGAAGTCTGGGGTACTTGTCAATTGATCAGAGAAACAAAGGTCCATACATTTCAAGTTTGGCAAGACCTATATAGTACATAAAAATTGTAAAATAATAATTTAAAGTAAACCCTTAGTTGA
This sequence comes from Prunus armeniaca, assembly GCA_903112645.1. Taxonomy (NCBI): domain Eukaryota; kingdom Viridiplantae; phylum Streptophyta; class Magnoliopsida; order Rosales; family Rosaceae; genus Prunus; species Prunus armeniaca. The sequence continues at coordinate 1,872,532 of CAEKDK010000008.1, forward strand.
AAAAGTTACAATTATATCCAAATTATGTATAGATAAAAGAATTCTAAAACGCCATATTTCAATAATCTCTCACCTTTGCTCCATCCCAAAGCTGGCAAAGTTTGCTGTGACTCATCTATAGTTCAACAAGGAAAAGTGGTTCGAAACTTGATGGGAGTGATTTAGAAGGGTACCAACTCCAACTGATAGTTCTTAAGGAATTTGGAAGATCTTTTGGGGCTGAAGAAACGATCACATTATCAAATTCAAGAAGCCTTAATCCGTGCATCTTAGAGAAGGCTTCAGCACAATTCCAATGCACCTCTTCTAATTTTGGCAAATGCAAGCCGATTGCTTCAATTGCTTCGGTTCGCTAATTAAGAAAAAAAAAAAAAAAAAAAAAAAAAAAAAAAAAAATAAATGCACATTCAAGTTTAATATTGTTTTAAAAGAAATGACATATTTTCTTCCAAACATAATATTTCTACATAACTTCTTACCGTATTGTTCATGATTACATGAGAGATATCATCACAAAGCCACAAACAACTGCGTAGACCAGGCTCTTGGATAGACTCTTGACGAACAATTTCCCATGCCATTTCTTGTATCAAATCATGCATCTCAATAGTGTCAAAACGAGTGTGGATTTTCTCAATAGTTAAGAGAGATTTCTCAACAAGAATCTATCACAACCCGACTAGAAATTTCATGGTTCATAACTAGTATTCTAATAACTTCCTCTTTATACTTCCCTTTATGGAAACATGCAACATGGAGAAAAAATTTCTTCTCCATCTCTTGTAGTCCGTAATAACTTACTTTGAGTGAATCAAAAACTTCTGGATCATGAATTTTCTTTAGATTACACAACACACTATTCCATGTATCTTGATCTCTCCTATACAAAGAACTCCCCAAAGTTTTAAGGGCTAATGGAAGTCCTTTGGCATATTGTAGGAAACACTTAGACAATTCCAAGAAACCTTCCTCAGGCTGACTTTTCTTAAAGGCCTTTTGACTGAAGAGCTGAAGAGCTTCATCATCATTTAATACCTTGACCTCATATGCTATCGTTATACCATTTTCAACTAGTAGACGTTCATTTCTAGTTGTGATGACAATTCTACTCCCCAAACCAAACCAATTTTTCTCTCCAACCAGTGTTTCAAGTTGTTTTAATTGATCTACATCATCAAGGACAATAAGGACCTTTTCATTGCATAAACATTTTCTAGTGAGAGAGATTCCTGACCGTTCATCCATAACTTGGATAATATTTTCCTTTAAGATTGGGGAAAGAAGTTGTCTTTGTAGATCAACTAGAGTACCATGTTTTGCAGAAACCTCTCTCACATTAGATAGAAACGAGCTAAGTTCAAAATTATGGGAAATTCTTTCAAAAACTAGGTTAGCAAGGGTTGTTTTGCCTAACCCACCCATCCCCCATATCCCTATAAATCGAACGTCATTTGCCTTGAGGTCTAATTGCAAACGTAATTGCTCTAGGGCAAAATCAATTCCGACTAACTTCTCTTGAGAATCTAACAACCAAAATGGAGTAACTTTGGTCCACACACGTTCGACAATGACTTTGATAAGCTCTCTTTCACACCTACAAGGAAGAAAAGTAAACTAACTATCAAGAGGGTACACATTACACATAATTAACAAGGATGTTGCATCAAAGGAAGAACTAAAACTTAGCGTCCAAGTAAAGCTCTCTAAATTTGTTAAGAAATGGGCATGTTTCATGCATGCATACTTACAAATAATTCTTTGAAACAAACCCAGAGAGATTGGCAACTTCTTTTAAAGCATCTCTCCACCGCTTCACCTTGTCTACATCTTCCCTGAACTTTTCTTCATGCTTAGTGAACGCTTCCATAAAACTCCCCCTTTGATTTCGCACATCGGAAGGACCAACCTTATAAAAGATTGGTATAATTCTCTTGGTGTCTTTCATGCATTCAAGAATCTTTGAAAGTTCATCCAAGCACCAGGTGGAAGAAGCGTATTTTGGGGAGAGAACAATGATGGCAAGAGCTCCAGAGAAATACTTGCTCCTATTTCAAGGTCTTGGTCGTCCTTGAAAGTTTTTATTGCTTGCCAGTACTGCAGTTCGTGGTATAAATGAGATATAAAACCCCTGAGAGTGTTCTTTCCCCTGAAACTCAAAAACACATCATGCTTCCAATATGGAGGAGCCGATTCAGCGGAAGTACAAGATGTAGAGGCTCTTTGGGTGCTGAAGGTCATTGGAAAAGAAAATAAGTCCCTAGAAATCTTGTTTTGCAAACTCTCAGAAAATACTCAATACGAAAGTTGTAGGAATAGATGAAAAACAAGGGAAATAAAGGAAGAGAGAGAGAAAGACAAAGAGAGATGGAAACTATGTCGCATGGTGGTGTGTTAACCAAAGAAAACCGCACACGGTTTTAATTGGAATCTAATTGCATATGCAATGATGAATTGAGCCGGACATAAGTTAGATGGCTATTAAAATAATCTTGCTCAGTGAAATTTCGCGATGAACAGCATAGCACAAGCCATAAAATAATAAAACCAATGAACCTCTCAAGAAGAGAACAAAAAGACAAGCAAGAAACTAAGAATTGAGGAAATCCCTAAGAAAGAGCTGAACACGTCCAATACCAAAGTGTAATCAACTTCCAAGCAAGTTCCCAACTCTTTGTTTAGAAGAATATTCCCACCTAACTGGCCATCCAGCAGGTTCATCACCATGAGGACCTCTTCCAATGTTAATGAGAACACACTTTGGGCCCAAAGCATCGATGACTTCAAAATCGACAATGTCAGGACCTTAACATTCCTCTAAAAACTCACCAAAGCATCCCTTGAAGTGATGATCCACAAATGGATAGATATATGTTCCATAAAAACAAGCAGCTCTCTCATAGCACATTCACTTAATTCAAGCTCCTCTAAACACTCCACCTCCCCTGGCAGCTTGACAAGTTTTGAGGATCTTTGCATGAGTATTTGACCCGAGAGACTTTTGTGACTGTACATACCCTCTACAGCGAGGCCAACCACCTTCAATTGATGAAGGAATTTTCTCAACAACAGTACCTTTTAAAATGAGCTTGAACAAATTTTTCATATGTTCCTCAAATTCTGGAGCCTTTTAAACTTTTGAGCAGCCACGAAGACTGCGAAAATAGTTTTTCTCAATAGTTAAGAGAGATTTCTCAATAAGAATATCTATCACAATGCGACTATAAATGTTTTAAGAGCTAATGGAAGACCTTTGACACATTGTTGATTGTAGGAAACACTTAGACAATTCCAAGAAACCTTCCGCAGGCTGACTTTTCTTAAAGGCCTTCTGACTGAATACCAAACCAAACTCTTGGAAAATATTTCCTTTAAAATTGGGGAAAGAAGAAGTCTTTGTAGATGAACTAGAATACCAAGTTTTGCAGAAACCTCTCTCACATTAGATAGAAACGAGCTAAGTTCATGTAACAGTAAAATGACGTTTTTGCCCCCGCTTAAATGGTTGGTCTCTTCCTTCTGTAGGATTATGAACAGTGGCTTGCCCTTTTACCCTTGAGCTCTGTTCCCTTCTCTTCGGGACTTGTTGGAGTCGCTGAGAGAAGGAAAACCTCTAATCAGCCCCACACCCTTCCCTTCATCCCAGCCATATATATATATATATATATATATATATATCTCTCTCTCTCTCTCTCTCTCTCTCTCTCTCTCTCTCTCTCCCCGACTATTTTCCTCTCTCTCCCCCTCCTCCACCGTCATCATCACAAGCACCGACTCGCCCCCACCGTCTCCAACGAACGGTTCTGATGCCTCACCCGTTGGATCTCCCGATCACGCCTCCTCTGAGATTCAACGACAACCATCTGATAATGACATGATCAATCGTCTGGGACCGGTGGTCTCTCTGAGGATCTCAAACAAAAAATTATTAAGCAGGCAAGATCTCTGTGTCTCTCTCTATTTGAGCATGTGGATAATGAACCCTAGGAGCTTAATATCTATTTGCATCTAACAGGAAATATGATTTGGAGCTGATATTCTGAACTAGTCGACCAGTCTCTCAGCTGGAAGGCAAAGATGGTTGCTTCAATATAAGATCATTCAAACAAAAAATCAGATTTAACACTGTATGAAATATGTAGAAACCTACTTACCCTCTGTTTGTTTGCTAAGAAAAAGCAAGAAAAAAACAGAAAATTTCATCTTTTTAAACATTTTACTGTTGTTTTGCGAGTAGGAGTTCACAAATTATTCTTATAAGAGCGTTTGAAGTCACCCACTTAATAACATTAGTACTTTTTATTGAAATCACTTGGGTTTCTGTGGATACTCAAGGACATAAAGGCAAAAGTTTGAGTCTTTGTTCTATGATTATGTTGGATTGAAAATTTGGTGTCTTTGTTCTTTCTTGCATGTGCTTGGAATTACAATGAAAATTTCCATTTATTCTTTTTTGTTGTTGAAGGGTTTGAGCATGAGGACAAAGGTGATTTTGCAACCTCACCAAAGCATTTCAGGTAAGAACCATATCCTCGAATTGCTCTTTTGGACCAAGATTAAGCCTTTTGTGTGATGGTTTATCATCTGATTGGGTTCTACGTTCGAGCTTATGGATTGGTTCATGGTGGATTTGAATTGGCACCCGGAGCTGCTTGGTTGAAGCTGATGACTGTGTGCATTGCAGGACTATAACAACAAAATGGCGCAATTACATCTATTCATGGACTTTGACATAGAAACAAGGTTTGCATCTTTTAATCGCCTCCACTGTATTTCAATTTCTTTCCCCCTTTTTTAATTGTGATTGTATTTCTCCTCGGTGATGGGATTGAACAGGCTTTTGAATTGGTAATGGGAGGTGACTGCGTGAACAAAGACTTGCCGTTGCCCTTGCTGCTGTTGTGGGACAAAGACAGCGCAGAGAAGGCCAAATAAAAGGCTCAATGCGCAGCAGAAAATCCAGGCACAAACACATCTAAACATGTATATATGTGCGTTGCCTTACCAGATAATACAACACTGAAAAAAAAATTCCAATTCAAGGCACATATTGACAGCTAAACCTCGGAATAAAATCATTGGGTAAATACACTAAAGAAGAACACAACACCAATATTCTATCCATTTTTATAAATTACTACTACATTTAAAATATGGACGACACCAAAATGGTTAACAAGTCAAACAATCACTTCAAATTTAAAAGATAGATAACAAATAGTGGCATACTCTTTGTTTGAACTGAAATGTACAAGGAAAATCAAAATAATAATTTACAGGATCAGAGTTCTGGCATGTTAGCTTCACCTCTGGGGTTCATGAACTGGATGACAACATCATCGTAAATGTGTTAACTTCCTTGATTGCAGGAATAGCGTTCACCCCCTATTCTCTTAATGGTGCTCTGAAGCCTTTTGTCATCTGTGGTAGTTGTCTTGTGAACAGTCTTCTCCTTTCTGAAGTTGGGAAATTAAATTAATAAACAAAATCACGTACAAACAAGATGAAGATCACACAACAAACATTTGCTAATTACAAACAATTGCAGGAATGTGCAAAACTTATGAATGAAAACTGGTCATAAAATGACTTCAAGGGCAGTCTTAAGTCCAAATGACCATTCCCCGACAATGCTGTGTACATCAGAAATAGCATTTTCTCCGCAGCAGAGAGCACTAGATGGCTTATTTGAGGTAAACTCCAACAATTCTCAGTTTTAACTACTTGAATTACTTTCTTATTTTTTGCCTACTCAATTGTTTAACAATCCTATCTAAAGAGAAGAAGAACACACCATTAGATAATATAGAATACAGAAGAGCAGAAGAACCCATCACACTCTCCACCAGAGTAGGCTCTCTACTGGAAAAACAATTACACTAAGTCTATTGGAGACAACCTTTCTGTTATGGGCTCTTTAAGCTAGGGAATCATCTGGTTTAACGAGGAACTTTAGACTAGCTAATGCACCAAATGCAGCATACAATAAATGATTATTGTACTTAAGTTTGCAATTCACCGCATAAAGATTGCATGTTATACAAATTAATATTAAAAAAAACTGTGTCCCCCCGGGAAAAGCAGTTAACTCTAAAAATTAAGGTATTTCTCATCTTAAAAAAAAATTACAAGAATAAGATAAAATAAACATGGTAAAACAACAAAAGACAACAATCCACTCAACATGCCATCAGGCTAACTGCTTCACATAATGAACTCAAATTGCAAATCAATAATTTGATGAAGTAAACCACTTGATCAGGTGCTCAATATAATGCATATCAGACATGAAACTGGCACACATACAAATTATCAACTGCACATATATTTAACTCAAAACCAGTACGGCTAAAACTTGATACTTCAGCCTCTGTGAATCAACTTGGTAGAGAAAAGGAGTTTCAAGCTGAAATTTCACCCACCTCCTCATGCTACCCTTTCCACCAGTGTGAACTGCACTGGCCATCTTCATAAGTTTCTCCCAATTCATCTGCATAAAAAGTGGGTATTGTAAGATGAAGGGACGAGTTTCAATATTGAAATATATATTAAACAATTCAAGGGCCAAAACACTGCATCTCAAGTTACATTATTGTTATTCTGTGTATTAACTAATAAAACCTACAACATGACCCAGAAATTTGTTTTACGTCTCAATATTTTTATTTTTATTTCTCAAAACCAATTTTACAATATCTCAAATAAAGAACTAATCAAGTCTATTTTCTGCTATCTTGTTTCTTCAATCTCATACTATGCTTGATTTATATGTTCCATTGAGAATTAGTGTAACACCCCGACTCCAAATTTTTCCCATGTTTTAATTAATTTGAGCGAAATTAAGAATTTACCCGTGGGATAGGGGTATTTTAGTCATCTTCTTATCTGGAGGGAATTTGGAAATTCCAGTTGTACCGTTGTGTAGAGCACGGTGAGATAAGTCCGTAGACACGTAGTGGGCTCGAATCGGAGTTGTAACGAGAGAGATATGATCAAATGAAGCTCAGTGGCATAATCGTAAATATTTTGAAGTGGGTTTTTGGTTAAAAGACGGAATTGCCCCCGTCTCTCTCACTCTCTCTCTCCCGCGCGTCCCTCTCTCTCTCCTCTGGTTCGCGACGGCTGAGACAGCCGGCCACGTTTTGGCCGGCCGTGCTCTCGTCCGGCCACCAAAGTTGACGGGGCCGGTACCAAAATGACCGGGCCGCCGTCCTCTTCCTACCCCGGCCAGGTCTCGCCGCCAACCGCCGTGATTTCGCCGGAAAACGAGGAGAAAAGCTCCGGTTTTGACAGGAACTTCGCCGGCTTCGTTCTCCTTCGTCCGGCCACCGATTCCGGCAAGTGAGGTATGGTTTCTCACCTATTTTCCGAGCTCTAGCTGCCTGTTGGGTATGATTGCATCGATTTTGAGCGTAGGATGTCTGATCTTCGAATTGGATTTCGGCCGGATTTCGAGGGGAGATTCCGGCCACTTCCGGTCAGTTTTTGGGGTATGCCCAAGAACAAAAGTGACTCCAAATAGGGTGTTTTACCTAGGGTAGGAGTCTTGAGCCGTGATTTGTGGTTTTCCCGGCGATGGGTTATCGCTTTGGACACCCACGCGCTGCCGGCGCATGTGGCGGCGCGTGGGCACTGTAGTGAGGGGCATTTTTGTCCCAATGGGATCCTCAGGTTGTCATGAGCGCGTAGGTGTGCTCGGATCTCAATTTGGATATCGTTAGAGTCCCGAACTATCGTTAGAGTCCCGAACGGATGTCGCATATCGCGTATTTTCCGGGTTCGCTAGGTTTGGACCGTTGGATGGTCCTGAGATTATAATATGTTGATCTAGGTATTACCAGGATTGTATAGGATTCGACGGATTGTAAAACGGAGTCCCGGATACTCCAGAAATGCCAACCCCAGGGTTAGGGTTTTAGTAACCGTCCGATCCTGTGATCGTGAGCGATCTAACCGTCCGATCTGGACCAAACTTGCAGGACGTGCATCCTAGGGCTTGTAGAACCTATAGGAACCTTCGGATCGGAATTTGGAGGTGGTGGGCCCCGCAGGCCAGTTTGACCCTAGGTTGACTGTGAGACTTCCGAGATAGTCTTACCTTTATTTGAGGGTTAGAATGACCTTAGTGACAGGTCTTGAGCGTTGTTGAGTAAAATGGATATTGTGGGTCTAGGATATAAATTGGTGAATTTAAATGGGGGAGTTTATGGAATGTTTTATTGGTTGATGTTATTGTAGGATTAGAAATTATATGGTATATATTTAATTGTGTGGATGTATATTGATATATAAAGAGATTGAATGTTAGTTTGCAGTGCTATACGCACTACCCCACGTACCCCCCCATATTGTGATTATGTTGAGACCTTTAAACCCGTGATGGCTGGTGAGAATGTAGCCAGGCCCAAGTGAACAATGTGATGGCTGGTGAGAATGTAGCCAGGCCAAAGTGACAATGTGATGGCTGGTGAGAATGTAGCCAGGCCCAGTGTGAGGTCGCACGCGTCTTTGGATTAGCCGGCATGTTGACAGACCCCATACGTGGCCGGGTGCGTCCCGACGTATGAGGGGAGATATGATTGTGTGAGGGCTGGTGAGAATGTAGCCAGGCCTAGTGTGAGGTCGCACGCGTCTTTGGATTAGCCGGCGTGTTGACAGACCCTATACATGGCCGGGTGCGTCCCGACGTATGAGGGGATATATGATTGTGTGAGGGCTGGTGAGAATGTAGCCAGGCCCAGTGTGAGGTCGCACACATCTTTGGATTAGCCGGCGTGTTGACAGACCCCATACGTGGCCGGGTGCGTCCCGACGTATGAGGGGATATATGATTGTGTGAGGGCTGGTGAGAATGTAGCCAGGCCCAGTGTGAGGTCGCACGCGTCTTTGGATTAGCCGGCGTGTTGACAAACCCCATACGTGGCCGGGTGCGTCCCGACGTATGAGGGGATATATGATTGTGTGAGGGCTGGTGAGAATGTAGCCAGGCCCAGTGTGAGGTCGCACGCGTCTTTGGATTAGCCGGCGTGTTGACAGACCCCATACGTGGCCGGGTGTCCCGACGTATGAGGGGAGATATGATTGTGTGAGGGCTGGTGAGAATGTAGCCAGGCCCAGGGTTGAGGTCGCACGCGTCTTTGGATTAGCCGGCGTGTAGACAGACCCCATACGAGGCCGGGTGCGTCCCGTCGTATGAGGGGAGCTATGTGATTGTGTTTGGTGTGTTGTGATGGATAAACCCTAGAATGTATGAATTTGTATGGATGTAATGGTTTATTTGATATTAGGAGCCAGGATTGATAGGAAAGAGCTACGTGTGGCTTGATCCCTTAGTAGGGTACGTAGGCAGCCTGGGATAACGCCTAGGTGCAGCCACGGCCTAGACACCACTTAGGTGGTTTTATCGAGTATGATGCGGACCTCGTGGTTGGTCCCGAAACTTGGTTGAATTGAGGCTTGTCCGATGGACTGAGTGAGTGAAGGTGTGCATAGATAGATTTTGAATGTGTTATATGCATGTTTGATGCATTAAGTTATTTTGAAAGTAGTGTGGGCAGTCTGCTAGAACCATTTGAAGGCCGGAGGCCATTTATGTAAATTGCATGAGATTATATTGTGCATGCTGCTGGTTGGGTTATAAAATGTGTTTTATGCAGGTGGAAATTTTGGTGAATGTTCAATTTACAGGGGAGATCCTGCTGAAATTTCGGCAGGAAGTCTCGTGCCCTTAATCCTCTCTGGTAAAAGAGGACATAGATTTAAGGAGTGAACCCGGCGTGGGGGGTGATGCCGGGGTCTCCGCAAGGTTTGTCTCGAGTTCCGGGAAATTCGGGGCGGGTCCTGTCAATTAGAGTAGCAAATAAATCTTATTTCTAAACTGTATGCCTAAAACATAAACATTTTTATTCTTGTATTGGCCATTAGCCTAGCTATTCTCATTGTTAACCTTCACACTGATAGTCAGCTGAACCAAGAGCATACAGCAAAGCATGGAGCTGACCTCACAATAACAAGACCCCAACATTACTCTAGAAAATCTAAGGAAAATGACTGATTCTATCAGGCCTACACTTGTCCATTTCTCCATATTCCTTGTAACCTTAGCTCTAGAGAGATCTACAGAAGCAGTATTCCTCTCTCACGCTCTTATTCTTTCATCCTTTCTCCAAGATTTTCACACACATTCTTTCGTCATTATTAATCATTTTCCCCTTTTTTCTTTGGTCAGAAGACTCAGAACTATACTAACAATTTCCACGCATTATTTCAATATAGCAACAGTTTGATAGCACCGCATTGAAAGGTTGCTCTGAAAATGTTCTTTTACTCAAAGCCTATAGGAAGTAAATATTCTAACACATTGAAATTAACAAGTTAATCCAAGTCATATCCACTCAGAAAATATCTCGAACGCAGGAAAAGGACAAACAATTTAGGGAAAATGAAATCCTGGAAGCAGAGCGCAAGTTTGTTTTGTAAATCTACAGCATATATATACTTTAGGATTTGTTCTACTGTTTTTTGTTTGTACAAGTAGCTATACGAAGGCTTAGTCCATTTTCAGACAAAACCATTTCAAAAGATTATATTCTAAGAGCAATTTTTGTGAAACTTCATTGTTATGGAACCCATAGTTAAAGTAAATCTCAAATTTGGGGATAACCTGACCAACAAACTGTATACAATATGTGGACTTGAACCTACAGCAGAAACCATCTAAGCACAAGAAGATACTCCTCAGTTACCAAACATGTTGATTTACAGTGTGCATTTTCATGGCATACAAGAAGCTTACTTGTCTGTTTTCAGTACATTATCTGGAGCTATCTGTTTATAGAATAGCACTAGATGACTAGGTTCATTTCATTCTGAAAACAATAAAATCTGACAGAGCAGTTTAAATAGAGGAACAGAAAATTACAGCACATCCTGCAAACCATACAAACAAGAGAATTATTCTCTACAAAACCCAAAAAGCAAACTCTCCAGAGAGCAGTCCACTTTAATTATACAGACAGCTTCCTTCTCTGTTTCCAAAAATGATGATTGGCATTGTCTCAAGTATTGCCTCATGGTTGCTACTAATATCTTACTGTTTTCGCTGATTGACAACTTCTTGTTGGTTCATTCTCATAAATTTGAAACTTTGTGAATAACACTAGTTTTCCTCATCAGAGCTACCACTTCCACTATCAATTATCAATTGGCCCTGCCTCGTCATCGTATCCATATACTGCTGCTGGCATCGGGATTTTCAATATTCGGTTGAATTCTTCCAAATCTCTCTTGTACACCAAACGAGCTCCATATTTCTTTGTAATCGAGCTTGTTTTCAGTTCTTTGTTCGCAGATCCGTTTGACCAATAATGCCCTTCAAATGATAACTGATGACTGTTTGAGGCATCCCTGAGATAGGGATCATTAGGCAAATAGAAAACCAAAAGGTGTTGTGACCTAAGATCCCCGACTGTAAAAGTATCATCATACAGTTTCCATGAACAGCGAATTTGGAAATAATTGTAGCCTAGATGTTTCAAATGTTCAGAATCTTCAAAAACAACACATAAAGCAATCCCAACCCAGTCACTACATGTTTGTGGTGGAAGGGGCGGCTCCACAATTATTGAATCTCCCACACTTCGATTATCGAACCAATCTGGAATTTCACTTCCAGGGCATACAATACGGTCATCAGGATACCTTACCTGTACCAAAAGAATTACAATTATATTTACTTACTATAGAGAAAGAAAACCACGAATATATATATATATATATATATATATATATAATATTCATTCAGCGAGAGAGAGAGAGTGTGTGTACCTCAGCGGCCGCTCTCATTATCATTGCAAATATTCTATTAATCCAGCCTTCTTCTTCAACCAATCTGAAGCAATTAAGACAACTAAACCTAAAATCATACACATTGGCTCCTTCGCTCAACTTTGATGGATCTGACAACCTTTTTAAGGAAGTACAGTCGTTCACATCCACGAATACGTATTTACTTGACGGAAGATCTGGCAATTGCTCAAGCCTTTTGCACCTCTGCAATTGAAGAAACAGAAGCTCAGAAAGGAATCTAATGCTTGAGGGAAGGCTAACGAAATTGTTTCCACTAAGATCCAACGCTTTTAAAGAAGACAAGCAGCCGATATCATCTGGAATGGCTCCTTCACCAATATTACAATCACTCAGATCTAAATCCGTCAAGGACCCTAAACGATTTAGAGAAGACAACACCAAACCCCAACGCTCAGGGTCAGGATTCTTTCTAATTCCAAATATGCGGTCAATGCCCCACCCAATGCCATCCCTTGAAGCAACTGATCCCCTAAGGGATAGAATTTTGAGATTTTTCATAGCAACAAGCGGCTCTCTCATAGCACTTCGACGTAAATTAAGCTCCTCTAAACACCCCATCTCCCCTGGGAGTTTGTCAACTTTCGGGCATCCAGGCATATTCAGACTTGTAAGAGATTTCAATTTACATATCGCACTAGGGAGACCCAAGAGACTTTTGCATTTACTTATAGATAGATAATGAAGGCCAACCAGATGTTCAATTGATGAAGGTATTTGCTCAATAGCACTCTCACTTATAAAAATCATTTTCAAGTTCTGCATATGTTCCCCAAATTCTGGAATCTTTTTCACTTTTGAACAGCCCCGAACACTAAAGTATTCAAGAGAATCCATTTCCAACTCACTTGGGAGACTCTTAATACTTTCACATTCAGAAAAACTTAAAAACTTTAGCTTTTTGTGAACTGCAATAGACGGGTGAACCTCGCCTAATTTCTTACAACCGTACAGATTCAATTCCTCAAGATTTGGAATGCGTGTGAAATCTGGGATACTGGTCAATTTATCAGAGTCACTAAGATCCATATATTTTAAATTCGGAAAATCCTGCCAATACATAAAAGTTGTAGAATTATAAGTTTCAAAAAACCTTGCAAGTTAAAACAAGGTACAATACAACCATACTCAATATAATTATAATTAAAAAACATTACAAAATGCCGTATTTCAAGATTCTTACCTTTGCTCCATCCCAAAGCCGGACAAGTTTGCTATTCCTCATTTCTAGTTTAGAAAGTAAATGTGGTTCAAAACTTGATGGGAGCGATTTGGAAGGATACCAACTCCAACGGATAATTCTTAAGGAATTTGGAAGAAATTTAGGGCCTGAAGAAAACATCACATTATCAAAGTGAAGGAGCCTTAACCCGTGCATCTCATTGAACGCTTCAGTACAATTCCAGGGCACTACTTCTAATTTGGGCAAACATAGGACTATGGCTTCAATTGCTCCCGTTCCCTAATATATATAATTAAGAAAAAGGAAAAAGTTAATTCATCTCATCTCATTAAAGTCTAATATCTCTAAATAACTTCTCATTTGAAAAATGACATATATTTTGGTCCAAGTATATATAGTATCTCTAAATAACTTCTTACCGTATTGTATATGAATACATGAGAAATGTCACTGTGATGCCACAAAAGACTGCGTTTACCAGGCTCAGGAGACTCTTCACGAACAATTTTCCATGCCATTTCTTGTATCAAATCATGCATCTCAACAATGTTGCTACGAAAGTGGCGTTTCTCAATAGTTAAGAGAGATTTCTCAATAAGAATATCTATCTCAATATGACTGGAAATGTCAAGGGTACAGTCTAGTATTTCAATTACTTGCTCTTTATCCCTCCATCTATGGAGACACGCAACATGCAGAAAAATTTTCTTCTCCATATCTTTGAGTCCATTATAGCTTACTTTGAGCGAATCAAAAATATCTGGATCAGGAATTTTGTTTAGATTATACAACGCACTCTTCCACACATCTTGTTCTCTCCCATACAAAGCACGCCCTAAAATTTTAAGAGCTAATGGAAGGCCGTTGGCATAATATAGGAAATGCTGAGACAGTTCTTGAAAACCTTCCTCAGGCTGATCTTTCTTAAAGGCATGTCGACAAAAGAGCTCAAGAGCTTTATCATCCTTTAATACAATGACTTTATACAGTTTCTCTATACCATGCTCAACTAGTAGGCGTTCATTTCTAGTTGTGATGATAATTCTACTCCCCACACCAAACCATTTTTTATTTCCAACCAGTTTTTCTAGCTGGTTTAGTTGATCCACATCATCAAGCACGAGAAGAACCTTCTTATTTCGTAAGTATCTGTCAATGAAAAAGGTTCCCTCCCCTTCATCCCAACATGGGATATAATTTTCCTTTAAGATTGAGGAAAGCAGCTGTCTTCCTAGACCAGAAACCTCTCCCTTTCTCACATTAGGTAGAAAACAGCGATGCTCGAAATGACGGGAAATTTTCTGATAAACTAATTTAGCAAGGGTTGTTTTGCCTATCCCGCCCATCCCCCATATCCCTATAAAGCGGACATCCTTTTCTTCGGGAGCTAAATGCAAGCGTAGTTGATCAAGTGCAAAATCAATTCCGACTAACTTCTCTTCAGAATCTAACAACGTGAATGTAGGATTCACTTTCTTCCACACACGTTTGACAATGTCTTCGATAAGCTCTGCTTCTGACCTACAAAGTATTAAAAATAACCATTAATCCATAAATATAACATCCAAGGTTGTTTGTTGTATTAAAGGAAGAATTGAAATGTAACATCCAAGTAGGGCTCTTGTTAAGACACACACAAGTTGTTCATGGATGCGTACTTATAAGTTTTTGAATCTAAGCCAGTGAGATTGGCAACTTTTCTTAAAGCAGCTCTCCACCGATTCAGCTTCTCGGCATCTCCACTAAACCTTTCTTCATGCTTAGTGAAAGCTTCCGCAAAACTCCCCCTTTGGTTTCGCACATCGGAAGGATCCACGTCATAAAAGATTGGCAGAATTCTCTTGGTGTCTTCCATGCATTCAAGAATCTTTGAGAGTTCATCCAAGCACCAAGTGGAAGAAGCGTAATTTGGGGACAGAACAATGATGGCAAGATATGATTCTTCGATCGCGGTCAACAGCTCCAGAGAAATAGTTGCTCCTACTTCAAGTTCTCGATCGTCCTTGAAAGTTCTCATTGCTTGCCAGTACGCCAATGCACGGTCTAAATGAGAGATAAAACCCCTGCGAGTGTCTTCACCCCTGAAACTCAGAAAAACATCATGCTTCCATCGAGGAGGAGCCCATTCAGCTGAAGTACGAGATGTAGAAGCTCTTTGGGTGCTCAAGGCCATGGGAGAAAAACAGTTCCTGGAAATCTGGTTCTGCAAACACTCAGTAAATACGTAAAGAGAAAATGATCTATGAAAAAAAAAAGGCAGGTTTAATTTTTCTTTTGGTAATTGAAAACGTATTAAGCAGAAGAGAAGAAGGGCAGAAAGCAAATACCCAGCAATGAAAGGGAAACACACCAACTCGAACAATAGCTCAGCAGAACAACAAATTAACAAATCACAAAGCCAGAGAATTGGCCAGAAAACAACCACAAGAACCAATCCAACCAAAAACCCACCCAAAAAAACCGAGAGAGGTAGTGAACACGCTTTCTACTTTTTTCTGTGTGTGGTAGAATGCACAAGGTTGCTCTGAAAATGTTCTTTTACTCGCTGCCTGTAGGAAGTAATTATCCCAACACATTGAAACTAACAAGTTAATCCAAGTCATAAGTAATTACCATCCACTCATAAAATATCCCCAACAGAGTAAAAGGACAAATAATTTAGGAAAACAACTAAAGAAGAGGTAAAAATGATTCCCTGGAAGCAGAGCACAAGTTAAAACTATGGCATATACATTAGGATTTATTATGCACTTTTGTTAGCAACATGGAAGACTTGAGAAACTATCAGTGCTAATTAACTCATTGGTTGAGGTAGCTATATGCAGAGTTCAGATCCTCTGTCCATGTTTTTGTGTGTCCCTTCCCGTCCCTGCCTTAGTTTTTGACACCTGGCATCTCACTTAACCACTTTAACAGTTGAATGCTAGGTATTTATGTGCGTTAGTTTTATATGGTTTTAAAAAGTTGTTATTTTACTGATGTTTATTCAATCCGAAGACAAAGCCACCAATTTTCCTTTTTTCTAATTAACATCATAGCACAAGTCAAAAATGAAATTTTTCATGCGGTGGCAAAACAATTTGCACAAAAAAGAGACTGAAAAGACAGGACGAAAAACTAAAAAAGAAGCGAGGAAATCCCCAAGAAAGAGCTTACCCAAGTCAATTTCATATGAGAGAGAGAGAGAGAGAGAGAGAGAGAGAGAGAGAGAGAGAGGGCTCTGTATAAAGCAAATAATGGGAGAGAGGGAGAGATATGGAATACCGCGTTGTGGTGATCAAATTGGAAGCATTGTCAGAGGGTGAATGATTTCTTTTTTGACCCAAGAAAAGTACGGATGTGTACCAATACTTTGGTAGGTAGTTACTATCCGTATTAGACGTGAATAATAGATTTCAAAAACATTATAAAAGGTTTAATTGGATGAAGCGATTTCTAATTCTAGAAATTCAGATGACATTATAAAATTAAATTATTTGTTTCGATTATTACAATTCATGTATCCTAATTGTCTAGTTGCGTTAATATTTACATGTGTACAAAAAAAGGCATATGTGTACAAACAAACACTATTGAAACATTGTAGTACACTGCAATTATTGAAACCACAGATAAGTTGAATGACTATTAAAGTGAGTTGAATGGATATGAACATCATGGCACAATCCATAAAATGTGAACTCTCAAGAGAAAAAAGGAAATTTACATTACGTGTGATGCCAAAACAATTTCCATAGAAAAGAGACTCAAAAGTCAAGGCAAGAAACCGAAGAAGAAATGAGGAACTCCCCAAGAAAGAGCTCAACACATCCAATACGCAGGATAAGGGTCAAGGTGAAAAAACAAAACAAAAACAGAAAAAGGAAAGAAAAAATGTAAAAGTGTTCTACAAAGTGGAAGGACGAATGATTTCCACCAAAAAAGTAAAAGGAAATTTCAAGGAAAGCTTCCGTGGTTTGGGGGGACGTGTCATTTTTCTTTACCTTTTTCTTTTCCTACCAAAGTGACTGACTTTGGTTTGGTTCATGTTTGTTTGCACAGGAAAGTTCATATATAAGAGCATGTCCACCCCTAAGAGCACTTCCACCCACAAGGGCTAAGTCTAAAGCAAGGGCAAGCAAAGGCTGTCACTATTCACGTGAATAGTGTCAGCCTTTGCATTTGTGGTTCCACCCATGAGAGCTAAGTCTAGGGCAAGTCTAAGGCAAATACTATTCATATGAGATATGAGGAGATGAATTTGTATATAGTTTTTGGTGTGGGAAGTAAAGAATATGCCTAGGTATTTATTTAAAAAAATTCTGGAATTTTTTTTATTTTTTTATTTTTTATTTTTGGGTTGCTGACGTCATTATGACGTCAGCATTGCATCAGTTTGCCCTGGCAGCAGCTCGGGCTGAATTTGCCCTTGGGCCTGCCCGGGCTGGTGGAACCCACCATGAAACCAGGCTGCATCTGCTGCGCTGGAGGTGTCTTGGGCTCGCCAGGGCAGCCTTTCCCCCAGTTTGGGTATGGCGCTGGAGATGCTCTAAAGGCTAAGGCTAAGGCAAAGGTAAGGCAAGGGCTGCTACTATTCATGTGAATAGTGGCAGCCTTGCCTTTTTTGGTTCCACCCCAAAAGGTTAGGGTAAGAAAAAAAAAAAAAAAAAAAAAAAAAAAAAATAAGAATATGCAAAAATATAAACAACAACTTAGAAATGCAATAAAATAAAACAATTATGCAAGAAAAATATAAATATGGAAGAAAATATAAACAATTTACAAATGCAAGAATTTTTTTTCTTTTTAATTTACAAATATTGGAAGGAGAAGACTTTGTATGTGGATTTGGTGTGGAAAGTGAATAAAATTGTTATGTATTTATAGGGAAAACATCCATAATTTTTTGGTATTTTTTTTTTAAAAAAATTGATTTTTTTTTCTTCAATTTTTTTGAATTTTTTTTGCTCGCTGACGTCAGCACCTTCGGGCTGAAGCCCAAGCAAGATCTGCCCTTGGGCTTGCCCGGGCTGCTTCTCCTGCGCTTGAGGTCCAAACCCCACTTGGGGGGCCTTTTGCCCTAGCAAAATGGGTTGTGGTGGAGGTGGCCTAAGACAGAGGAGAGGGCACTGTACAAGTGGAAAAGCGCGTCACCCTACTATAGAAAGGAAATCATGAGAAATGACTAATGTTTTCCACAACACCTCACTGAAACTTCCTCTTGGGATGCTAATGTACCATGATTCAGTACGTACGATCTAGTTCGAAATTCGTAAGGGGGTGAGCGATTTGGGTAACTATGGTCAGAAGACTCAGAACTATACTAACATTTTCCACACATTATGTAACGACCCGGTCCTAAATAAATGTTTAATTATTAATTTAACATGATAAAAGACTATTTTGCCCCTAAAATGTTTTATTAGGTTTAAAGTTGAATTTTTGACCGGGAAGGAATTTAGGAATTTCAATAGTACCGTTGCGCAGCGTGGCAAGATGAGTCCGTAGACACTTGATGAGGAAAGTAGAGTGAAATAAAGGTACGTTTGTGGAAGGGTTTTGTTGCCACAACTCCAGAATCGGAAGGCTTAAAAGGGTTTCGTTACTTGATGCGTTTATAACAATCATCTAAAAACAGGAAAATAATCTTTAAACACAATAATCGGTCAAGCATTAGGAAATAGTAAAACTAGATTTTAACCAAAAAGATAAAATTAACCAAGTATAAAATGAAACACAAAATCCCTTAGAAACTCTCTACGAAGCTTGTTTCTCCTCCGCAGCAGCTTCAAAGGCCTCACCAGCAACAAGCTCAGGGACCTCGTCATCATCATCCTCTTGTGTAGTGGTTCCACCAGCAGCACCAGCACCAGGAGCTTGCTTCTGGAACTGCTCTGCCAGTTTCATCAAATTGTCCAAGTTATCTGGCCCTGAAAATAATTAAAGGTGTCATGAGGAATTCTCCAAGTCCTCTTTAACTTGAGGACAAAAGCAAGAACAAAATATAAGGATCACATGCACACTTACCCAAGTGGCTGATAATATACTGGGAAGAATATCTTGCAACTCTACAACAGAGAAGATCATATGTCAAGTTCTAAACCAATATGACAAAAATCTAAAGAAGGCCAAATAAAAGGCTCAATGCGCAAAAGAAAATCCAGGCACAAACACATCTAAACATGTATATATGTGTGTTGCCTTACCAGATAACACAACACTGAAAAAAAAAATCCAATTCAAGGCACATATTGACAGCTAAACCTCGGAATAAAATCATTGCGTAAATACACTAAAGAAGAACACAACACCAATATTCTATCCATTTTTATAAATTACTACTACATTAAATATGGAAGACACCAAAATGGTTAACAAGTTAAACAATCACTACAAATTTAAAAGATAGATAACAAATAGTGGCATACTCTTTGTTTGAACTGAAATGTACAAGGAAAATCAAAATAATAATTTACAGGATCAGAGTTCTGGCATGTTAGCTTCACCTCTGGGGTTCATGAACTGGATGACAACATCATCCGTAAATATGTTAACTTCCTTGATTGCAGGAATAGCGTTCGCCCCCTATTCTCTTAATGGTGCTCTGAAGCCTTTTGTCATCTGTGGTAGTTGTCTTGTGAACAGTCTTCTCCTTTCTGAAGTTGGGAACAGAAATTAATGAACAAAATCACGTACAAACAAGATGAAGATCACAACAAACATGTACTAATTACAAACAATTGCAGGAATGTGCAAAACTTATGACTGAAAACTGGTCATAAAATGACTTCAAGTCAAGGGCAGTCTAAGTCCAAATGACCATTCCCCGACAATGCTGTGTACATCAGAAATAGCATTTTCTCCACAGCAGAGAGCACTAGATGGCTTATTTGAGGTAAACTCCAACAATTCTCCGTTTTAACTACTTGAATTACTTTCTTATTTTTTGCCTACTCAATTGTTTAACAATCTAAAGAGAAGAAGAACACACCATTAGATAATATCGAATACAGAAGAGCAGAAGAACCCGTCACACTCTCCACCAGAGTAGGCTCTCTACTGGAAAAACAATTACACTAAGTCTATTGGAGACAACCTTTCTGTTATGGGCTCTTTAAGCTAGGGAATCATCTGGTTTAACGAGGAACTTTAGATAAGCTAATGCACCAAATGCAGCATACAATAAATGTTTATTGTACTTCGCCACATAAAGATTGCATGTTATACAAATTAATATTAAAAAAACTGTGTCCCCCCTTGGAAGAGCAGTTAACTCTAAAAATTAAGGTATTTCTCATCTTAAAAAAAAATTACAAGAATAAGATAAAATAAACATGGTAAAACAACAAAAGACAACAATCCACTCAACATGCCATCAGGCTAACTGCTTCACATAATGAACTCAAATTGCAAATCAATAATTTGATGAAGTAAACCACTTGATCAGGTGCTCAATATAATGCATATCAGACATGAAACTGGCACACATACAAATTATCAACTGCACATATATTTAACTCAAAACCAGTACGGCTAAAACTTGATACTTCAGCCTCTGTGAATCAACTTGGTAGAGAAAAGGAGTTTCAAGCTGAAATTTCACCCACCTCCTCATGCTACCCTTTCCACCAGTGTGAACTGCACTGGCCATCTTCATAAGTTTCTCCCAATTCATCTGCATAAAAAGTGGGTATTGTAAGATGAAGGGACGAGTTTCAATATTGAAATATATATTAAACAATTCAAGGGCCAAAACACTGCATCTCAAGTTACATTATTGTTATTCTGTGTATTAACTAATAAAACCTACAACATGACCCAGAAATTTGTTTTACGTCTCAATTTTTTATATATATTTTTTTCAAAACCAATTTTACAATATCTCAAATAAAGAACTAATCAAGTCTATTTTCGGCTATCTTGTTTGGATTTTAAGAGACTTCAGATTGCATATCACACTCGGTAGACCCAAGAGACTTTTGCAACAATTTATACGCAATTCACCAAGGCCAACTAGATGTTCAATTGATGAAGGTATTTGCTCAAGTAGACACAAGCCTAATTTAATCACACACACAAAAAAAGAAAAAAAAAGAAATTAAACAGAGCCTTAAATCAAATTCAACAAAAAAAAAAAAAAAAAAAAAAAAAAAAAAAAAAAAAACAAACAAGATAATTTAACTGAAAGAATCATCAACATCAACCTCCATTTCAATAAGCCTCATTTAACAGAAAAAACTCTAAATTTAATTTAGAAGAATAAACCCTAAATTCAAAGGAAGAGGATGCTTACCGTTAACTGATATGAGAAAGAGAAACCCAGCGGAGAGAGATCTCAGTTCGATTTCTATGGAGAAAATGAACGACAGAGTCAGAGACAGAGAGCGCGAATGAGAGAGAGCGCTGAGTTCCGGGGAGTTGGGCGAAAGTGGGAAAAGAGCAAGTTGGTGGGGATAAGAAGGTATTTATACGCGTTAGTTGGGCCAAAGTAAACTCTCCCGACTGGCCCTCTAGTTTTCCACTATCAATTATCAATTGGCCCTTCCACTATCAATTATCAATACCTTCTTATCCATAGACTGCTGGCATCGGGATTTTCAGTATTCGGCTGAATTCTTCCAAATCTCTCTTGTACACCAAACGGGCTCCACATTTCTTTATAATCGAGCTTGTTTTCAGTTCTTTTTTCGCAGATTCGATTGGCCAATAATGCCCTTCAAATGATAACTGATGACTGCTTGAGGCATCCCTGAGATAGGGATCATTGCGAGGCAAATAGAAAACCAAAAGGTGTTGTGACCCAAGATACCCGACTATAAAAGTATGAGACAGTTTCCATGAACAGAAAATTTGGCAATAATCATAGTCTGGATGTGCAGAATCTTCAAAAACAACACATAAAGCAATCCCAACCCAGTCACTACATGTTTGTGGTGGTAGGGGCAGCTCCACAATTATTGAATCTCCCACACTTTGATTATCGAACCAATCTGGAATTTCACTTCCAGGCCATACAAAACGGCCATCAGGATATCTTACCTGCACCAAAAGAATTACAATTATATTTACTTACTATAGAGAAAGAAAACCACGAATATATATATATATATATATATATATATTCATTCAGCGAGGGAGAGAGTGTGTGTACCTCAGGGGCCAATCTCATTATCATTGCAAATATTCTATTAATCCAGCCTTCTTCTTCAACCAATCTGAAGCAATTAAGACAACTAAACCTAAAATCATACACATTGGCTCCTTCGCTCAACTTTGATGGATCTGACAACCTTTTCAAGGAAGTACAATCGTTTACATCTACGTATAAGAAACTATTTGACGGAAGATCTGGCAATTGCTCAAGCCTTTTGCACCTCTGCAAGGAAAGAGTCTGAAGCTCAGAAAGGAATCTAATGCTTGAGGGAAGGCTAACGAAATTGTTTCCACTAAGATCCAACCCTTTTAAAGAAGACAAGCAGCCGATATCATCTGGAATGGCTCCTTCACCAATATTACAATCTCTCAGATATAATCTCGTCAAAGACCCTAAACGATTTAGAGAAGACAAAACCAAACCCCAACGCTCAGGGTCAGGATTCTTTCTAATTCCAAATATGCGGTCAACGCCCCACCCAATGCCATCCCTTGAAGCAACTGATCCACTAAGGGATAGACTTTTGAGATTTTTCATAGCAACAAGTGGCTCTCTCATAGCTCTTCCACTTAAATCAAGCTCCTCTAAGCACTCCATCTCCCCTGGGAGTTTGTCAACTTTTGAGCATCCGTTCCCATAGAGGATTCTAAGAGACTTCAATTTACATATCGCACTAGGGAGACCCAAGAGACTTTTGCATTCACTTATATATAGACAATTAAGGCCAACCAGATGTTCAATTGATGAAGGTATTTGCTCGATAGCAGTCTCACATAGATAAATCATTTTCAAGTTCTGCATATGTTCCCCAAATTCTGGAATCTTTTTCACTTTTGAGCAGCCCCAAAGAGAAAAGTATTCAAGAGAATCCATTTCCAACTTACTTGGGAGACTCTTAAGACTTTTACATTCATCAAGTACTAAAACGTTCAGCTTTTTGTGCACTGCAATAGACGGGTGAACCTCGCCTAATTTCTCACAACCAAACAGTTTCAATTCCTGAAGATTTGGAATGCGTGTGAACTCTGGGATACTGGTCAATTTATCAGAGTGACTAAGATCCATATATTTCAAATTCGGAAAATCCTGCAAGTATATAAAAGTTGTAGAATTATAAATTTCAAAAAACCTTGCAAGTTAAAACAAGGTACAATACAATCATACTCAATATAATTATAATTTTAAAAAAAATACAAAATGCCGTATTTCAAGAATCTTACCTTTGCTCCATCCCAAAGCCGGACAAGTTTGCTATAGCTCATTTCTAGTTTAGAAAGTAAATGTGGTTCAAAACTTGATGGGAGCGATTTGGAAGGATACAACCTCCATTGGATAATTCTTAAGGAATTTGGAAGAAATTTAGGGCCCGAAGAAAACACCACATTATCAAAGTCAAGGAGCCTTAACCCGTGCATCTCATTGAAGGCTTCAGTACAATTCCAGGGCACTGCTTCTAATTTGGGCGGACATAGGACTATGGCTTCAATTGCTCCCGTTCCCTAATATATATAATTAAGAAAAAGGAAAAAGTTAATTCATCTCATCTCATTAAAGTCTAATATCTCTAAATAACTTCTCATTTGAAAAATGGCATATATATATTTTGGTCCAAGTATATATAGTATCTCTAAATAACTTCTTACCGTATTTTTCATCAATACATGAGAAATGTCACTGTGATGCCACAAAAGACTGCGTTTACCAGGCTCGGGAGATTCTTCATGAACAATTCTCCATGCCATTTCTTGTATCAAATCATGCATCTCAACAGTGTTGTTCCGAGAGTGGATTTTCTCAATAGTTAAGAGAGATTTCTCAACAAGAATATCTATCTCAATAAGACTGGAAATGTTAAGGCTCCCGTCTAGTATGTGAATAACTTGCTTTTTATTCTTCCCTCTATGGAAACACGCAACATGCAGAAAAATTTTCTTCTCCATATCTTTGAGTCCATAATAGCTCACTTTGAGCGAATCAAAAATATCTGGATCAGGAATTTTGTTTAGATTATACAACGCACTCTTCCACACATCTTGTTCTCTTCCATACAACGCACGCCCTAAAATTTTAAGAGCTAATGGAAGGCCGTTGGCATAATATAGGAAATGCTGAGACAGTTCTTGAAAACCTTCCTCAGGCTGATCTTTCTTAAAGGCATGTCGACTAAAGAGCTCAAGAGCTTCATCATTCTTTAAGACCTCGACCTTAAAGGTTGTTGTACCATGCTGAACAAGTAGACGTTTATCTCTAGTTGTGATGATAATTCTACTCCCCACACCAAAATTTTTTTTATCTCTAGCCAGTACTTCTAGTTGGTGTAATTGATCCACATCATCAAGTACAAGAAGAACCTTTTTATTCCTTAAAATTTTATTAATGAAAACGGTTCCCTCCCTTTCATCCCAAATATGATTTCCCTTCAAAAGTGGGGAAAGAAGTTGTCTTTGTAGATCAGAAAGCTTCTTCTTTCTCACATTATATAGAAAACAGCAATGCTCGAAATGATGGGAAATTTTCTCATAAACTAGGTTAGCAAGGGTTGTTTTGCCTACCCCCGCCATCCCCCATATCCCTATAAAGCGGACATCATTTTCTTCGGGAGCCAAATGCAAGCGTAGTTGATCAAGTGCAAAATCAATTCCGACTAACTTCTCTTGAGAATCTAACAACGTGAATGTAGGATTCACCTTCTTCCACACATGTTTGACAATGTCATCGACAAGCTCTGCTTCTGACCTACAAAATAATAAAAATAACCATTAATCCATAAATATAACATCCAAGTAGGGCTCTTGTTAAGACACACACAAGTTGTTCATGGACGCATGCTTACTTATAAGTTTTTGAATCTAAGCCAGTGAGATTGGCAACTTTTCTTAAAGCGGCTCTCCACCGATTCAGCTTCTCTACATCTCCACTAAACCTTTCTTCATGCTTAGTGAAAGCTTCCGCAAAACTCCTCCCTTTGGTTTCGCACATCGGAAGGATCCACGTCATAAAAGATTGGCAGAATTCTCTTGGTGTCTTCCATGCATTCAAGAATCTTTGAGAGTTCATCCAAGCACCAAGTGGAAGAAGCGTAATTTGGGGACAGAACAATGATGGCAAGATATGATTCTTCGATCGCGGTCAACAGCTCCAGAGAAATAGTTGCTCCTACTTCAAGTTCTCGATCGTCCTTGAAAGTTATCATTGCTTGCCAGTACGCCAATGCACGGTCTAAATGAGAGATAAAACCCCTGCGAGTGTCTTCGCCCCTGAAACTCAGAAAAACATCATGCTTCCATCGAGGAGGAGCCCATTCAGCTGAAGTACGAGATGTAGAAGCTCTTTGGGTGCTCAAGGCCATGGGAGAAAACAGTTCCTGGAAATCTGGTTCTGCAAACACTCGGTAAATACGTAAAGAGAAAATGATCTATGAAAAAAAAAATGGAGCTTTCTTTTGGTAATTGAAAACGTATTAAGCAGAAGAGAAGAAGGGCAGAAAGCAAATACCCAGCAATGAAAGGGAAACACACCAACTCGAACGATGGCTCAGCAGAACAACAAATTAACAAATCACAAAGCCAGAGAATTGGCCAAAAAACAACCACAAGAACCAATCCAACCAAAAACCCACCCTAAAAAACCGAGAGAGGTAGTGAACACGCTTTCTACTTTTTTCTGTGTGTGGTCCAGTGGGTCTGGTAGAGAGCCAATGTACTACAAAAGTGAAATGACAACTGTTTTCCACCAAAAAAGTTGAAGGAAATTTCAAGGAAATTTCGTTTCTCAAGAAAGTGATCGGGTGCCAAGGTACTTATAAAATTCCAAGCAAGTTCCCAACTTTTTATTTATGAGAAAATCCTGTTTTTTGTTTTGCTTTTTCCACACGCAATTGTGTAGTTAGTTAATAGGGATTAATTTGTGAGTTAGGCCATACTTAATGGTGTTGCTGATGAGCTCAGTTGAGCTTTGAGCAACTAAAATCTGTCTATACGATCTCAAGCCTTGATTTATTGCTTCTATTCTACTCGATTACATGGGTTGGTTAATATTTCTAAATACAATTGTAACTTCTTCTTTTTTTTTTGAACAAATTCACGATTTTCGAATCAACACCTAAGTCAAAAATAAGTGAAAGGACTAATGTTTTCCAACAACACATCAGTGAAACTTCCTTGCTGGGATGCGTTCTCTTTCTTCTCAGAAAAAGTGATTGTGTCCCTGGCTTTCTTTTTTTCCTGAAACCTAAGAAATTTATGTCATCAACTTTCAGTCTAGTATTTACTGATGCAGAGGGAATTGAACACATAATTGCTTAGTATAAAAAACAACTAAAGAAGAGGCAAATGCACAAGGTAAAAATGATCCCTTAGAAGCAGAGCACAAGTTAAAAAAAACTATGACATATACATTAGGATTTATTGTGCAGTTTTGTTAGCAACATGGGAGAGTTGAGAAACTAATTAACTCATTGGTTGAGGTAGCCATATGCAGAGTTCAGATTCTCTGTCCATGTTTTTGTGTGTACCTCCCTGTCCCTGCCTTATTTTTTGACACCTGGCATCTCACTTAACCACTTTAACAGTTGGATGCTAGGTATTTATATGCGTTAGTTTTATATGGTTTAAAAAAGTTGTTATTTTACCGATGTTTATTCAATCCGAAGACAAAGCCACCAATTTCCCTTTTTTCTAATTAACATCATAGCACAAGTCAAAAAATGAAATTTTCCATGTGGTGGCAAAACAATTTGCACAGGAAAGAGACTCAAAAGACAGGACAAAAAACTAAAGAAGCGAGGAAATCCCCAAGAAAGAGCTTACCCATGTCAATTTCATATGAAAAAGAGAGAGAGAGAGAGGGCTCTGTATAAAGTAAATAATGGGAGAGAGGGAGAGAGATGGAATACCGCATCGTGGTGACCAAATTGGAAACATTGTCAGAGGGTGAATGATTTCTTTTTTTACCCAAGAAAAGTATGAATGTGTACCAAACTTCATACTTTGGTAGGTAGTTACTATCCGTATTATACGCGAATAATAGATTTCAAACACATTATAAAAGGTTTAATTGGATGAAGCGATTTCTAATATTCTAGAAATTAAGATGACATTATAAAGTTAAATTGTTTGTTTTGATTATTACAATTCATGTATCCTAATTGTCTAGTTGCGTTAATATTTACATGTGTACAAAAAAAGGCAGATTGGAGTCCAACCACACTATCTATAAAACAGTTATTTTTATTATTATTGATGTTTCACCTTTTAAGATCTCTACTTATTAACTATAATTCACTAATGAAACCATGAAAGAAAGAAAACTCTAATTAATTATTAAGAACGATTCAATACAACAAACAAACGATCAATAATGAAACATTAAAAATTTATTCATATTTTAATCAATTTAAAATTAAAATTTTTGAAAAATGTGGGATCCACAGTGCCATATATGCAATTAACAAAGAGATTTAACGGAAACCCTAACAGTGGAGCCACATTGTAACAAATTTAAAAGACCGGGATATGTGATTGTTAAAATTGAAAAGGTAGGGACTAACATACCTTAACTATGTAAGTTCAGGGTACTAAAATGTAATTAATCCAAAATTATATTATGTGGTGGTGCCAAAACAATTTCCACTGAAAACAGAGCCAAAATACAGGGCTGGAAATTGAAGAAGAAACGAAGAAATATCCCAGGAAAGAGTGAACACGTCCAATGACCATAAAAGTCAAGGAAAAAAAAAGAAAGGAAGGAAAAACGTGAAATATATTGCCAAAGTGAAATGAAATTTCAAGGCAAAAGTGATCTGGTCCAAGCAAGTTCCCAACTTTGGTTTTATTTTTCTAGAGAGGAAGATATTTACATGACATCTTGAAGCAGTTCACTTTAATTGTGTTCCCGATATGGTCCAAACAAGTTCCTTCTCTGTTTCCAGAAATGATAATTCACTAGTTTTATTTTATTTTATTTTTCATATAAGCTGTTTTCATATTTTGTTGGTGTTTTTTATATATATATATATATATATATACCTACCTACCTTCCAAGTAATAGTTTTTTATTTTATTTTATTATTTTTTTCTTAAAGTTTTATCTTTTTATTGCTTTCTGATGACCTTCATATGTAAAAAAACAAAGGCACTGCTTCAGATCATATGTAAAAAAGACACTGCAATTATTGAAACCGCGGATAAGTTGAATGGCTATTAAAGTGAGTTGAATGGATATGAACATCATAGCACGATCCATAAAATGTAAACTCTCAAGAGGAAAAAAAGGAAATTTACATTACGTGTGATGCCAAAACAACTTCCATAGGAAAAGACTCAAAAGTCAAGGCAAGAAACCGAAGAAGAAATGAGGAACTCCCCAAGAAAGAGCTCAACACGTCCAATACTCAGGATAAGGGTCAAGGTGAAAAAAAACAAAAAAGGAAAGGAAAAGCATGAAAGTGTTTTACAAAGTGAAAGGACTAATGTTTTCCACCAAAAAAAGCCAAAAGCTTTTTATAAAAAGACAGAAAAAACCATCTCAACTTTCAAATCAAAGACTGCAAATGTAAAAGATTCCTTAGAAATCCAAAAATAAATAAGGGGCAATTTTGTCATTTTGGCTTCTTTTACAAAATTTCTCTCCTTGGTGTTTTTCCAAAGTCTCCTGTTCTTACCTCCTGAGTTACCAATAAAACCTGATGTCATTCAGTAGTGTGCAGTTCTAATGCTTCAGTTTGGCAACATCTGCAGATGTTCATTCAGAGTGTGCATTTGCATGACATACAGACATTATCTGACACAGCAATTGAAATAGCACAAATTACCAGCATATCCTGCAAACTATACAAACAAGATGTAACAAGAGAATTACTCTCTTTCCTCCTACCTAATATAAGAACTAAATATGATGCAATCAAATTTGAAACTTTGTGAATGCCACCAATGCATTGCTTGCTTTTCGCCAAATTTGAAACTAGATGAGAGACGAGTATTGTTAAACAATGATAGATGATAGTGTCCTTCCGTCAGTCAGATTGACAAGTTTCAGAGCAAATTAAACAGTAGCTCAAAAGAAAAATGAAAAGAAAAGGTGACTTACAGAGATGAATTCTGAATGATAGCACCAAGCACAAAATAATTTAGACTTTCTTCAATCTTTTGCTGACTGGTTCATCGTGGTCATCATCAGAGCTAACCAATTCCTGGTTCATCGTCATCATGAGCGCTACCAATTCCTCCTCATAGTCGTACATCAAAATCAATGGCTGAATTCTTCCAAATCTCTCTTGTAAACCAAACGGGCCCTACATTCCTTTATAATCGAGCTTGTTTTGAGTTCTTCCAAATCTCTAGTTGAAGAATAATGCGTTTCGAACGAAAACCGATGACTGGTTGAGGCATCCGTGAGGCTTGGATGATCGCGAGGCAAATAAAAACCCAAAGGTGTTCTGACAGAAGATTCTGGCTCGAAAAAATTGAGGCTCATCCAAATATCTCTGAGATGATCGAACTTCAATTTGAAAAAATCATATCGAAGAAGGATGCGGGACTATCAAAATATTCAGAACCATCAAAACACACAGAAAGCAATCCCAACCCAGTCGCTATTTGATGGATGTGGAGGAGAGGCAGCTCCACAGTTATTGAATCTCCCACACTTGGATTAACCGAACCACCTCTAGAATTCCAAATACAGGGCATGCAATACGCTCACAGGAGCAAAAGAATTACCATATTTTTTAAGAGCATCCCCTGTACCAAAGAATTCCATTTTTTTTTTTTTTGGTTTTTTTTGAAATTATATTTATTTATTATAGAAAAGAAAACTATATTCCTTTCCCAAAATAAAAATAAAAAGGGAAAGAAAACTATAATATTCAACGCGAGAGTAAATACCTCAATGGCCGCAGTCCTTATCTTAGCAAGATTACATTAATCCAGTCTTCTTCTTCTTCAACCAATTTGAAGCAATTAACACAAGAAGCCTAAAATCATTCTTCTTCAACCAAGTTGAACCAATTAAGGAAACACAATCGTCTACGTCTACACTTCTTATATTTAGCGGAAGATCTGGCAATCGCTCGAGCCTTTTGCACCATTGCAATCCAAGAAACACAAGCTTAGAAAGGAATCTAATGCTTGAGGGAAGGCTAACGAAATCGTTTCCACAAAGATGCAAGTATTTTAAAGAAGACAAGCAGCCAATATCATCAAGGATGGCTCCTTCACCAATATTACAATAATTCAAACTTAAGTCTTCCAAGTACGTGAAACGATTTAGAGAAGACACCACCATTTTGTTAATTTTTGTGCATCCGTGCAAATCCAGCTCTTTAAGGCCGACAAGGTGTTCAATTGATGGACGTATTTGCTGTTCCACAAAGAGAATCCCATGTAAAGAAAGAGAATCCAATTTATCATTCAGCTGTTCCACAAATCTTCGAACGTTTTTCACCTTTGAGCAGTCATAAAAACTAAACTGTTCAAGAGAATCCATTTCCCACCACACTTGGGAGACTGTCAATACCCATACACCCCGCAAGTTGCAAATTTTTCAGCTTTTTGAGAACTGCAAAAGACCGATGAACCTCAACTAAATCTTACAATGATATAGCAGCAAATCTCAAGAGTTTGGATGCCTGTGAAATCTGGGGTACTTGTCAATTGATCAGAGTAACTAAGGTCCTAATTTTCAGTTTGGCAAGACCTGTACAGTACATAAAAATTGTAAAATATAATTTAAAATAACCCTTCTTAGTTGAACAAGTTACAATTATATCCAAATTATGTATATATATAAAAAAAATTATAATTTCAATAATCTCTCACCTTTGCTCCATCCCAAAGCGGAAAGTTTGGCTTCTCATTTTCTAGTTTAGAAAGCAAATGTGGTTCAAAACTTGATGGGAGCAATTGAGAAGGATACCAACTCCAATGGATAATTCTTAAGGGAATTTGGAAGAAATTTAGGGCATGAAGAAACATCACATTATCAAGTGAAGGAGCCTTAACCCATGCATCTCATTGAAGGCTTCAGTCAATTCCGGGGCACCCTTCTTTAATTTGGGCAGAGCAGTACCATGGCTTCATTGCTCCCGTTCCCTAATATATATAATTAAGAAAAAGGAAAAGTTAATTCATCTCATTCATTAAAGTTTAATATCTCTAAATAATTCTCATAAATAATTTTATGCAAAATATATATTTTGAACAAGTATATATAGTATCTAAATAACTTCTTACCAAATTGTTCATGAATACACAGAAATGTCACTGGGATGCCACAGAAGACTGCGTTTACCAGGCTCTTTAGGAGACTCTTCATAAACAATTTCTCCATGCCATTTCTTGTATCAAATCATGCATCTGAACACTTTTACGATCGTGGGATTTCTCAATAATTAAGAGAGATTTCTCAATGAGAATATCTATCCTAATACGACTTGAATATTATAGATACTGTCCAGTATTTCAATTACTTGCTCTTCAACCTTCCCTTTATGGAAACATGCAACATTGAGAAAAAATTTCTTGTCTATCTCTTCTAGTCCGTCATAACTTACTTTGAGTGAGTGAAAAATTGTTGGATAATGAATTTTCCCTAGATTATCCAATGCACTTTTCCATATATCTTGATTTCTCTCGTACAAAAAAGATCCCAATGTTGTCAAAGCTAATGGAAGACCTTTGGCATAATGTACGAAACACCTAGAGAGTTCCAGAAAACCTTCTTCAGGCTGATTTTTCTTAAAGGCATTTTGACTAAAGAGCTCAAGAGCTTCATCATCCTTTAATACCTCGACCTTATATCGTATCACTATACCATGCTCAACTAGTAGACGCTCATCCCTAGTTGTGATGATAATTCTACTCCCCACACCAAACCAATCTTTCTTTCCAGCCAGTGTTTTAAGTTGGTTTAATTGATGCACGTCATCAAGGATGAGAAGAACCTTTTTATTGCATAAATGTTTCTTAGTGAAAAAGGTTCCGGCTCCTTCATCCCAAACATGGGCAACATTTTCTTTCAAGATTGGGGAAAGAATCTGTCTTTGTAGATTAACTAGATCGCCTTGTTTTCTAGAAACCTCTCTCACATTAGATAGAAACCAGCTAAGTTCAAAATGATGGGAAATTCTTTCGAAAACTAGCTTAGCAAGGGTTGTTTTGCCTACCCCGCCCATCCCCCATATCCCTATAAAGCGAACATCATTATCTTTGGGAGCTAAATGCAAATGTAGTTGCTCAGTGCAGAATCAATTCCGACTAACTTGTCTAGAGAACCTGACACATGAACGTTGGATACACTTTCCTAAACACACATTCGACAATGTGTTTAATAGCTCTGCGTCCGACCTACAAGGAATGAAATTAAAATAGCCATTAATTCATAAATATAACATCCAAGTTATTGATTAAGGCAAGAACTGAAACGTACATCCAAGTAGAGCTCTTGTTAAGAAACAAGCAAGTTGTTAATCCATGCATGCTTACGGATAATCTTTGAATCCCACCCAGAGAGATTGGCAACTTCTTTTAAAGCATCTCTCCACCGCTTCACCTTGTCTACATCTTCACTGAACTTTTCTTCATGCTTAGTGAAAGCTTCCGCAAAACTACCCCTTTGGTTTCGTACATCAGAAGGATCCACGTGATAAAAGATTGGCAGAATTCTCATGGTGTCTTGCATGCATCAAGAATCTTGGAAAGTTCATCCAAGCACCAGTGGAAGAAGCGTAATTTGGAGAGAGAACAATGATGGCAAGATGTGATTGTTCGATTGCGGTCAACAACTCCGGAGAAATACTTGCTCCTATTTCAAGGTCTCGGTCGTCCTTGAAAGTTTTAATTGCTTGCCAGTACTGCAGTTCATGGTATAAATGGGATAGAAAACCGCTGCGAGTGTCTTCACCCCTGAAACTCAAAAACACATCATGCTTCCAATGGGGAGGAGCCCATTCAGCTGAAGTACGAGATGTAGAGGCTCTATGGGTGCTCAAGGCCTGGAAAAAGACAGTTCCTGAAATCTGGTTCGGCAAACACTCAGGAAATACATAAATGAAAATGGTAGCTTTAATTTTTCTTTTGGGTAATTGAAAACGTATTAAGCAAAAGAGAAGAAGGGAAGAGAGCAAATACCCAGCAAAACCAACTAGAGATTAATGAAATTGAACTCAGCACTCGGACAACACTCAGCGACCAGCCCACAATTACGACCAGAGAATTGGCAAAACAAACCATCCAACCAAAAACACGATGGCAAGTTAACTGGGCCCGGAGAAAATGAAAACAACATATACCATCCCCTAGAGTTGAAGGACATATAAAATGAGGGATGGATCGCCGCGTTAGAAAGGAAATAATGAAAAGAAGAGAGAGAGAAATAACACAGTTTTCGTTTTTGTTTTCTTTTTGTTCATTTTTCGGTGTCGGTGTGGTGGATCTTTTCTTAGGTCAATTGTGGGCTCTCAAGCGAAAAAGCTAATTATTTCATTTTGACGATCTGCCTTTTTATTTAGAAACTTTTTATAACTCTAATTCTTTTCTCAAATGTTTTCCACTCACAAAATGAAGGAAGATTTCAAGGAAATTTCTTTTCTCAACAAAGTTATCGGGTTCCACGTGCTTATAAATTTCCAAGCAGTTCCCCACTTTTTATTAGAAAATCCAGTTTTTTTTTTCCTTTTTCCCAGTTTTTTGATATGCACTAATGATGGAACTTGTTCCCTCCAATTAATCTTTCTTTGAAAAAAAAAAAAAAAATTCAAGCCTATCGTCAATGCTAAATTCAGACGAATGGTGCTTAACAAGCATCTAGCAAGTCCTTTCAATAGAAGTGCAATTCACATTGCAAAATCAAGTATCCAGTTAATTCAGAAAGTCATATAGACAGGGGGCTGTATGAAAACAAAATGGGAGAGAGAAGAGGTAATCACAAGGTGACACATGTAAGAACAAACAAGGGAGTTTCACACTAACCACCCAAATGACTGAAATATAAAAAAACTCAACACTCAAAACACCTTTAATAAACACAACCCAAAACCCATCATTACACACACTCAAAACCCATTTAATAAACACACCCAAAAGTTACTTTGGTTGATTTTTGGTGTGTTTTTCACTACTTTTTTAAAATAGTGTTTGGTTTTTTTTATAAATACCTGTCTAGGATTGAGTTTCTTTATAATTTGTAAAAAAAAACTTTAGCAAGGAATCACATCAATACAACAAACCACCTAATGAAACCACGGATATTTGAATGCTATTAAAGTGAGTTTAATTGATATGAACATCATAGCAAATCCATAAAATGTAAACTCTCAGAGAAAAAAAGGAAATTTACATTACGATTTTGATGCCAAACAATTTCCCTAGAAAGATACTAAAAATCAAGCCAGAAACCAAGAAGAAATGAGGACTCCCGCCAAGAAATCGCTCACCACGTCCAATACTTTGCCCAATCACGGTGAAAAAAAACAAAAACAAAGGGAAAAGGAAAACGTTAAAAGTGTTTTAGACAAAGTGAAGGACGAATGTTTTCCACCAAAAAGTAAAATGAAAATTTGCAGGAAAGCTTCCGTGGTTTGGGGGATGTGTCATTTTTCTTTACCTTTTTCTTTTCTCTACCAAAGTGACTGACTTTGGTTCTGGTTCATTTTGTTTTGCACAGAAGTCATATAAAGACGAGGAAGAGGCGCGGTATAGGAGGAAAACGCGTCAACCCACTATAGAAAGGAAACATGAGAAAGGAGTAATTTTTCCACAACACCTCACTGAAACGGAAACTTCCTTCCTGGGTTTGCTTCTCTTTCTTCTCACCTAAGTGATGTGTCATGTTTTTATACATTTTTTTTTCCCTTTCTTAACTTACTGATGCTGAGGAAATTGAAACAATCATATTAATTGCTGTAGTTAATTGCTTGAGTGATAAGTAATTTCTTCAAGAGCAGCTCCACTGGGCGATGTTCAAAATAACCAAATATCAAATTTACATTTGATGGTGATATGGGCAATTGACTTTTACCAGTTTTAAACACTCCACCCCATACCGTCAATAAATCATGATTGTACAGTCAAATCATTAAATAAAGAAAAAATATAAAAATAATGAAATAAAATGAATAACAAGCCAGCTATCGTTTTAAAAATTTAAAATATCATTTGACATTTTTTTGGGATGTCAAATACAGCCAACCCCCCTCCTTCATTCCCCATCAGCTTCTGACACATCGGTTGCCTAGTGATGTGAATGTTATTTCAGCCGTTAAATATCTATGTGACACTTTTTACACTCAGTTGGGATCTCTAGTTTTGAATATTACGACGATTTAACAAACCCATGTCTAGTTTCGTTACTACTTATCTGCGTACAAAGCAGGGGTATTGAGTTCTAAATATACTCCCACCCTAATTTGTTTATTTTGTACTGAAAACGTATTAGCAGAAAGAAGAAGGGCATAAAGCAAATACCCGCACAACAAATTCGCGATCACTGCAGGGAAACACACCAACTCTCACAGTATGCTCACAGAACAACAAATTGAACAATCACACAGCCAGATAATTGGCAAGAAACAACCACAACGAACCAATCCAACCAAAACCCACCAAAAATAAACAGAGAGAAGGTAGTGAACACGCTTTCTACTTTTTTTCTGTGGTGGTAGAGCCAATGTACACAAAAGTGCAATGACAAATGTTTTCTCACCAAAAAAATGAAAGGAAATTTTCCTTTCTCAACAAGTGATGGTACGAAGGTACTTAGAAATTTCCAAGGAAGTTTCCCAATTTTTTTTTTTTTTTGTTTTTTTAAATTAGACAATCCAGTTTTTTGTTTTGCTTTTTCCAGTTTTGATATACAATTTTTACACACGCAATTGTGTAGTTAGTTATAGGGATTATTGTAGAGTTAGGCCATGTTTAATGGTGTTGTCTTGCTGCTGAGGGCTCAGTTGAGGGTTGAGCAACTTTTGGATTGACGACATAACTGGATTTGTCTAATTAAAAATTATCAAACTCTTAATTGGCTTATTAGGTTTTGCTGTTTCTAGTTTTTGGACAAAATGATGAATTTTTCATCCACGTACATCTTCTCCTAGTCTAAAATATCGTTTAATATCATTGTTACTTCACACTGATAGTCAGCTGAACCAAGGAGCATAAGCAAAGCATGGAGCTGACCTCACAATAACAAGACCCCACATTCCTTCCTATAGAAATCTAAGGAAAAGACTACTGATTCTATCAGGCCTACACTTGTCACTATCTCCATGCTCCTTGTAACCTTAGCTCTAGAGAGGATCGACAGAAGCATATTCCTCTCTCACAGCTCTTATTCTTTATCCTTTCTCTCTTCTTTCTTCGCAACATGAATTTGCACACACATTCTGCTTTTCATTATTAATCATTTTCCCCTTTTGTCTTTGGTCGGAAGACAACGCAAACTATACTAACATTTCCATTCATTATTTCATATAGCAACAGTTTGATAGCATCCAGCATTAAAGTAAATATTCTTTTACTCAAAGGCCT
The DNA here is from genome assembly GCA_903112645.1 of Prunus armeniaca. Taxonomy (NCBI): domain Eukaryota; kingdom Viridiplantae; phylum Streptophyta; class Magnoliopsida; order Rosales; family Rosaceae; genus Prunus; species Prunus armeniaca. Next base: position 1,909,232 of record CAEKDK010000008.1, read on the forward strand.
ATAGGAAATAAATTTGGCTAACACTTGAATGACAAGCTACTCCAAGTCATATCCACATCAGAAAGATCTGAACGCATGAAAAGGACAAACAATTTATGGAAAATGAAGTCCTTGAAGCAGAGCGCAGTTTTGTTTTGTAATCTACGCATAGTATAATCTTAGGATTTGTTCTATACTGTTTCTGTGGGACAAGTATCGTATGATGACGTTCATTTTCAGACAAAACCATTTCAAAAGATTATATTCTAAGATCAATTTTGTGCAACTTTCCATTGTTATGGAACCCATATTTAAGTACATCTCAAATTTGTGGTAAACCTGACCAACAACTGTATACATATTTGACTTTAACCTCCAGCAGAAACCTCAAGCCAACAAAAGTACTCCTCAGTTAGCCACAACATGTTGATTTCAGTGTGGGGCATTTTCAGGGCATACAGACGCTGAACTTGTCTGTTTTCAGTACATTATCGAGTTATTCTTGTTATAGAATGCACTACGTGACTAGGTTTTCATTTTGTCTGAAAACAATAAAACTGACCAGAGTCAGTTTAAATAGAGAAACATAAATTACAGCGACATCCTGCAAACTTACCGCAAGATGTACAAGATAATTACTCTCTCTCCTGCCCTCCTAATACAAGAACTATGAACAGAGTAGAATGACGCATTCAATTTATAACTTTGAGAAATGCCACAATTGCTTGTTTTTCCCCTCATAAGTAAATTGACCAACTTAAAGATTCACAAACCAAAAAAAAAAAACAAGCCTGAATCATTTCACTCAATTCAAAAAAAAAAGAAAAAAGAGGAAAAAAAAAAACAGAGCCTAATTTAACTGAAGAATCATCAACATCAACCCCAATTCATATAAGCCTAATTTAACAGAAAAAACTCTAATTTACTATTAGAAGAATAAACCCTAATTTCAAAGAAGAGGCTGCTTACCGTTTAACTGATATGAGAAAGAAAACCAGCGAGAGAGATCTCGTTTCGATTTCTATGAGCAATGAATCGAAGACAAAAAAAAAAAAAAAAAAAAAAAAAAAAAAAAAAAAAAAAAAAAAAAAAAAAAAAAAAAAAAAAAAAAAAAAAAAAAAAAAAAAAAAAAAAAAAAAAAAAAAAAAAAAAAAAAAAAAAAAAAAAAAAAAAAAAAAAAAAAAAAAAAAAAAAAAAAAAAAAAAAAAAAAAAAAAAAAAAAAAAAAAAAAAAAAAAAAAAAAAAAAAAAAAAAAAAAAAAAAAAAAAAAAAAAAAAAAAAAAAAAAAAAAAAAAAAAAAAAAAAAAAAAAAAAAAAAAAAAAAAAAAAAAAAAAAAAAAAAAAAAAAAAAAAAAAAAAAAAAAAAAAAAAAAAAAAAAAAAAAAAAAAAAAAAAAAAAAAAAAAAAAAAAAAAAAAAAAAAAAAAAAAAAAAAAACTTACCGGTAAGTTGTAGTCTTTTCACTGCATCATTTACATGTCGATTAAATATCGGCTTTTCACGCAATAACTTACCGGTAAGTTATAGGCTTTTCGCTCAATCATTTACCTGACGATTAAATATTGGCTTTTCACGCCATAACTTACCGGTAAGTTATAGGCTTTTCACTCCATCACTTACATGATGGTTAAATATTGGCTTTTCACGCTATAACTTACCGGTAAGTTATTGGCTTTTTGCTCTATCACTTACATATTGAGCGTAAAATTATCACACATGCATGCGCACTGATTTGATTGAAGTTGCCATTGTTTTTCGATCAATTTTAACATGCAAATACTAGTCATAACTCTAGGGGTTATTTTTTGTTATTTCAATCCCTAGTATGGACATGAATATATTAAATTAACAAAGACATAACTATTTTCGGTAGAAAGGTTAAAGAGCGTGCTGTTGAAATTGCCAAGGCCATAGATGACGAAGATGGGTTGATAGGAGCATTGAATGCCTTTCATAGGCACTTTCCTCACAGTAAATCTGAGGATAAACCCGAGTCATTGCCTGCTAGAAGTGGCTTATTTTCCATCAGTAGGTGTTTTGGCTATTCCCATTTCAGTACACATCCCACGGCCTCTCCTCCACATTTGTAAGTTGGAGCAGTTTCTCTCTGTAATGAGGCTGACTTGAGTACCCTATAACAGTAAGAAAAGAAAAGAATACCCACAGATTCTCTTGTAATGACTGCAAAAAGATTCAGTCTCTAAGCCCCAAGTTGTTAGTGTGTCAACTAGCTGAAAATGCAGTTTTGTTTTAGTACACAAAATTGTATTTACAGGCTCCTTTTGCTCTACCATCCCCAACCAACAAACCACCAGTGATAGTGACATGTACATTTATCTTCAAGTTCTCAATCTTGTTGTTGCTATAACAATAATTGTAATAGACGAAGAATTTGCTAAACAGTTCTGTCTTAGTTTGCTAGACCACAGTTTGTCATAAAACTGTGCCACAAAAAAAAAAAAAAAAGACAAAAATAATAAAAGAACAACTAAGGCAGCTTTGACAAAAAAAAACAAAGACTAAGGGCGTTTGACTAAAACAACCAAAGTCATTCGAAGGTTGGAAAAAACTAAAAGGAGACAAGTCATATTTTTCCTTGCGTAGAGCTCATCGATATGAGTTTATAGACACGTAGTGGGCCCAAATCGCAGTTTTAACGAAGAAGTTACGGTCAGCGGAAGCACAGTGGCACAATTGTAAATATTTCAAGGTCAGAATTTTAAAACCCAGGTCAGCTTCTTTTTCTCTTTCTCCTACCACGACTCTCTCTCTCTCTCTCTCTCTCTCTCTCTCTCTCTCTCTCTCCTCGTCGCACAACAACATTTTCCGACGCTGAATCCGGCTTCGTCCGGCCACCGTTTTCGACGAAACGACTTGCAAACTTTTCCTCTCCTCCTCTACTTGACCCACCCAATTTAAAAAACCCGGGTCTCACCCAGGTGCAACCGCGAGATAAAATATATTTTTGGACTCTAATTTGGTCATTGGGATCGAATCCTATTTATTAGATTTGTTAAGTTCGGTTTTGAATTTGTCGGTAGCCTGAAGGGATGTGGTTATAATGTGTTTGTGATTGTGTCGGGGCTGAAACCTATTTTAGATTGATGAATGATTGTGGATTGAGTCCTTACAACTACTTATGACTATGCCTGGAGGGTAGACTGTGCATGCTGAAGTGTGGAAATTTTAAACTGTGTTTTTGACAGGTTGAAAAATTTGGTTAAGTCCGTTTTTCAAGGGAGACTCTGCCGAAATTTCGGTACAAGTCTCGGCCCTCTTTTCCTTTGTTTTAGGGGAAGAGGACATTTGAAATCAGTAAGTGGGCCCGGTATCGGTTGGATGTCGAAAATACCACAGGATCCGTCACGGATTCCGAGGAATTCGGGGCGAGTCCTGTCATTTTATTTGTATTGTTATAGCTTGGTTTTTTCAAGCTTTATCTTTTAATTATTATTTTAAGTTTGAAATCCTAGTTGGGATGCATACGCCAGAGTTTCTTCGATACTGCGTGCTCGTTAGTGGAGGCGCACCAGATTGTCTTAATTTTGATGTTTGGTAAAGTATTGGCTTTTGCGTTCTTTGAGATATAGGCTTTTTACACTATAACTTCCAGGTAAAATATGGTGTTTTTTGAAAATTGGGCTATTATTTAATAAATTATGTGTAAGATGTTGCGTTCTAAGATATATGGGCTTTTTACACTATAACTTACCGGTAAGATATGATGTTTTTTGAAAATTAGGCAATTTACTTAAAAAATTACGGGTAAGATGTTGCGTTCTTTGATATACAGTCTTTTTACCCTATAACTTACCGGCAAGATATGGTGTTTTTGGAAAATTAGCTATTTACTTAATAAATTAAGGGTAAGATGTTGCGTTCTCATATTTGTAGGCTTTTTACACTATAACTTACCAGTAAGATATGGTGTTTTTGGATACTTAGGCTATTTACTTAATAAATTACTTGTAAGATGTTGCGTTCTTAGATATATAGGCTTTTTACACTATAACTTACCGCAAGATATGGTGTTTTTGGAAAATTAGGCATTTTACTCAAAAAATTATGGGTAAGATGTTGCGTTCTCATATATATATATATATATATATGCATTTTACACTATAAGTTACCTATAAGATATGGTGTTTTTAGAAAAATTGGCTATTTAGTCAAAAAATTACGGGTAAGATGTTGCCTTCTCAGATATATAGGCACTTTACATTATAACTTACCGATAAGACATGGTGTTTTTCCGAAAAATATGCAATTCACGTAATAAATTACGGGTAAGATGTTGCGTTCTCAGATATATATAGGCTTTTTACACTATAACTTACCGGTACGATATGGTGTTTATAGAAAAATAATCTATTTACTTAATAATTACGGGTAAGATGTTGCGTTCTTAGATATATAAGCACTTTACACTATAACTTACTGGTAAGATATGGTGTTTTTAGAAAAATAGACAATTGACTAAACAAATTAAAGGTATAATGTTTCGTTCTCAGATATATAGGCCTTTTACACTATAACTTACAGTTAATATATGGTGTTTTTGGAAAATTAGGCTATGTACTTAATAAGTTATGGGTAAGATGTAGCGTTCTTTGATATATTGGCTTTTTACACTATAACATACCGGCAAGATATGGTGTTTATGGAAAATTAAGCTATTTACTTAATAAATTAAGGGTAAGATGTTGCGTTCTCAGATTTATTGGCTTTTTACACTATAACTTATCGGTAAGATATGGTGTTTTTGGGAAATTAGGCTATTTACTTAATAAATTACTTGTAAGATGTTGCGTTCTCTGATATATAGGCTTTTTACACTATAACTTACCGGCAAGATATGATGTTTTTGGAAAATTAGGCTATTCACTTAATAAATTATGGGTCAGATGTTGCGTTCTCAGATTTATAGGCTTTTTACACTAAACTTACCGGTAAGATATGGTGTTTTTTGAAAATTAGGCTATTTACTTAATAACTTACATGTAAGATGTTGCGTTCTTTGAGATATAGGCCTTTTACACTATAACTTCCCGGTAAAATATGGTGTTTTTTGAAAATTAGGCTATTATTTAATAAATTATGTGTAAGATGTTGCGTTCTAAGATATATGGGCTTTTTACACTATAACTTACCGGTAAGATATGATGTTTTTTGAAAATTAGGCAATTTACTTAAAAAATTACGGGTAAGATGTTGCGTTCTTAGATATACAGTCTTTTTACCCTATAACTTACCGGCAAGATATGGTGTTTTTGGGAAATTAGGCTATTTACTTAATAAATTAAGGGTAAGATGTTGCGTTCTCAGATTTATAGGCTTTTTACACTAAAACTTACCGGTAAGATATGGTGTTTTTTGAAAATTAGGCTATTTACTTAATAACTTACTGTAAGATGTTGCGTTCTTTGAGATATATGCCTTTTACACTATAAATTCCCGGTAAATATGGTGTTTTTTGAAAATTAGGCTATTATTTAATAAATTATGTGTAAGATGTTGCGTTCTAAGATATATGGGCTTTTTACACTATAACTTACCGGTAAGATATGATGTTTTTTGAAAATTAGGCAATTTACTTAAAAATTACGGGTAAGATGTTGCGTTCTTAATATACAGTCTTTTTACCCTATAACTTACCGGCAAGATATGGTGTTTTTGGGAAATTAGGCTATTTACTTAATAAATTAAGGGTAAGATGTTGCGTTCTCAGATTTGTAGGCTTTTTACACTATAACTTACCAGTAAGATATGGTGTTTTTGGATACTTAGGCTATTTACTTAATAAATTACTTGTAAGATGTTGCGTTCTCTGATATATAGGCTTTTTACACTATAAATTACCGGTAAGATATGGTGTTTTTGGAAAATTAGGGTATTTAGTGAATAAATTACAGATAAGATGTTGCGTTCTTAGATATATAGGCTTTTTACACTATAACTTACCGGCAAGATATGGTGTTTTTGGAAAATTAGGCTTTTTACTCAATAAATTATGGGTAAGATGTTGCGTTCTCATATATATATATATATATGTATGCATTTTACACTATAAGTTACCTATAAGATATGGTGTTTTTAGAAAAATTGGCTATTTAGTCAAAAAATTACGGGTAAGATGTTGCATTCTCAGATATATAGGCACTTTACATTATAACTTACCGATAAGACATGGTGTTTTCCGAAACATATGCAATTCACGTAATAAATTACGGGTAAGATGTTGCGTTCTCAGATATATAAGCTTTTTACACTATAACTTACCAGTACGATATGGTGTTTATAGAAAAATAATCTATTTACTTAATAAATTACGGGTAAGATGTTGCGTTCTTAGATATATAACCACTTTACACTATAACTTACCGGTAAGATATGGTGTTTATGGAAAATTAAGCTATTTACTTAATAAATTAAGGGTAAGATGTTGCGTTCTCAGATTTATTGGCTTTTTACACTATAACTTACCGGTAAGATATGGTGTTTTTGGGAAATTAGGCTATTTACTTAATAAATTACTTGTAAGATGTTGCGTTCTCTGATATATAGGCTTTTTACACTATAACTTACTGGCAAGATATGATGTTTTTGGAAAATTAGGCTATTCACTTAATAAATTATGGGTCAGATGTTGCGTTCTCAGATTTATAGGCTTTTTACACTAAAACTTACCGGTAAGATATGGTGTTTTTTGAAAATTAGGCTATTTACTTAATAACTTACATGTAAGATGTTGCGTTCTTTGAGATATAGGCCTTTTACACTATAACTTCCCGGTAAAATATGGTGTTTTTTGAAAATTAGGCTATTATTTAATAAATTATGTGTAAGATGTTGCGTTCTAAGATATATGGGCTTTTTACACTATAACTTACCGGTAAGATATGATGTTTTTTGAAAATTAGGGCAATTTACTTAAAAAATTACGGGTAAGATGTTGCGTTCTTAGATATACAGTCTTTTTACCCTATAACTTACCGGCAAGATATGGTGTTTTTGGGAAATTAGGCTATTTACTTAATAAATTAAGGGTAAGATGTTGCGTTCTCAGATTTGTAGGCTTTTTACACTATAACTTACCACTAAGATATGGTGTTTTTGGAACTTAGGCTATTTACTTAATAAATTACTTGTAAGATGTTGCGTTCTCTGATATATAGGCTTTTTACACTATAAATTACCGGTAAGATATGGTGTTTTGGAAAATTAGGGTATTTAGTGAATAAATTACAGATAAGATGTTGCGTTCTTAGATATATAGGCTTTTTTACACTATAACTTACCGGTACGATATGGTGTTTATAGAAAAATAATCTATTTACTTAATAAATTACGGGTAAGATGTTGCGTTCTTAGATATATAAGCACTTTACACTATAACTTACCGGTAAGATATGGTGTTTTTAGAAAAATAGACAATTCACTAAATAAATTACAGGTATAATGTTTCGTTCTCAGATATATAGGCCTTTTACACTATAACTTACAGTTAAGATATGGTGTTTTTGGAAAATTAGGCTATGTACTTAATAAGTTATGGGTAAGATGTAGCGTTCTTCGATATATTGGCTTTTTACACTATAACATACCGGCAAGATATGGTGTTTATGGAAAATTAAGCTATTTACTTAATAAATTAAGGGTAAGATGTTGCGTTCTCAGATTTATTGGCTTTTTACACTATAACTTACCGGTAAGATATGGTGTTTTTGGGAAATTAGGCTATTTACTTAATAAATTACTGGTAAGATGTTGCGTTCTCTGATATATAGGCTTTTTACACTATAACTTACGGTAAGATATGGTGTTTTTGGAAAATTAGGCTATTTACTTAATAAATTACGGGTAAGATGTTGCGTTCTCAGATATATATGCTTTTTACACTATAACTTACTGGTAAGATATGATGTTTTTGAAAAATTAGGATATTTACTTAATAAATTACGGGTAAGATGTTACGTTCTCAGATATATAAGCTTTTTACACTATAAATTACTGGTAAGATATGATGTTTTTGAAAAATAGGCTATTACTTAATAAATTACGGTAAGATGTTGCGTTCTCAGATATATAGACATAACTTAGATATGGTTTTTGAAAAATTTACTTTAAGATAAATAAATAGGGTAAGATGTTGCGTTCTCAGATATATAGGCTTTTTAGACTATTACTTACCGGTAAGATATGATGTTTTTAGAAAAATAAGCTATTTACTCAATAAACTACGTTTAAGATGTTGCGTTCTCAGATATATAGACACTTTACACTATAACTTAGAGGTAAGATATGGTGTTTTTGAAAAATGAGGCTATTTACTTAATAAATTACGGGTAAGATGTTGCGTTCTTAGATATATATATATATATGCTTTTTACACTATTACTTACCGGTAAGATATGATGTTTTTAGAAAAATAAGCTATTTACTCAATAAATTACGTTTAAGATGTTGCCTTCTCAGATATATTGGCACTTTACATTATAACTTACCGATAAGAGATGGTTTTTCAGAAAAATATGCAATTCACGTAATAAATTACGTGTAAGATGTTGCGTTCTCAAATATATTGGCTTTTTATACTATAACTTACCGGTACGATATGGTGTTTATAGAAAAATAAGCTATTTACTTAATAAATTATGGGTAAGATGTTGTGTTCTTAGATCTATAGACACTTTACACTATAACTTACCAGTAAGATATGATGTTTTTAGAAAAATAGGCAATTCACTAAATAAATTACGGGTATAATGTTGCGTTCTCAGATATATAGGCCGTTTACACTATAACTTACAGTTAAGATATGGTGTTTTTGGAAAATTAGGCTATTTACTTAATAAATTACGGGTAAGATGTTGCATTCTCAGATATATAGGCTTTTTACACTATAACTTTTCGGTAAGATATGACGTTCTCAGAAAAATATGCAATTCACTCAATAAATTACGGGTAAGATGTTGTGTTCTCAGATATATAGAAACATTACACTGTAACTTATTGGTAAAAGATAGTGTTTTTAGAAAAATAGTCTATTTACTCAATAAATTACGAATAAGATATTGCGTTCTCAGTTTTGTAGACACTTTACACTATAACTTACCGATAAGATATGGTGTTCTTAGAAAAATATGCAATTTGTTGGTGTTCTTTTTGGGAGGTCAACTTATATAGAGGTGGAATGGTGGATGATGGGTGAAGGTGAGAACCTTCAGCATGTGTGTGAAGATTTGGGCAAGTGATAAATATAAAGAAGACAAGATATACGTGGTTCACCCTTAATGAATGGGCTACGTCCACAGAGAAGCCCATGATTAAAGATAAAGCCCAGCCCAGGGATCAAGAAGAGAGTCCAAGGCCCAAGGGTCAAGATTCAAGACCCTTTTCTAAGTAGAGAGTGGTCTTCTTTTATAGGTGAGGGAGAGTCTTCACTTCTTGTAGTTTTTCGATGTGGGACTCCTCTTGCTTTGCTTAGAGTTGTGACTTGTGGTAATGCTTCTTTGGCTAAGGTGATGACCTCTCAAAGAATGGCACGTGGATGATCTAGCCAAGCTAGTTGCTCGGTTAGTTACGGTACCAACAGTAGTCCCCCAAGTTCGCGAGTAAGAAGGTACTTCTTGGTTGGGGACTTGTAATTTTAAGTGCACTGGCCGAGCAACGCCATAGTTCATCTTCCAAGCTATATAGTGCACTGCCCATAGTCCCTCAAGTCCCTGGGTAAGAAGGACATTTGGAAGGGAGAGAACTTGGCACGAGGGTGCCGAAGATGAAGGGGTTGCCGAAGGCATAAAGTTGCATGTCACAGGATGAAGTGGCTGGGCATGAGGGTGTCTAAGGCATAAGAATTGCATGTCACAAGACGATGGGCCTAGGCACGAGGGTGCCAGAGGTAAATGACTTGCATGTTGCAAGACAATGTAGCTAGGCACAGGGATGCCAAAGGCAAAGGGGATGTCAAAGGCACAAAGCTTGCATGTCGCAAGGCGATGTGCCTAGGCACGAGGGTGCCGAAGGCGACACAAACCTTGCATGTTTGTAAGGCGATGTGCTTGGGCACGGGGGTGCCGAAGGTGACACAAGGTGTGGCTAGGCACGGGGGTACCGAAGGCGACGCAAAGCTTGGATGTCGCAAGGCGATGTAGCCAGGCACGAGGGTGCCGAAGGCACAAAGCTTGCATGTCGCAAGGCGATGTGGCCAAGCACGGGGGTGTCGAAGGCACAAAGCTTGCATGTCGCAAGGCGATCTGGCTAGGCACGGGGGTGCCAAAGGCGACACAAGGCTTGCATGTCGCAAGACGATGTGGCTAGGCACGGGGGTGCCGATGGCGACACAAAGCTTGCATGTCGCAAGGTGATGTGGCTAGGTACGAAGATGCCGAAGGCGACACAAAGCTTGCATATCGCAAGGAAAATTGCAAATGTGCCTTTTTTTTTCTTTTTTTTTCCTTTTGGTAGCTTGGGTAGCTTGGGTGTTTGGTGAGGCTTGTGGCCCTTTTACACGGCCCTTGCCGTTCGGCAAGGAGGTCAGGCTGTTTTGGAATTTTGTTTGCCCATGCTTCTGCAAGTAGGGATTTATGGGGCCGAGCCCTTGTGTTTTGGCATGAGTCTTTTGCTAGGCTTGGCTTAGACTACGTATGAAGCTTTCAGCATGCTGTGTTGCGCTGGCCATTACCTTCTTCCACATCGCAAGGTTTGTGCATGGTCAAGCCTTGCGCTCTTCTCCGCTTTGGTAAGTTAGAAGGGAGTTGGGTTGCGTGGCATTGAGGAGCTAGGCTGGGAATCAAGTGCTACCGTTCGAAAGGAGGTTACAGCCTGCTAGAGCACACCCTCGACTTCGGTGATTTGGATATGGTTTCGTGTTGTCACTGCTTCGGCAGCATAGGCCAAGTCTCACGGTGGTCCGAGGATCTTCGAGTATTGGGCACCGAGTCTGCAGCATTGCCCTTGCCGAACGGCAAGGGTGGCTTGGGAGCCTTTTTGGAGGCATTCTTTGCTCCTTTGATCTAGGTCCTTGGTCTATCAGCAAGAGTGAAGGTCGCGAAGCCCAACGCCAGCTGCATGTTGGATTCGTCGTCTCACTGTTTCAGTGCCTAACAGCTAAAACAAGCGAGTCTTTTCGTGAGAAGATTTTTCATGGTTCCTACCGTTCAGCAAGGCTGAAGGTTGTGGGGGCATTCGGCATCGGCAAGTCTCGGCTTCGGCAGCAGAAAGTCTCGGCTCGTGTTGTCATGGCTCTAGCAAGGGGTCTTCTCCGGTTCAGCAAGGTCAAAAAATGGAGGTTTCAACCAAGTGTGGCAAGCGCTGTGTAGTTGGAAAAGAACCTGCCGAACGGCAGGGGTGATTTGGAAATTTTTGAGGCCTCTCGGAGAATTGTGAAGGCTTCGACTGTAACACCCCGACTCCAAGTAAATTTCCAATTTAAAGTATTTAATCTAATTAAATGTGAATTTACGAAATTACCCTTGGGGTAGGGTATTTCGGTCATTTTCTTAATCCGGAAAGAGAGTTTGGGGCAGTGTTTGGTATTTTTGGATTGGTCGCATTGAGGTGAGTCCGTGGACGTGTGGTGGACTCGATTTGGATTTGTAACGAAATTTCGGCATTCAATTTACCTTCGATGGAAAAATCGTAATTAACTCGAGAAGGGTTTAGGTAAAAATCAGCTTTGCTTTCAGTTTTACCTCACTCTCACTCTTTCTCTCTTTCTCTCTACGCGAGCTCTTCTCCCTCTCTACGTAAAAACTCCAGAGTTACTGTTCACCCGAACAGAAAAATCCACGCTGCCACCACTTCCGGCCACCTCAGCCCTCGAGACCGGTCCCAAAAGCTTCGTCTCGACGTCCCGGTCAAGACCCAATAGCTTTCGTCGCCGGAAAACTCAAGAACAGCCGGCAATTGCAACTGGTTCGTTTCGAGATTTTCTCATTTCGGGATTTTCCAATCGTTGCGCCATCGTCTCCGCCGCCTTTTTCCGATGTTTGAGGTGAGGTTTCTTCCTCTCTATATCTGTTCTAGCTGCCTTTGGTTAGGATTGGATCTTTTTGCTGCGTAAAACCCGATTTGAGAAGTTAGGGTTTTGGCCGGTTTTCAATTCGAAATTCCGGCCAGTTCCCGGCGGTTTTGGGCTTGGCCGTAGTTGAATGAAGTGCTCCCCTAGTTGAGTAGGACCTGTAGCCGGGAGGGTGACTTGTGATTTGGAGATTTTCCGTCACCGGAATTTCTCTGCACAACCGCTTGCTGCCAGCGCTTGTGGCGGCGTGTGGGCAAGTGTGGTGGAGCTGCAAATTGTTCCAGTGTGATCCTTAGGTTGTCACGAGCGCGTAGGATTTCGTGGATCTCGATTCCGAGGTCGTTTGACTATCGAACGGATTATCGCATATTGTGCGTTATCCGGGTTCGATATGTTCCGACCGTTGAATCGTTTTCAAATTGAAGTATGTTACTCTAGACACCCTTAGGATCGTGTAGGATTCAACGGACTGAAAAACAAAGTCCCGTATTCTCCGAAAATGCCAACCCTAGGGTTAGGGTTTCAGTAACCGTCCAATCGTGTGATCGTGAGCGATCTAACCGCCCGTTTCAGACCAAACTTGCAGGACGTGTATCCTAGACCTTGTAAAACCTATAGGAACTCCCGGATTGAAAAACGGAGGTCGTGGGTCCCGTGGGCCCGGTTGACTCGAATTGGAAAGTTTGATCGTCGGTTGACCGAGTGTCTTCCGAGGCTGTTTCATCGTGCGAATTGGGTAGTTGGACCCTAGAACACCTCTTTCCTCGTACTCACTGGAAACCTGAGAAGCTAGAGTTTTATTTTAAAGTTCTGTTTCGAAGCGCTTGATGTTAATCGCATTTTCGTATTCTGAATCAGGTACTCCGACCCCGTATACGCAGCAGGCGGGACCCTCTCAGGGTCAAACTGTGTGGGACTACTTGTGAGTGGACTTTTCTTTCAAAACTTCAACATGACTTTATTCATGGAAAATATGGCATATTGCTTTATTTTGTTTATTGAATATGGTATATATTCGAATGTGAAATTCGTGGTTTTCATAAAGTTTTGATAATATGTTTGGGTTTTGAGAATATATACACATATGGTTATGTGTGGGGTACTTGGGAGGTTAATATGAGTTTATGTAAAGGGGTGATTATTGATATGTCTGTTTGGAGTGCTTTAAGCACTATCCTATGTACCTCATTGGATCTGAAACTTGATTACTGATACTGAATACACTTGGAATTATTTGAGTTCAGGACATCCTTGAGGGGATGTTGCTGTGGACCTTGGATTTGGGGTAGTCTGCACGCGTAGGACTGGTATTTCAGGCGTACAAGCTTTGACTGTGTCGGCTGTACGTGCTGGCTGAGAGTTAGTTCCCCAGTTGGACGGCTCGTTCCCTAGACACATGGTGAATTAAGGAATGGCTCTGCCATGTGGACTAGTCAAACAATCCCCCGGTTGGATTGTTTCCCCGGTACAACTAAATTTTGGTTATATTTATATATTATTATTATTATATTTTATATTACTATATATATATATATGAATATTCTGTCGTTCTTATTTCTCGGTAAGGATACTTCCTCACCGGTCGTACCATTGGGTACGTTTTTGAGAGTTTAATCTATCGGGACTCTTAAGTTTTGAGTGGTGGGTTTTGTGAAGTGTGATTCACGGATTTCGGATTTGGTATCCGGTATTATTTTTAGTATATGTTTATATACTGCTTATGACGGTTTTATTATGCATCTGGATTCGTTGCATGTTTTTATAAAGGTGGGGTTATATTACTTTGATTTAATTGAACTGAACTTAATTTTCGTCCACTCACAATTTTCTGTTTTGCGCCCCCAGCCAGTAGCAACTGAGCTCCACAGTCGAGCCGGACCGAGTGCTCTCGAAACTTGAGTCTTCGTAGGGACTCCTTCACCTTTTCCTTTTAGTTGAACTGTACTTCTGTTGTATTTGAATTTCTTAGATATGCTCTGTATCGCCCGCTGAGGGTATAAATCGTGAGGCCGGAGGCCTTTGTTGTAAACTGTTTTATTGCTTGTAAAGCATGCTGCTAGTTGGTTGTTTATAACTGTAATTTTGAACAGGTTAAAGTTTGGGAATGTTCATTTTACAGGGGAGACTCTGCCAAATTTTTGGTAGAAAGTCTCGGTCTTTAGTAAGTGGGCCTGTCCCGGTTTCCAAGGAGATTCGGTTGCACGGTCATTCCAACCATGGTTTATGGATGTCCTAAAAGGTTTCAATTAACCTTTATTAATAGGAAGAATTAAATAATGGAATTAAATTTGTATATCATTTCTGAGGAGTTGAGTCAACCCACTACCTTGCTAAAGGGAACCTATGGATCTGCACACCCAAAGAATGTGATTTGATGTACAAATGAGAAGACACAAGTCAATGGTTGATAATCAAATGTTAAAGTCAACGATCAAAAGTCAACATATTGACCTGAGCAATTGACCAAAGTCAAACAATTTGACAGGGTCAATTAAGTAAGACTATAATTATAATTTAATAGTTAAATTATAATTAAAAGATTAATTATGGAATTAATATTGACATATAGAAATATTGGATTGGGGTTTTAAATATGATTTAAAAGGAAAGGGACAAAATCGCCCAAAGGGCTACTAGGCCCAAGGGATAAAGTGGCATAAGATGACATGACCCATGGACCAAATGGAACCCCAAATACCCACCCAATTGCCTTTTGTGTTGTCCTATATAAGCTAAGTGTTGGAGAAAACCTACCTAGGGTTTTTGGTTTCCTACTTTGGTCGATGAGTGATCATCTTTGTATCTCATCTTTCATAAACCAAAAATTGGTCTAATCAAGAAGTAGACTAGCATCCGTACTTCTTGATTGCCTTCTCTTTATCTCTAAGAGGATTTGGTGTGGTGACGTAGAGGACTCCAATCTTGGAGCCACAAGGTGAAGAAGTCAAAATCAAGAGAAACAAAAGGCCTTTCCAACAAAGGTGTTCATTCTTGAGAAATCAAGAAAAGGTCATCTTTTCTAATTCATCTTTTCACAGATCTTTTGGGGGCCCATAGAATCCTCAATCTCTAATTTGAATTCTCATACTTTTTCCAATTAAATTGGACACTCCTAGCCTTTGATCTCGCCAACCCTAGCTAATTATATAAACAGATATTATTGAATCGTTTCAGTTTTTTTGGTTCTTGTTTTTGCAGATCATTTGGGCCCATTTGAATCCTAAATCTCTAATTTGAATTCTCGTACGTTTTCCAATCAAATTGGACACTCATAGCCTTTGATCTAATCAACCCAAGCTCACGGAACAGACAAGTGTTGTTGAATCGGTTTTGTTTTTTTAATTCATGTTTTCACAGATCTTTTGTGTCCCTTAGAATCCTCAATCTCTAATTTGAATTCTCATACTTTTTCCAATCAAATTGGACACTCCTAGCCTTTGATCTAGCCAACCCTAGCTCACGGAACAGACAGGTGTTGTTGAGTCGGTTCAGTTTTTATAATTCATGTTTTACAGATCTTTGTGTCCATTAGAATCATCAATCTCTAATTTGAATTCTCATACTTTTTCCAATCAAATTGGACACTCCTTGCCTTTGATCTAGCCAACCCTAGCTTACGTAACGGACGGGTGTGGATGAATCGGTTCAGTTTTTTTTATTCATGTTTTTGCAGATCTTTTGTGTCCATTAGAATCCTCAATATCTAATTTGAATTCTCATACTTTTTCCAGTCAATTGGACACTCCTAGCCTTTGATCTAACCAACCCTAGCTCACGGAAACAGACAAGTGTTGTTGAATCGGTTTAGTTTTTTTAATTTATGTTTTCACACATCTTTTGTGTCCCCTAGAATCCTCAATCTCTAATTTGAATTCTCAAACTTTTTCCAATTAAATTGGACACTCCTAGCCTTTGATCTAGCCAACCCTAGCTAATTATACAGACATATATTATTGAATCGTTTCAGTTTTTTTTGGTTCTTGTTTTTGCAAATCCTTTGGGCCCATTTGAATCCTAAATCTCTAATTTGAATTCTCGTATGTTTTCCAATCAAATTGGAAACTCATAGCCTTTGATCTAGCCAACCCTAGCTCACGGAACGGACAGGTGTTGTTGAATCGTTCAGTTTTTTTGATTCTTGTTTTTGCAGATCTTTTTGTGTCCATTAGAATCCTCAATCTCTAATTTGAATTCTCATACTCTTTCCAGTCAAATTGGACACTCCTAGCCTGTGATCTAATCAACCCTAGCTCACGGAACAGACAGGGTTGTTGAATCGGTTCAGTTTTTTATTTCATGTTTTCACAGATCTTTTGTGTCCCTTAGAATCCTCAATCCCTAATTTGAATTCTCATAATTTTTCCAATAAATTGGACACTCCTAGCCTTTGATCTAACCAACCCTAGCTCACGGAACAGACAGGTGTTGTTGAGTCGGTTCAGTTGTTATAATTCCTATTTTTACAGATCTTTTGTGTCGATTAGAATCATCAATCTCTAATTTGAATATTATACTTTTTCGAATCGAATTGGACACTCCTTGCCTTTGATCTTGCCAACCCTAGCTGACGGAATTGACAGGTGTTGTTGAATCGGTGTAGTTTTTTTGATTGATGTTTTTCCAGATCTTTTGTGTCCATTAGAATCCTCAATCCCTAATTTGATTCTCATACTTTTTCCATTCAAATTGGACACTCCTAGCTTTAGATCTAGCCAACCCTAGCTAATTATACAGACAATTATTATTGAATCGTTTAAGTCCTTTTGGTTCTTGTTTTGAGCAGATATTTTAGGTCCTTTAGAATCCTCAATCTCTAATTTGAATTGCCGTACTTTTTCCAATCAAATTGGACACTCATAGGATTTGATCTAGTAAACCCTAGCTCACGGAACAGACAGGTGTTGTTGAATCGGTTTAGTACTTATAATTCAAGTTTTTACAGATCTTTGTGTCCATTAGAATCATCAATCTCTAATTTGAATTCTCATACTTTTCCAATCAAAATGGACACTCCTTGCCTTTGATCTGGCCAACCCTAGCTTACGTCATGGACGGGTGTGGATGAATCAGTTCATTTTTTTGATTCAGGGTTTTGTAGATCTTTTGTGTCCATTAGAATCCTCAATATCTAATTTGAATTCTCATACTTTTTCCAGTCAAATTGGACACTCCTAGCATTTGATCTAACCAACCCTAGCTCACTGAACAAAAAGTGTTGTTGAATTGGTTCTGTTTTTTTAATTCATGTTTTCACACATCTTTTGTGTCCCTTAGAATCCCCAATCTCTAATTTGAATTCTCATACTTTTTCCAATTAAATTGGACACACCTATCCTTTGATCTAGCCAACTCTAGCTAATTATACCGACAGATATTGTTGAATTGTTTCAGTTTTTTTTGTTCTTGTTTTTGCAGATCTTTTGGGCCCATTTGAATCCTACATCTCTAATTTCAATTCTCGTTGTTGAATCGGTTTAGTTTTTTTGATTCTTGTTTTTGCAGATCTTTTGTGTCCATTAGAATCCGCAGTCTCTAATTTGAATTCTCATACTTTTTCCAGTCAAATTGGACACTCATAGCCTATGATCTAACCAACCCTAACTCACGAAACAGACAGGTGTTGTTGAATCGGTTCAGTTTTTTAATTCATGTTTTCATAGATCTTTTGTGTCCATTAGTATCCTCAATCCCTAATTTTGATTCTCATACTTTTCCCATTCAAATTGGACACCCATAGCTTTTGATCTAGCCAACCCTAGCTAATTATACAGACAGTTATTATTGAATCGTTTTAGTTTTTTTGATTCTTGTTTGAGCAGATATTTTAGGTCCTTTAGAATCCTCAATCTCTAATTTGAATTGTAGTACTTTTTCCAATTAAATTGGACACTCATAGGATTTGATCTAGCCAACCCTAACTCACGGAACAGACAGGTGTTGTTGAATCGGTTCAGTTTTTATAATTCATGTTTTTACAAATCTTTTGTGTCCATTAGAATCATCAATCTCTAATTTGAATTCTCATACTTTTTCCAATCAAATTGGACACTCCTTGCCTTCGATCTAGCCAACCCTAGCTTACGTAACGGACGGGTGTGGATGAAGCGGTTCAGTTTTTTTGATTCATGTTTTTGCAGATATTTTGTGGCCATTAGAATCCTAATATCTAATTTGAATTCTCGTATGGTTTCCAATCAAATTGGACACTCATAGCCTTTGATATAGCCAACCCTTAGCTCACGGAACAGACAGGTGTTGCTGAATCGTTTCAGTTTTTTTGATTCTTGTTTTTGCAGATCTTTTTTGTCCATTAGAATCCTCAATCTCTAATTTGAATTCTCATACTCTTTCCAGTCAAATTGGACACTCCTAGCCTTTGATCTAATCAATCGTAGCTCACGGAACAGACAAGGGTTGTTGAATCGGTTCAGTTTTTTTATTTCATGTTTTCACAGATCTTTTGTGTCCCTTAGAATCCTCAATCCCTAATTTGAATTCTCATAATTTTTCCAATAAATTGGACACTCCTAGCCTTTGATCTAACCAACCCTAGCTCACGGAACAGACAGGTGTTGTTGAGTCGGTTCAGTTGTTATAATTCCTGTTTTTACAGATCTTTTGTGTCCATTAGAATCATCAATCTCTAATTTGAATATTATACTTTTTCGAATCGAATGGGACACTCCTTGCCTTTGATCTGGCCAACCCTAGCTGACGGAATGACAGGTGTTGTTGAATCGGTGTAGTTTTTTTTATTGATGTTTTTCCAGATCTTTTGTGTCCATTAGAATCCTCAATCCCTAATTTGATTCTCATACTTTTTCCATTCAAATTGGACACTCCTAGCTTTGATCTAGCCAACCCTAGCTAATTATACAGACAGTTATTATTGAATCGTTTAAGTCTTTTTGGTTCTTGTTTGAGCAGATATTTTAGGTCCTTTAGAATCCTCAATCTCTAATTTGAATTGTCGTACTTTTTCCTATCAAATTGGACACTCATAGGATTTGATCTAGCCAACCCTAGCTCACGGAACAGACAGGTGTTGTTGAATCGGTTTAGTATTTTATAATTCATGTTTTTACAGATCCTTTGTGTCCATTAGAATCATCAATCTCTAATTTGAATTCTCATACTTTTTCCAATCAAATTGGACACTCCTTGCCTTTGATCTGGCCAACCCTAGCTTACGTCACGGACGGGTGTGGATGAATCGGTTCATTTTTTTGATTCAGGATTTTGTAGATCTTTTGTGTCCATTAGAATCCTCAATATCTAATTTGAATTCTCATACTTTTTCCAGTCAAATTGGACACTCCTAGCATTTGATCTAACCATCCCTAGCTCACTGAACAAACAAAGTGTTGTTGAATGGTTCTGTTTTTTTAATTCATGTTTTCACACATCTTTTGTGTCCCTTAGAATCCCCAATCTCTAATTTGAATTCTCAAACTTTTTCCAATTAAATTGGACACACCTATCCTTTGATCTAGCCAACCCTAGCTAATTATACAGACAGATATTGTTGAATTGTTTCAGTTTTTTTGGTTCTTGTTTTTGCAGATCTTTTGGGCCCATTTGAATCCCCAATCTCTAATTTGAATTCTCGTTGTTGAATCGGTTTAGTTTTTTTTATTCTTGTTTTTGCAGATCTTTTGTGTCCATTAGAATCCTCAGTCTCTAATTTGAATTCTCATACTTTTTCCAGTCAAATTGGACACTCATAGCCTATGATCTAACCAACCCTAGCTCACGAAACAGACAGGTGTTGTTGAATCGGTTCAGTTTTTTTAATTCATGTTTTCATAGATCTTTTGTGTCCATTAGAATCCTCAATCCCTAATTTTGATTCTCATACTTTTCGATTCAAATTGGACACCCTTAGCTTTTAATCTAGCCAACCCTAGCTAATTATACAAATAGTTATTATTGAATCGTTTCAGTTTTTTTGATTCTTGTTTTGAGCAGATATTTTAGGTCCTTTAGAATCCTCAATCTCTAATTTGAATTGTAGTACTTTTTCCAATTAAATTGGACACTCATAGGATTTGATCTAGCCAACCCTAGCTCACGGAACAGACAGGTGTTGTTGAATCGGTTCAGTTTTTATAATTCATGTTTTTACAGATCTTTTGTGTCCATTAGAATCATCAATCTCTAATTTGAATTCTCATACTTTTTCCAATCAAATTGGACACTCCTTGCCTTCGATCTAGCCAACCCTAGCTTACGTAACGGACGGGTGTGGATGAAGCGGTTCAGTTTTTTTGATTCATGTTTTTGCATATCTTTTGTGGCCATTAGAATCCTCAATATCTAATTTGAATTCTCGTATGGTTTTCCAATCAAATTGGACACTCATAGCCTTTGATCTAACCAACCTAGCTCACGGAACAGACAGGTGTTGCTGAATCGTTTCAGTTTTTTTGATTCTTGTTTTTGTAGATCTTTTTTGTCCATTAGAATCCTCAATCTCTAATTTGAATTCTCATACTCTTTCCAGTCAAATTGGACACTCCTAGCCTTTGATCAAATCAACCGTAGCTCACGGAACAGACAAGGGTTGTTGAATCGGTTCAGTTTTTTTATTTCATGTTTTCACAGATCTTTTGTGTCCCTTAGAATCCTCAATCAATAATTTGAATTCTCATAATTTTTCCAATAAAATTGGACACTTCTAGCCTTTGATCTAACCAACCCTAGCTCACGGAACAGACAGGTGTTGTTAAGTCGGTTCAGTTGTTATAATTCTTGTTTGTACAGATCTTTTGTGTCGATTAGAATCATCAATCTCTAATTTGAATTCTCGTACTTTTTCGAATCAAATTGGGCACTCTTTGCATTTGACTAAAACAACCAAAGTCATTCGAAGGTTGGAAAAAACTAAAAGGAGACAAGTCATTTTTTTCCTTGCGTAGAGCTCATCGATATGAGTTCATAGACACGTAGTGGGCCCAAATCGCAGTTTTAACGAAGAAGTTACGATCAGCGGAAGCACAGTGGCACAATTGTAAATATTTCAAGGTCAGAATTTTAAAACCCATGTCAGCTTCTTTTTCTCTCTCTTTCTCCTACCACGACTCTCTCTCTCTCTCTCTCTCCCCGTCGCACAACAACATTTTCCGACGTTGAATCCGGCTTCGTCCGGCCACCGTTTTCGACGAAACGACTTGCAAACTTTTCCTCTCCTCCTCTACTTGACCCACCCAATTTCAAAAACCCGGGTCTCACCCAGGTGCAACCGCGAGATAAAATATATTTTTGGACTCTAATTGGTCATTGGGATCGAATCCTATTTATTAGATTTGTTAAGTTCGGTTTTGAATTTGTCGGTAGCCTGAAGGGATGTGGTTATAATGTGTTTGTGATTGTGTCGGGGCTGAAACCTATTTTAGATTGATGAATGATTGTGGATTGAGTCCTTACAACTACTTATGACTATGCCTGGAGGGTAGACTGTGCATGCTGAAGTGTGGAAATTTTAAACTGTGTTTTTGACAGGTTGAAAATTTGGTTAAGTCCGTTTTTCAAGGGAGACTCTGCCGAAATTTCGGTAGAAGTCTCGGCCCTCTTTTCCTTTGTTTTAGGGGAAGAGGACATTTGAAATCAGTAAGTGGGCCCGGTATCGGTTGGATGTCGAAAATACCACAGGATCCGTCACGGATTCCGAGGAATTCGGGGCGAGTCCTGTCATTTTATTTGTATTGTTATAGCTTGGTTTTTTCAAGCTTTATCTTTTAATTATTATTTTAAGTTTGAAATCCTAGTTGGGATGCATACGCCAGAGTTTCTTCGATACTGCGTGCTCGTTAGTGGAGGCGCACCAGATTGTCTTAATTTTGATGTTTGGTAAAGTATTGGCTTTTCACTCGATAACTTACCGGTAAGTTGTAGTCTTTTCACTGCATCATTTACATGTCGATTAAATATCGGCTTTTCACGCAATAACTTACCGGTAAGTTATAGGCTTTTCGCTCAATCATTTACCTGACGATTAAATATTGGCTTTTCACGCCATAACTTACCGGTAAGTTATAGGCTTTTCACTCCATCACTTACATGATGGTTAAATATTGGCTTTTCACGCTATAACTTACCGGTAAGTTATTGGCCTTTTGCTCTATCACTTACATATTGAGCGTAAAATTATCACACATGCATGCGCACTGATTTGTTTGAAGTTGCCATTGTTTTTCGATCAATTTTAACATGCAAATACTAGTCATAACTCTAGGGGTTATTTTTTGTTATTTCAATCCCTAGTATGGACATGAATATATTAAATTAACAAAGACATAACTATTTTCGGTAGAAAGGTTAAAGAGCGTGCTGTTGAAATTGCCAAGGCCATAGATGACGAAGATGGGTTGATAGGAGCATTGAATGCTTTTCATAGGCACTTTCCTCATAGATGACGAAGATGGGTTGATAGGAGCATTAACCTATTTACTTAATAAATTAAAGGTAAGATGTTGCGTTCTCAGATTTATTGGCTTTTTACACTATAACTTACCGGTAAGATATGGTGTTTTTGGGAAATTATGCTATTTACTTAATAAATTACTTGTAAGATGTTGCGTTCTCTGATATATAGGCTTTTTACACTATAACTTACCGGCAAGATATGATGTTTTTGGAAAATTAGGCTATTCACTTAATAAATTATGGGTCAGATGTTGCGTTCTCAGATTTATAGGCTTTTTACACTAAAACTTACCGGTAAGATATGGTGTTTTTTGAAAATTAGGCTATTTACTTAATAACTTACTTGTAAGATGTTGCGTTCTTTGAGATATAGGCTTTTTACACTATAACTTCCCGGTAAAATATGGGTGTTTTTTGAAAATTAGGCTATTATTTAATAAATTATGTGTAAGATGTTGCGTTCTAAGATATATAGGCTTTTTACACTATAACTTACCGGTAAGATATGATGTTTTTTGAAAATTAGGCAATTTACTTAAAAAATTACGGGTAAGATGTTGCGTTCTTAGATATACAGTCTTTTTACCCTATAACTTACCGGCAAGATATGGTGTTTTTGGAAAATTAGGCTATTTACTTAATAAATTAGGGTAAGATGTTGCGTTCTCAGATTTGTAGGCTTTTTACACTATAACTTACCAGTAAGATATGGTGTTTTTGGATACTTAGGCTATTTACTTAATAAATTACTTGCAAGATGTTGCGTTCTTTGATATATAGGCTTTTTACACTATAAATTACCGGTAAGATATGGTGTTTTTGGAAAATTAGGGTATTTAGTGAATAAATTACAGATAAGATGTTGCGTTCTTAGATATATAGGCTTTTTACACTATAACTTACCGGCAAGATATGGTGTTTTTGGAAAATTAGGCTTTTTACTCAATAAATTATGGGTAAGATGTTGCGTTATGCGTTTTACACTATAAGTTACCTATAAGATATGGTGTTTTTAGAAAAATTGGCTATTTAGTCAAAAATTACGGGTAAGATGTTGCCTTCTCAGATATATAGGCACTTTACATTACAACTTACCGATAAGACATGGTGTTTTCCGAAAAATATGCAATTCACGTAATAAATTACGGGTAAGATGTTGCGTTCTCAGATATATAGGCTTTTTACACTATAACTTACCGGTACGATATGGTGTTTATAGAAAAATAATCTATTTACTTAATAAATTACGGGTAAGATGTTGCGTTCTTAGATATATAAGCGCTTTACACTATAACTTACCGGTAAGATATGGTGTTTTTAGAAAAATAGACAATTCACTAAATAAATTACAGGTATAATGTTTCGTTCTCAGATATATAGGCCTTTTACACTATAACTTACAGTTAAGATATGGTGTTTTTGGAAAATTAGGCTATGTACTTAATAAGTTATGGGTAAGATGTAGCGTTCTTCGATATATTGGCTTTTTACACTGTAACATACCGGCAAGATATGGTGTTTATGGAAAATTAAGCTATTTACTTAATAAATTAAGGGTAAGATGTTGCGTTCTCAGATTTATTGGCTTTTTACACTAAAACTTACCGGTAAGATATGGTGTTTTTTGAAAATTAGGCTATTTACTTAATAAATTACTTGTAAGATGTTGCGTTCTTTGAGATATAGGCTTTTTACACTATAACTTCCCGGTAAAATATGGTGTTTTTTGAAAATTAGGCTATTATTTAATAAATTATGTGTAAGATGTTGCGTTCTAAGATATATAGGCTTTTTACACTATAACTTACCGGTAAGATATGATGTTTTTTGAAAATTAGGCAATTTACTTAAAAAATTACGGGTAAGATGTTGCGTTCTTAGATATATAGTCTTTTTACCCTATAACTTACCGGCAAGATATGGTGTTTTTTGGAAAATTAGGCTATTTACTTAATAAATTAAGGGTAAGATGTTGCGTTCTCAGATTTGTAGGCTTTTTACACTATAACTTACCAGTAAGATATGGTGTTTTTGGATACTTAGGCTATTTACTTAATAAATTACTTGCAAGATGTTGCGTTCTCTGATATATAGGCTTTTTACACTATAAATTACCGGTAAGATATGGTGTTTTTGGAAAATTAGGGTATTTAGTGAATAAATTACAGATAAGATGTTGCGTTCTTAGATATATAGGCTTTTTACACTATAACTTACCGGCAAGATATGGTGTTTTTGGAAAATTAGGCTTTTTACTCAATAAATTATGGGTAAGATGTTGCGTTATGCGTTTTACACTATAAGTTACCTATAGATATGGTGTTTTTAGAAAAATTGGCTATTTAGTCAAAAATTACGGGTAAGATGTTGCCTTCTCAGATATATAGGCACTTTACATTATAACTTACCGATAAGACATGGTGTTTTCCGAAAAATATGCAATTCACGTAATAAATTACGGGTAAGATGTTGCGTTCTCAGATATATAGGCTTTTTACACTATAACTTACCGGTACGATATGGTGTTTATAGAAAAATAATCTATTTACTTAATAAATTACGGGTAAGATGTTGCGTTCTTAGATATATAAGCATTTTACACTATAACTTACCGGTAAGATATGGTGTTTTTAGAAAAATAGACAATTCACTAAATAAATTACAGGTATAATGTTTCGTTCTCAGATATATAGGCCTTTTACACTATAACTTACAGTTAAGATATGGTGTTTTTGGAAAATTAGGCTATGTACTTAATAAGTTATGGGTAAGATGTAGCGTTCTTCGATATATTGGCTTTTTACACTGTAACATACCGGCAAGATATGGTGTTTATGGAAAATTAAGCTATTTACTTAATAAATTAAGGGTAAGATGTTGCGTTCTCAGATTTATTGGCTTTTTACACTATAACTTACCGGTAAGATATGGTGTTTTTGGGAAATTAGGCTATTTACTTAATAAATTACTTGTAAGATGTTGCGTTCTCTGATATATAGGCTTTTTACACTATAACTTCCCGTAAAATATGGTGTTTTTTGAAAATTAGGCTATTACTTAATAAATTATGTGTAAGATGTTGCGTTCTAAGATATATAGGCTTTTTACACTATAACTTACCGGTAAGATATGATGTTTTTTGAAAATTAGGCAATTTACTTAAAAAATTACGGGTAAGATGTTGCGTTCTTAGATATACAGTCTTTTTACCCTATAACTTACCGGCAAGATATGGTGTTTTTGGAAAATTAGGCTATTTACTTAATAAATTAAGGGTAAGATGTTGCGTTCTCAGATTTGTAGGCTTTTTACACTATAACTTACCAGTAAGATATGGTGTTTTTGGATACTTAGGCTATTTACTTAATAAATTACTTGCAAGATGTTGCGTTCTCTGATATATAGGCT
Organism: Prunus armeniaca; assembly: GCA_903112645.1. Taxonomy (NCBI): domain Eukaryota; kingdom Viridiplantae; phylum Streptophyta; class Magnoliopsida; order Rosales; family Rosaceae; genus Prunus; species Prunus armeniaca. Next base: position 1,935,065 of record CAEKDK010000008.1, read on the forward strand.
TTTTACACTATAAATTACCGGTAAGATATGGTGTTTTTGGAAAATTAGGGTATTTAGTGAATAAATTACAGATAAGATGTTGCGTTCTTAGATATATAGGCTTTTTACACTATAACTTACCGGCAAGATATGGTGTTTTTGGAAAATTAGGCTTTTTACTCAATAAATTATGGGTAAGATGTTGCGTTATGCGTTTTTACACTATAAGTTACCTATAAGATATGGTGTTTTTAGAAAAATTGGCTATTTAGTCAAAAAATTACGGGTAAGATGTTGCCTTCTCAGATATATAGGCACTTTACATTACAACTTACCGATAAGACATGGTGTTTTTCCGAAAAATATGCAATTCACGTAATAAATTACGGGTAAGATGTTGCGTTCTCAGATATATAGGCTTTTTACACTATAAACTTACCGGTAAGATATGGTGTTTTTTGAAAATTAGGCTATTTACTTAATAAATTACTGGGTAAGATGTTGCGTTCTTTGAGATATAGGCCTTTTACACTATAACTTACCCGGTAAAGATATGGTGTTTTTTGAAAATTAGGCTATTACTTAATAAATTATGTGTAAGATGTTGCGTTCTCAGATTATAGGGCTTTTACACTATAACTTACCGGTAAGATATGATGTTTTTTGAAAATTAGGCTATTTACTTAATAAATTACGGGTAAGATGTTGCGTTCTTAGATATATAGGCTTTTTACACTATAACTTACCGGCAAGATATGGTGTTTTTTGGAAAATTAGGCTATTTACTTAATAAATTAAGGGTAAGATGTTGCGTTCTCAGATGTATTGGCTTTTTACACTATAACTTACCGGTAAGATATGGTGTTTTTGGAAATTAGGCTATTTACTTAATAAATTACTTGTAAGATGTTGCGTTCTCTGATATATAGGCTTTTTACACTATAACTTACCGGCAAGATATGATGTTTTTGGAAAATTAGGCTATTCACTTAATAAATTATGGGTCAGATGTTGCGTTCTCAGATTTATAGGCTTTTTACACTAAAACTTACCGGTAAGATATGGTGTTTTTTGAAAATTAGGCTATTTACTTAATAACTTACTTGTAAGATGTTGCGTTCTTTGAGATATAGGCTTTTTACACTATAACTTCCCGGTAAAATATGGTGTTTTTTGAAAATTAGGCTATTATTTAATAAATTATGTGTAAGATGTTGCGTTCTAAGATATATAGGCTTTTTACACTATAACTTACCGGTAAGATATGATGTTTTTGAAAATTAGGCAATTTTACTTAAAAAATTACGGGTAAGATGTTGCGTTCTTAGATATACAGTCTTTTTACCCTATAACTTACCGGCAAGATATGGTGTTTTTGGAAAATTAGGCTATTTACTTAATAAATTAAGGGTAAGATGTTGCGTTCTCAGATTTGTAGGCTTTTTACACTATAACTTACCAGTAAGATATGGTGTTTTTGGATACTTAGGCTATTTACTTAATAAATTACTTGCAAGATGTTGCGTTCTCTGATATATAGGCTTTTTACACTATAAATTACCGGTAAGATATGGTGTTTTTGGAAAATTAGGGTATTTAGTGAATAAATTACAGATAAGATGTTGCGTTCTTAGATATATAGGCTTTTTACACTATAACTTACCGGCAAGATATGGTGTTTTTGGAAAATTAGGCTTTTTACTCAATAAATTATGGGTAAGATGTTGCGTTATGCGTTTTACACTATAAGTTACCTATAAGATATGGTGTTTTTAGAAAAATTGGCTATTTAGTCAAAAAATTACGGGTAAGATGTTGCCTTCTCAGATATATAGGCACTTTACATTACAACTTAACGATAAGACATGGTGTTTTCCGAAAAATATGCAATTCACGTAATAAATTACGGGTAAGATGTTGCGTTCTCAGATATATAGGCTTTTTACACTATAACTTACCGGTACGATATGGTGTTTATAGAAAATAATCTATTTACTTAATAATTACGGGTAAGATGTTGCGTTCTTAGATATATAGCACTTTACACTATAACTTACCGGTAAGATATGGTGTTTTTAGAAAAATAGACAATTCACTAAATAAATTACAGGTATAATGTTTCGTTCTCAGATATATAGGCCTTTTACACTATAACTTACAGTTAAGATATGGTGTTTTTGGAAAATTAGGCTATGTACTTAATAAGTTATGGGTAAGATGTAGCGTTCTTCGATATATTGGCTTTTTACACTATAACTTACCGGCAAGATATGGTGTTTTTAGAAAATTAAGCAATTACTTAATAAATTAAGGGTAAGATGTTGCGTTCTCAGATTTATAGGCTTTTTACACTATAACTTACCGGTAAGATATGGTGTTTTTGGAAATTAGGCTATGTACTTAATAAATTATGGGTAAGATGTTGCGTTCTTCGATATATTGGCTTTTTACACTGTAACATACCGGCAAGATATGGTGTTTATGGAAAATTAGGCTATTTACTTAATAAATTAGGGTAAGATGTTGCGTTCTCAGATTTATAGGCTTTTTACACTATAACTTACCGGTAAGATATGGTGTTTTTTGGAAATTAGGCTATTTACTTAATAAATTACTTGTAAGATGTTGCGTTCTCTGATATATAGGCTTTTTACACTATAACTTACCGGCAAGATATGATGTTTTTTGGAAAATTAGGCTATTCACTTAATAAATTATGGGTCAGATGTTGCGTTCTCAGATTTATAGGCTTTTTACACTAAAACTTACCGGTAAGATATGGTGTTTTTTGAAAATTAGGCTATTTACTTAATAAATTACTGGTAAGATGTTGCGTTCTTAGATATATAGGCTTTTTACACTATAACTTACCGGTAAGATATGGTGTTTTTTGAAAATTAGGCTATTTACTTAATAAATTATGGGTAAGATGTTGCGTTCTCAGATATATAGGCTTTTTACACTATAACTTACCGGTAAGATATGGTGTTTTTTGAAAATTAGGCTATTTACTTAATAAATTACTTGTAAGATGTTGCGTTCTTAGATATAGGCTTTTTACACTATAACTTACCGGTAAAGATATGGTGTTTTTTGGAAAATTAGGCTATTTACTTAATAAATTATGGGTAAGATGTTGCGTTCTCAGATATATAGCTTTTTACACTATAACTTACCGGCAAGATATGGTGTTTTTTGGAAAATTAGGCTATTTACTTAATAACTTAAGGGTAAGATGTTGCGTTCTCAGATATAGGCTTTTTACACTATAACTTACCCGGAAAATATGGTGTTTTTTGGAAAATTAGGCTATTTACTTAATAAATTACTTGTAAGATGTTGCGTTCTCTGATATATAGGCTTTTTACACTATAACTTACCGGCAAGATATGGTGTTTTTTGGAAAATTAGGCTATTTACTAATAAATTAAGGGTAAGATGTTGCGTTCTTAGATATATTGGCTTTTTACACTATAACTTACCGGTAAGATATGGTGTTTTTTGGAAAATTAGGCTATTTACTTAATAAATTAGGGTAAGATGTTGCGTTCTTATATTATATAGGCTTTTTACACTATAAACTTACCGTAAGATATGGTGTTTTTTAGAAAAATAGGCTATTTACTAATAAATTACGGGTAAGATGTTGCGTTCTCAGATATATAGGCCTTTTACACTATAACTTACCGGTAAGATATGGTGTTTTTTGAAAATTAGGCTATTTACTTAATAAATTACGGTAAGATGTTGCGTTCTCAGATATATAGGCTTTTTACACTATAACTTACCGGTAAGATATGGTGTTTTTGGAAAATTAGGCTATTTACTTAATAAATTACGGGTAAGATGTTGCGTTCTTAGATATAAAGCTTTTTACACTATAACTTACCGGCAAGATATGGTGTTTTTGGAAAATTAGGCTATTTACTAAATAAATTAAGGTAAGATGTTGCGTTCTCAGATATATAGGCTTTTTACACTATAACTTACCGTAAGATATGGTGTTTTTGGAAATTAGGCTATTTACTTAATAAGTTACTGGGTAAGATGTTGCGTTCTCGATATATAGGCTTTTTACACTATAACTTACCGGTAAGATATGGTGTTTTTGGAAAATTAGGCTATTTATTTAATAATTACGGTAAGATGTTGCGTTCTCAGATATATAGGCTTTTTACACTATAACTTACCGCAAGATATGGTGTTTTTGGAAAATTAGGCTTTTACTTAATAAATTAGGGTAAGATTGTGCGTTTTTTACTAAGATATGGTGTTTTTGAAATAATGTAAATGTAGGGTTCTCAGATTATGGCTTTTTACATTAAACTTACGGAAGATATGGTGTTTTGGAAAATTAGCTATTTACTTAATAAATTACGGGTAAGATGTTGCGTTCTCTGATATATAGGCTTTTACACTATAACTTACGGGTACGATATGGTGTTTTTGAAAAATTAGGCTATTTACTTAATAAATTACGGGTAAGATGTTGCGTTCTTAGATATATAAGCTTTTTACACTATAACTTACGGTAAATATGGTTTTTTAGAAAAATAAGCTATTTACTCAATAAATACGTTAAGATGTTGCGTTCTCAGATATATAGACACTTTACAGTATAACTTAGAGGTAAGATATGGTGTTTTTGAAAAATTAGGCTATTTACTTAATAAATTACGGGTAAGATGTTGCGTTCTCAGATATATTGGCTTTTTAGACTATTACTTACCGGTAAGATATGATGTTTTTAGAAAAATAAGCTATTTACTCAATAAACTACGTTTAAGATGTTGCGTTCTCAGATATATAGACACTTTACACTATAACTTAGAGGTAAGATATGGTGTTTTTGAAAAATGAGGCTATTTACTTAATAAATTACGGGTAAGATGTTGCGTTCTTAGATATATATATCTATATATATGCTTTTTACACTATTACTTACCGGTAAGATATGATGTTTTTAGAAAAATAAGCTATTTACTCAATAAATTACGTTTAAGATGTTGCCTTCTCAGATATATTGGCACTTTACATTATAACTTACCGATAAGAGATGGTTTTTCAGAAAAATATGCAATTCACGTAATAAATTACATGTAAGATGTTGCGTTCTCAAATATATTGGCTTTTTATACTATAACTTACCGGTACGATATGGTGTTTATAGAAAATAAGCTATTTACTTAATAAATTATGGGTAAGATGTTGTGTTCTTAGATCTATAGACACTTTACACTATAACTTACCAGTAAGATATGATGTTTTTAGAAAAATAGGCAATTCACTAAATAAATTACGGGTATAATGTTGCGTTTCTCAGATATATAGGCCGTTTACACTATAACTTACAGTTAAGATATGATGTTTTTGGAAAATTAGGCTATTTACTTAATAAATTACGGGTAAGATGTTGCATTCTCAGATATATAGGCTTTTTACACTATAAATTTTCGGTAAGATATGACGTTCTCAGAAAAATATGCAATTCACTCAATAAATTACGGGTAAGATGTTGTGTTCTCAGATATATAGAAACATTACACTGTAACTTATTGGTAAAAGATAGTGTTTTTAGAAAAATAGTCTATTTACTCAATAAATTACGAATAAGATATTGCAGGGATCAAGAAGAGAGTCCAAGGCCCAAGGGTCAAGATTCAAGACCCTTTTCTAAGTAGAGAGTGGTCTTCTTTTATAGGTGAGGGAGAGTCTTCACTTCTTGTAGTTTTTTCGATGTGGGACTCCTCTTGCTTTGCTTAGAGTTGTAACTTGTGGTAATGCTTCTTTGGCTAAGGTGATGACCTCTCAAAGAATGGCACGTGGATGATCTAGCCAAGCTAGTTGCTCGGTTAGTTACGGTACCAACAGCAGTCCCCCAAGTTTGCGAGTAAGAAGGTACTTCTTGGTTGGGGACTTGTAATTTTAAGTGCACTGGCCGAGCAACGCCATAGTTCATCTTCCAAGCTATATAGTGCACTGCCCATAGTCCCTCAAGTCCCTGGGTAAGAAGGACATTTGGAAGGGAGAGAACTTGGCACGAGGGTGCCGAAGATGAAGGGGTTGCCGAAGGCATAAAGTTGCATGTCACAGGATGAAGTGGCTGGGCATGAGGGTGTCTAAGGCATAATAATTGCATGTCACAAGACGATGGGCCTAGGCACGAGGGTGCCAGAGGTAAATGACTTGCATGTTGCAAGACAATGTAGCTAGGCACAGGGATGCCAAAGGCAAAGGGGATGTCAAAGGCACAAAGCTTGCATGTCGCAAGGCGATGTGCCTAGGCACGAGGGTGCCGAAGGCGACACAAACCTTGCATGTTTGTAAGGCGATGTGCTTGGGCACGGGGGTGCCGAAGGTGACACAAGGTGTGGCTAGGCACGGGGGTACCGAAGGCGACGCAAAGCTTGGATGTCGCAAGGCGATGTAGCCAGGCACGAGGGTGCCGAAGGCACAAAGCTTGCATGTCGCAAGGCGATGTGGTCAAGCATGGGGGTGTCGAAGGCACAAAGCTTGCATGTCGCAAGGCGATTTGGCTAGGCACGGGGTGCCAAAGGCGACACAAGGCTTGCATGTCGCAAGACGATGTGGCTAGGCACGGGGTGCCGATGGCGACACAAAGCTTGCATGTCGCAAGGTGATGTGGCTAGGTACGAAGATGCCGAAGGCGACACAAAGCTTGCATATCGCAAGGAAAATTGCAAATGTGCCTTTTTTTTCTTTTTTTTTCCTTTTCGGTAGCTTGGGTAGCTTGGGGTTTGGTGAGGCTTGTGGCCCTTTTACACGGCCCTTGCCGTTCGGCAAGGAGGTCAGGCTGTTTTGGAATTTTGTTTGCCCATGCTTCTGCAAGTAGGGATTTATGGGGCCGAGCCCTTGTGTTTTGGCATGAGTCTTTTGCTAGGCTTGGCTTAGACTACGTATGAAGCTTTCAGCATGCTGTGTTGCGCTGGCCATTACCTTCTTCCACATCGCAAGGTTTGTGCATGGTCAAGCCTTGCGCTCTTCTCCGCTTTGGTAAGTTAGAAGGGAGTTGGGTTGCGTGGCATTGAGGAGCTAGGCTGGGAATCAAGTGCTACCGTTCGAAAGGAGGTTACAGCCTGCTAGAGCACACCCTCGACTTCGGGGATTTGGATATGGTTTCGTGTTGTCACTGCTTCGGCAGCATAGGCCAAGTCTCACGGTGGTCCGAGGATCTTCGAGTATTGGGCACCGAGTCTGCAGCATTACCCTTGCCGAACGGCAAGGGTGGCTTGGGAGCCTTTTTGGAGGCATTCTTTGCTCCTTTGATCTAGGTCCTTGGTCTATCAGCAAGAGTGAAGGTCGCGAAGCCCAACGCCAACTGCATGTTGGATTCGTCGTCTCACTGTTTCAGTGCCTAACAGCTAAAACAAGCGAGTCTTTTCGTGAGAAGATTTTTCATGGTTCCTACCGTTCAGCAAGGCTGAAGGTTGTGGGGGCATTCGGCATCGGCAAGTCTCGGCTTTGGCAGCAGAAAGTCTCGGCTCGTGTTGTCACGGCTCTAGCAAGGGGTCTTCTCCGGTTCAGCAAGGTCAAAAAATGGAGGTTTCAACCAAGTGTGGCAAGCGCTGTGTAGTTGGAAAAGAACCTGCCGAACGGCAGGGGTGATTTGGAAATTTTTGAGGCCTCTCGGAGAATTGTGAAGGCTTCGACTGTAACACCCCGACTCCAAGTAAATTTCCAATTTAAAGTATTTTATCTAATTAAATGTGAATTTACGAAATTACCCTTGGGGTAGGGTATTTCGGTCATTTTCTTAATCCGGAAAGAGAGTTTGGGGCAGTGTTTGGTATTTTTGGATTGGTCGCATTGAGGTGAGTCCGTGGACGTGTGGTGGACTCGATTTGGATTTGTAACGAAATTTCGGCATTCAATTTACCTTCGATGGAAAAATCGTAATTAACTCGAGAAGGGTTTAGGTAAAAATCAGCTTTGCTTTCAGTTTTACCTCACTCTCACTCTTTCTCTCTTTCTCTCTACGCGAGCTCTTCTCCCTCTCTACGTAAAAACTCCAGAGTTACTGTTCACCCGAACAGAAAAATCCACGCTGCCACCACTTCCGGCCACCTCAGCCCTCGAGACCGGTCCCAAAAGCTTCGTCTCGACGTCCCGGTCAAGACCCAATAGCTTTCGTCGCCGGAAAACTCAAGAACAGCCGGCAATTGCAACTGGTTCGTTTCGAGATTTTCTCATTTCGGGATTTTCCAATCGTTGCGCCATCGTCTCCGCCGCCTTTTTCCGATGTTTGAGGTGAGGTTTCTTCCTCTCTATATCTGTTCTAGCTGCCTTTGGTTAGGATTGGATCTTTTTGCTGCGTAAAACCCGATTTGAGAAGTTAGGGTTTTGGCCGGTTTTCAATTCGAAATTCCGGCCAGTTCCCGGCGGTTTTGGGCTTGGCCGTAGTTGAATGAAGTGCTCCCCTAGTTGAGTAGGACCTGTAGCCGGGAGGGTGACTTGTGATTTGGAGATTTTCCGTCACCGGAATTTCTCTGCACAACCGCTTGCTGCCAGCGCTTGTGGCGGCGTGTGGGCAAGTGTGGTGGAGCTGCAAATTGTTCCAGTGTGATCCTTAGGTTGTCACGAGCGCGTAGGATTTCGTGGATCTCGATTCCGAGGTCGTTTGACTATCGAACGGATTATCGCATATTGTGCGTTATCCGGGTTCGATATGTTCCGACCGTTGAATCGTTTTCAAATTGAAGTATGTTACTCTAGACACCCTTAGGATCGTGTAGGATTCAACGGACTGAAAAACAAAGTCCCGTATTCTCCGAAAATGCCAACCCTAGGGTTAGGGTTTCAGTAACCGTCCAATCGTGTGATCGTGAGCGATCTAACCGCCCGTTTCAGACCAAACTTGCAGGACGTGTATCCTAGACCTTGTAAAACCTATAGGAACTCCCGGATTGAAAAACGGAGGTCGTGGGTCCCGTGGGCCCGGTTGACTCGAATTGGAAAGTTTGATCGTCGGTTGACCGAGTGTCTTCCGAGGCTGTTTCATCGTGCGAATTGGGTAGTTGGACCCTAGAACACCTCTTTCCTCGTACTCACTGGAAACCTGAGAAGCTAGAGTTTTATTTTAAAGTTCTGTTTCGAAGCGCTTGATGTTAATCGCATTTTCGTATTCTGAATCAGGTACTCCGACCCCGTATACGCAGCAGGCGGGACCCTCTCAGGGTCAAACTGTGTGGGACTACTTGTGAGTGGACTTTTCTTTCAAAACTTCAACATGACTTTATTCATGGAAAATATGGCATATTGCTTTATTTTGTTTATTGAATATGGTATATATTCGAATGTGAAATTCGTGGTTTTCATAAAGTTTTGATAATATGTTTGGGTTTTGAGAATATATACACATATGGTTATGTGTGGGGTACTTGGGAGGTTAATATGAGTTTATGTAAAGGGGTGATTATTGATATGTCTGTTTGGAGTGCTTTAAGCACTATCCTATGTACCTCATTGGATCTGAAACTTGATTACTGATACTGAATACACTTGGAATTATTTGAGTTCAGGACATCCTTGAGGGGATGTTGCTGTGGACCTTGGATTTGGGGTAGTCTGCACGCGTAGGACTGGTATTTCAGGCGTACAAGCTTTGACTGTGTCGGCTGTACGTGCTGGCTGAGAGTTAGTTCCCCAGTTGGACGGCTCGTTCCCTAGACACATGGTGAATTAAGGAATGGCTCTGCCATGTGGACTAGTCAAACAATCCCCCGGTTGGATTGTTTCCCCGGTACAACTAAATTTTGGTTATATTTATATATTATTATTATTATATTTTATATTACTATATATATATATATATATATGAATATTCTGTCGTTCTTATTTCTCGGTAAGGATACTTCCTCACCGGTCGTACCATTGGGTACGTTTTTGAGAGTTTAATCTATCGGGACTCTTAAGTTTTGAGTGGTGGGTTTTGTGAAGTGTGATTCACGGATTTCGGATTTGGTATCCGGTATTATTTTTAGTATATGTTTATATACTGCTTATGACGGTTTTATTATGCATCTGGATTCGTTGCATGTTTTTATAAAGGTGGGGTTATATTACTTTGATTTAATTGAACTGAACTTAATTTTCGTCCACTCACAATTTTCTGTTTTGCGCCCCCAGCCAGTAGCAACTGAGCTCCACAGTCGAGCCGGACCGAGTGCTCTCGAAACTTGAGTCTTCGTAGGGACTCCTTCACCTTTTCCTTTTAGTTGAACTGTACTTCTGTTGTATTTGAATTTCTTAGATATGCTCTGTATCGCCCGCTGAGGGTATAAATCGTGAGGCCGGAGGCCTTTGTTGTAAACTGTTTTATTGCTTGTAAAGCATGCTGCTAGTTGGTTGTTTATAACTGTAATTTTGAACAGGTTAAAGTTTGGGAATGTTCATTTTACAGGGGAGACTCTGCCAAATTTTTGGTAGAAAGTCTCGGTCTTTAGTAAGTGGGCCCGGCATCGGGGTGATGTCGGAATTTAGGCGGGGTCCGTCCCGGTTTCCAAGAAGATTCGGGGCGGGTCCTATCATCGGCAGCTCAGCAAGAGAGTAGTTTGGGCTTGCTTCGGCAAGGGGGTGAAGAACGCAGCCGAGCTGTGCTGGTTTCGGCAAGTGAAACACATCGGCAAAGTTTTGGGTCTCTCCACCTGCAGCAGGTATTGTCATGTGGCCCTCTACCTTCTGCACAGTCCTTGCCGTTTGACAAGGCTATTTGCCTTGTTGTTTTGTTTTGTTTTGTTTTTAGACCCTCCTTTTCTTCTGCTGGACCCTTGCCGTTCGTCAAGGGTGGTACGACATGGATTTTGCTGAATGTTGTTGTCTATATTCCCAGCAAAGCTTTGGGAGTTGGAGGCCTAGCGAAGTGACGGAACTAAGACAAGACCCGGTGATTGGGAAAGTTCTCGGTTCGGGCCATTGGAGCTAGGCCTTCGGCAGGTGCTGTCCGGTTTGTTTTGGAGGAGCCTGTTGCCGATCGGCAGGGTCCGTAAAAACATTTTGTGAACCTCCGTGTATGCTGTTGTGATAGGTGTTGGCAGAATCGGCAAGGTTGAAGGTAGGGAGGCTGGTGCCTTTAGAGCGCTGGGTCCAGGTTTAGGTAAGGGTCTCCAGAGCTCCGTGGACTTTGTTTTCCTGTTGTTGGAGCCATTATTTTTTTTTTGTCTGCCCCAAATTTTTTCCTACGGCACTTGCCGTTCGGCAAGAGTATCACTCGGATCTTGCGAGTTTTGAATTGGGCTTCATGAGCTAGTACTTTGGTGTGGGTTTGGCGTCAGCAAGGACTTGGAGATTTGATTTTTGTTTCCCAAGCTTCAGTAAGACAGTGGTGTCGGCTAGGATTAGCTTTGAGGTCGAGTCTTGGCTGCTGGTGATTAGTGCGAGAGTTGTGCGCTCGGGCTGGGAACTGGTCTCGACACTACTAGTAATTGAGGCTTCCCCCAAAATTCTTCCAAGGAGGTTGCTGTTCGGCAAGGGATTGGAGGCATAATTTTGGTGAGGGTTGAGAGTTGTTTTTGCATCGCAAGGCCCTTGCCTTTCGGCAAGGGTAATGTTTTTAGCAGCTGGTTTGGTGAATTTGGGCTAGGCCCGTTGAGCAAAAAGAGGGAGCCTTTACTTCGTAAGCTTGCTCTCCCTTTCGTATGAGCCTTGCCGTTCGGCAAGGCTGGTGTGAATTTAGCTCCCCCCTAGCCAGTTCAGTTCTAACAGTTGGCTCTGCTTTGTTTTTGGCAGGGTCTAAAAGACAGGAGAGTGGAAGCTGGGCTTCTGAAGTAGAGCTAGGTCATCCTCATTCGGCGAGTGGAGTTTAAGCGCGGTGAGTCCTTTATTTTGCTTCTTTGAACATGTGGTTTGATCTGCAAGGGTGTCTAGATCAATTTTTGACGTCTATTGCACTGTTTTCGTTGTTCACCAGGTGGGAATCTCGAAAACATCCTCACAGCTCCTGCCGTTTGACAAGTCACTTGGGAGTTTGAGCTGGTTCTTAGGAGCTTGTCCTTAGGGTTGGGCATGTGAGAAAGTGTTGAAATTTTGAGGCTGAGCTTGTGGAGATTCGCAAGAATATGGAGTGGTGCACAAATCTTTCTCAAAAGGTGGCTTGAGAGTTTGTGAGCGGGGCCTGCCTTGGAGCTGGGCTTTGGGAGTTTTGGCGAGAGCTGGGCTGTGGTGGCCGGGTCTGGTACCATTTTTTGAAGTGTAGCTAGGCCTCTGGTGCTTGGCTAGGCTATACGAGCTGGGCCTTGGAGATTCAGCGAGGTGCTGAAGTGTGAGAAGAGACTTGAGGACTTGGAGCTAGGTCTTGTGAAGGTAAGAAATTTTTTCGGAGCCTCCCTTTTGTTTGCTCAACCTTTGCCGTTTAGCAAGGGTGGAAATATACTTTTTTATGCTGAGTGGAGGCAATAATTTCTGCGTTTAGGTGCCGTTTGGCAAGGAAGGAAGGAGTTGGGCTCCGAAATTTGAGCTGCGCCTTGGAAGAAGGATTGGAGCTGGGTTTGCGTTGAGGTAAGTCTTTGTTGGGGCTCTCCTTTCATTCCGCTCAACCCTTGCCGAACGGCAAGGGTGGATGGATTGAGAACATACTGGGGGCTTGTTTGTATATTCTTTATGATGGTGGTTTGTGTGATCCTCTGACAGGGTCTTGGTTGGGCCAAGGAGAGAAGGGATTGAGCTTGGAACCTGAAGCTGAGCCTTCATTTATGCTTAAGTACAGCCATAGGTCTGGGCCTCTTGGTTCTGTAGCACGTGGGTGTGGATTTTGATTTTTGTAGTTTGTTCTGCTTTCGGTTGATCCTTTCCGTTTGGTAGGTGATAGTGTTTCAAATGCAGATTGCACCGTTAGCTCCCTTCGGCAAGAGGTGAAAGTGCGCTTAGGTGTTTTGGGCTGGTTCGGGGCTGGGCTGATATAAATTTGATATTTGTCACCCCTTGGCAGATTTGGTGTGAGCCCCTCCGATTCCTTGTTTGGCAAGGGTGGCTTCCTCTGATTTTCGGTGTCGGATCCCCTTAGGGCTGGTCTTGTTCTGCGGCTAGGGAGCTTGTGTTTGGGCCTTTGGCAAAGAGTGAAGGCCTGGCATGCGGGCTTGCTTCGGCAAAGTTGAAGAATTTTGAGCCTTTTCTGCTGCATAGCCCCTTGCTGTTTCCGCAAGGGTAACTGAAAAGAAAATCTTGGGGCTCCCTGGAAGTTTTGGTGTTTTCGGCAAGGTGACATCCTCGCGCCCCTTGTTTTTCTTTTGCACAGTGCTTGCAATAAGGCATTGGTGTCTTGATAAAAATTGGCGGCTGGGTGCCACAGGCTAACTATGATTTGCCGATCCGCACCTTGTTGGTGTGACACCATGGGTGTCTTGAGAGGTTTAGCGAGAGGTGAGAGATGACATCTGTTTTCAGCGGATGAGAGGTGCTGGAAGTCTTTATATGCTTATTTGCATGGGGGCACCGAACGATAATGTGCCATTCTTAAGCCCTTTTTGCTGAACAAAACTTGATGAAGACACCAAGGTGGACACTATCCATTGGTGGTCTGGCAGTTAGGTGCCATTATTTATACCTCATATGGGCTTTTGAAAGGAGTACGTGGGTATCCTTCTTGCCCATGTTGGCATCCAATTGAACCACGTTAACCAGAATCTGTAACAAAGATTGCATGCATGCTTTGACATAATATCATGTGAGAGAAAGAATCTTTATTTTTGGCAATGACGCACGTGGCTCTCCTTTTGGCAAGAAGCCATGAAGTCTGAGATGGATTATATATATGCCAACCAAGTCTGGACATTGGTTGATCCACCTGAAGGTATAGTGCCAATTGGAAACAAATGTATCTTTAAGGGCAAGGTGGAGACCTACAAAGTTATATTAGTAGCTAAAGGCTACAGACAAAGAGTAGGGATCAATTATGAAGAAACTTTCTCTCCAGTAGCAATGATAAAATCCATCCGCATACTTCTCGTCATAGCAGCATATTATTAATATGAAATATGGCAGATGGATGTGAAGACAGCTTTTCTTAACGAACATCTTCAGGAAGAGATCTACATGGAACAACCTGAAGGCTTCATATCTAAAAATGAAGAAGAGAAAGTATGCAAGCTGCAAAGGCTAATCTATGGACTGAAGCATGCTTCAAGGAGTTGGAATATTCATTTTGATGAAGCAGTCAAGACTTTTCATTTTGATCAAAACTGAGATGAACCTTGTGTATACAAGAAGGCCAGTGGGAGCGCAGTCGTATTCCTTGTTCTACACGTGGATGACATATTCATGTTTGGAAATGACATATGCTTGTTGACCTCGGTGAAACTATGGTTATCAAAGACCTTCTCAATGAAGGATTTGGGTAATGCATCTTACATATTGGGTATCAAGATTTATAGGGATAAATCGAGAAAGCTAATTGGATTATCTCAATCCCTATACTTAGCTAAGGTGCTCGGAATATTCTACATGGAACAATCCAAGAAGGGTTATTCACTAGTTAGAAGTGGTATTCACATGTCTAAGATTATGAGCCCTAGAACCTAAGAGGAAGTGAAACAGATGAGTAACATCCCATATGCCTACGCAATTGGGAGTCTAATGTATTGCATGCTATGCACGAGGCCTGATATAAGCTATGTTGGTCAAATCTCTGCGCAAAGTAGTGGATAAGACTTGAAAGAAGAAATCTTGAAATCTCAGTGGGATAATCATATAAAAGGAATGATTCACACTAGGATATCGACAATTAGATTTCATGATCTAATAATGTGAATAAGGAGTATTGACATAAGATAAGGATTCAGTTGCACGGTCATTCTAACCATGGTTTATGGATGTCCTAAAAGGTTTCAATTAACCTTTATTAATAGGAAGAATTAAATTATGGAATTAAATTTGTATATCATTTCTGAGGAGTTGAGTCAACCCACTACCTTGCTAAAGGGAACCTATGGATCTGCACACCCAAAGAATGTGATTTGATGTACAAATGAGAAGACACAAGTCAATGGTTGATAATCAAATGTTAAAGTCAACGATCAAAAGTCAACATATTGACCTGAGCAATTGACCAAAGTCAAACAATTTGACAGGGTCAATTAAGTAAGACTATAATTATAATTTAATAGTTAAATTATAATTAAAAGATTAATTATGGAATTAATATTGACATATAGAAATATTGGATTGGGGTTTTAAATATGATTTAAAAGGAAAGGGACAAAATCGCCCAAAGGGCTACTAGGCCCAAGGGATAAAGTGGCATAAGATGACATGACCCATGGACCAAATGGAACCCCAAATACCCACCCAATTGCCTTTTGTGTTGTCCTATATAAGCTAAGTGTTGGAGAAAACCTACCTAGGGTTTTTGGTTTCCTACTTTGGTCGATGAGTGATCATCTTTGTATCTCATCTTTCATAAACCAAAAATTGGTCTAATCAAGAAGTAGACTAGCATCCGTACTTCTTGATTGCCTTCTCTTTATCTCTAAGAGGATTTGGTGTGGTGACGTAGAGGACTCCAATCTTGGAGCCACAAGGTGAAGAAGTCAAAATCAAGAGAAACAAAAGGACTTTCCAACAAAGGTGTTCATTCTTGAGAAATCAAGAAAAGGTCATCATGGGTAAAAGATCTATTGCCTTTTTCCTTTTTCTATTTGTGTTACAAGAGACTAGGCTAAGATACTTGGTTTAAAATGAAAAAGGTTTAGCTCAACATGTATAAACAAAATGAATCCGCCATTTAGAATGTTTTTGTTGTATAGGTTGTGGCTAAAGTTCATTTCCTAACCATCAGATGTATGTTTCCTTCAAGTCAATGTTCTTCCCTATTCCCTGATGAAGAACCTGAATAAGACCAAGGAAGATCTTATCCCGTGTGGCGTGGCCATGAGCGGCTTTGTCGGTAACAAGCCCAAAACCATTGCAATATTGCCATTGAAAATAACTGTGTACGATCAGACAAGAGTTAAGGCCTTTTATGTTGTGGAGTCGAATGTGGACTACAACATATTGCTTGGCGGAGACGGGCAAAAGTGTCAACCCTAGCTCACGGAACATACAAGTGTTATTGAATCGGTTCAGTTTTTTTAATTCATGTTTTCACAGATCTTTTGGGTCCCTTAGAATCCTCAATCTCTAATTTTGATTCTCATACTTTTTCCATTCAAATTGGACACTCCTAGCCTTTGATCTAGCCAACCCTAGCTAATTATACAGACATATATTATTGAATAATTTCAATTTTTTTGGTTGTTTTAGCAGATCTTTCCAGTCCCTTCGAATCCTCAATCCCTAATTTGAATTCTCGTATGTTTTCCAATCAAATTGGACACTCATAGGCTTTGATCTAGCCAACCCTAGCTCACGGAACAAACAGGTGTTGTTGAGTCGGTTCAGTTTTTATAATTCATGTTTTTACAGATCTTTTGTGTCCATTAGAATCATCAATCTCTAATTTGAATTCTCATACTTTTTCGAATCAAATTGGACACTCCTTGCCTTTGATATGGCCAACCCTGGCTCACGGAATAGACAGGTGTTGTTGAATCGGTTCAGTTTTTTTGATTGATGTTTTTGTAGATCTTTTGTGTCCATTAGAATCCTCAATCTCAAATTTGAATTCTCATACTTTTTCCAGTCAAATTGGACACTCCAAACCTATGATCTAACCAACCCTAGCTCACGAAACAGACAGGTGTTGTTGAATCGGTTTAGTTTTTTTAATTCATGTTTTCATAGATCTTTTGTGTCCATTAGAATTATCAATCTCTAATTTGAATTCTCATACTTTTTCCAATCAAATTGGACACTCCTTGCCTTTGATCTGGCCAACCCTAGCTTACGTAACGGACGGGTGTGGATGAATCGGTTCAGTTTTTTTGATTCAGGTTTTTGCAGATCTTTTGTGTCCATTAGAATCCTCAATATCTAATTTGAATTCTCATACGTTTTCCAGTCAAATTGGACACTTCTAGCCTTTGATCTAACCAACCCTAGCTCACGGAACAGACAAGTGTTTTTGAATCGGTTCAGTTTTTTTAATTCATGTTTTCACAGATCTTTTGTGTCCCATAGAATCCTCAATCTCTAATTTGAATTCTCAAACTTTTTCCAATTAAATTGGACACTACTTTTTTTGAAAGAAATAGTATCATCGGGTGGCTGTACTCCTTTTTCTTTGAATTTTTAAAATAAAGATGGTATAGCCGGTGGGCTGTACTTGTTTGACACGTGGGGCTGGGGCGTGTCTTTATATACATTTATACAAATAGTATAGCCAGCCGGCTATACTAGATCCTTGTTTGTTTTTTGAAAGAAATAGTATAGCCGTGCGGCGATACCCATTTTTTTCCTTTTTTTAAAATAAGAAATTGTATAGCCGGTCCTCTGTACTTTTTCGACACGTGGCACTTATGCTCTGGGCTCATCCTTTTTTAATAAATAAATAGTATTGCCGACCGGCTATACGTTTTTAAAAATTTTAAAAACGTATAATTTGTTTCTTTACTTTTGTTTTTTTTCCTACTTCTTTGATTCAATATATATAATTATGTAATGTCTTATCCTTTTTCAATTACTTTAACTAGGAATGATATTTTATTTATTATTTAATTCAAAAAATTTATAGAAAAAGTCCACAAAATAATTAATTTCTATTTACTAAGTCTTTTGTGAAATCTTTTGGGTGTCCTAATTAATTTTCTCAACAGCCCAAGAGCCCTATCCATTACTATTAGGCCATTACACGAGTATCTACTGTCCCATTTTTCATTTTTTACTTTTCCAGAGTTGTTATCCGTACAAAGATTCTAGCGCCTTCACGTTTAATATGTATTATACGTGTACGCACGTATTTCCCATGTTTAAAGCACCTATTTTTTACAAAAATTCAACAAGACACACATAACTCTCACGTATTATTGAATAAAAATAATATATATTTATAAATTAAAAAAAAGGGTATATATAATCAGCTTTTCCAAATTGCCTTTAAAAATAGTATAGCCGGGCGGCTATACTCCTGTTTTTGAATTTTTTCAACAAAGATGGTATAGCCGGTGGGCCGTACTTGTTTGACACGTGGCGCACAGGTTGGGCTTGTCTTTATATACATATATATGCCGGCTATACTAGATCTTTTTTTATTTTATTTTTTGAATTTTTTAAACAAAGATGGTATGGTCGGTGGGCTGTACTTGTTTGACACGTGGCGCACTGGTTGGGGCGTGTCTTTATATACATATATATATATATATATATATGCCGGCTATACTAAATCCTTTTTTAGTAAAGGTTCTGTCTTTCCAGAATTTCTTTGTAGGTGGTTTTTTACTGATGATTTGGTTTGTGAAGTAGGTTCAATCCCCTTCGATGTTGGCATGTTCAATGAATTTGAAGATGATGTGGAATGAAGAACTATTTGATTGTTATTTTCATGAGGGCTTGTAATTGTTCAATTGATATTTTAATTATTTCCTTTCGTTTAGTTATTTTGTTCAATTGATATTGTGGAAAATAATTAATTTTGTTGTGAAGTCTAATAGAAAGTAGATATGGCTCACAACACAAAAAAACAAAAATGCCTTAACAATTTAGGGGCATTATTCTTTTAGGTTTTTTTGTTTTTTTTTTTTTTTTTTTTTTTTTTTTTTTTGTTTGCTCAAATCTGAATTCGATTAAAAGCCCAAAAAGGGAAGTAAGGAGAAGCTTAAATAAGGATGATTTCTTTACCCAAAAAAATAAGGATGATTTCTTTGGTTATAGGACAATTATGGCCTGCCTTGCTTTGGTAACTCCTTAGCTTTAGCTTAGCAGATGATGCCAAAGAGTCTCTTGCTTTTGAGAAGAAAAAAAAAACAGGGGGCCTTACTTGCTCAAAAGGAAATACTAGAATTGCTTCCTCGTGAAGTAGTTGCCTCTATATTATTGCTGCACTAGTAACTAGTTTCCTACTTTTTGTTGTTGGAATGCAGAAAGTGCTTGTTGAATGAACAATTATATATCCAACACTCCATCAATTAATTCTCTTGTTTGTTCTTGTTATATCGGAAAAGGATTACCATATGATTGTTTTCCCAGGTTTCTTTGTATTCTTTTGAAATTTATGGTTTTTTTTTCTTTTTAATTTACTGTATACAGATGTATTTATATTAAATCGTTGTTGCAGATGAACGAACGAAGATGGGAGGACTTACAAATGGACTGCTTGCTCAAAGTGTTGGTGAAAGTTGGAATGGAGTCACTGCTTTTGGATGTCCCTTTTGTGTGCAAGTCATGGTACAAGGCGACCCTCAATCCTTCATGCTGGCAATCTCTCCTTTTCCCGGACAACGAATGTATTGAGTTCTGGCCTTGGGATGCGTTTGAATGTCCAAATTTTCAAAATCTTATGGACAGATTTGCGAGTGAGTATCAAATTGATGGGGATCGTTGCTCAATCACCACTTTTCTAAAGTTTGTGATCAATCGGAGCAGCGGAAACGCTACTGTGCTCAAGCTTCCCAAATGCTGCACAATAGAAGCCTTTGAATTTGCTGCAAATGTGTAAGTTTTCTCATTTAAGTTAATTTTCAAAATTCCAATCCAAGTGTAGTTTAATTTTCCTTGTAAATGTAAATGTAGCATTTTTGCTGTTGTGGAATGTGTGCAGGTGTCCTGGCCTTGTGACTTTGAGTTTACCAGGAGGTGTATTGGACAGCAACCACACGAACTAGAGCTTATTGGCAAGTGGAAAAATTTGGAGGTGTTATCATTGGGTTCATGCTTAAATTTGGCGAAAATACTTGAAATTATACAAAAACATTGCAAGAATCAAAGGCTCTGTTCATGGACGTGAGGCATTGTCAATTGTGAAGTTGGTGCCTAATATCAAGTACTTAAATTTGAAGGGTGCAAAAGTTAATCGGGATGGTCTTGAGATCTGGTGATGTTGGACGCCAGAGATTGTTCTGGTTTCGATGAGAACGACAATGAAATATCAAAGCTTGCATCTCATATTAGTAAATTTATGTGCGAGAGGGTTCTGAATTTCCTGAATTTCTTCGTGGTATGGACAATTTTGTTCTTCCTGTTGATGGATACGCATTTCATTTGCATGTGGATGAGACGTGGGATGAAATGCTCAATGATTTGGGCGACGAGGAATGAAGAACTATTTGATTGTACTAAGTGATATCTCATGTTTTTTTATATTTACAACACTAATGAGCAATTATGTGTGTTGAGTGTGGTGTGGTGTGGTGTTCATCTTGTGTGTTTGGACATTGTTACTCTAATGAGGGCTTGTTATAAGTTCCTATCTTGATTTCATTATAAGATGTTTGCTTAATTTGGAAAATGGCTGTTCTAACTTCCTTCGCTACATTTTGCGTAATATCACATATGCTTGCGATTGTTCTGCAGCAGATCCTGACCTTCAATAATAATGGATGATGGTACTCTCTAGGCTCGATATCTGCTTAGGAACCAAAAATATATTAAGCTTTTGGCTCTTCTTTTGTATTATATTATTTAAATGTATATATGTTCATGTTGTAGGTTAAGAAGGTTAACAAAGTGAGGCTCGCTGAGTACATTGAAGCAATGAGTGGTGTGAAGTTTTGGTCACAAGTTCTTAGAACTTCTATCCTGTTCATCTTTTCTCTTTTGTCTTGAAGCTATGTCTAATAGATTACACTGAAATTTGTCACTTTCAACTGCAGGTTAGTTTAGATACAATGTTTGATGTGCACACAAAGCGAATACTCGAGTACAAAAGGCGGCTGCTTAATATACTTGCCATTATCCATTGATATGACTGTATCGAGGTGAATCTGATTTTATATGTGGAAAAACTTTGCATTCCATATTTTTATAACTTATTAACAAAGAACTACCATATACCTTCTAAAGGGAGCTATCACCATCCTCTAGCATTGTGCATACCTAGTTCATCTTCTTGTCACGGTAATATAAGAAGTTGTTGGACAATAATTTGTTGATTTTTCAATGAGATATGATGTGCAGTTTGAGCTTTCTTCTCATGTTTTTTTTTTTTTTTTTTTTTTTTTTTTTTTTGTATTTTAGCCTTTAACCCTAAAATAATATGACAAAATTGTATATTTAAAGCGTACAGCCGCGCGGCTATACTCTTTAAATGTTGATTAAAATTTAACCGTATAGCCGTCGGCTATACTTTCTAAATGGATTCGAATATTTTAAAAGTATAGCCGCCCGGCTCTACTCTTCAAATATATTCAAGACGAACACGAAGCTTGCACTCGCAGAGGACGGAACTTGCTCTCGCAGTCACTGCTTCGTCCTCCGGGTTCGGCACCGGAAAAAGACCAAACCCGCCTAGCCTCCTGCCTGGCCCCTAGCGACCGCCTAGCCCCCTAACGACCGCCTAGAGACCGCCCAGCCGCCTAGAGACCGCCTAGCCGCCTAGCGCCCGCCTAGAGCTCGTTCTTGAAGGGTTCAACGACAATTCACAAGATGCACATTCTTGAAGGTAATATTGGATATCCCACACTCGTAGTAGTAGTTCAGAACTTCAGATAGGTTGATATATGGTCAATATAATATTCTGACCATCTGTGAACTGTCGCGGGAATTTAAATCCCGTCAGCACTGACAGCATCAAGTGTTTTCGACAATTGACCTATTTTGCTTTTTACAAAATATAATCTCACATTAACTCAACAAATCTGATGTTTTGCGGTTCATAAACAACCTTTCTGATGACCCTCTGCTGAAGACGCTTGGGCCTAACTTCAGATCCTATTTCTATCGAGCTTTTCATCAGTTCAAGAGAGTCTTTGCAGAATTTAAAAGCTCTCACCATGAGGTATGTATCAGAAGTCCTTTGCTAATTGGTCTGTAACAGGTGTTGGAAAAGGAAAATATTTCTTCAATGTTCTTAGGAGGACACTGAGGCCACTCCTATGATACATCTTTATAGTTTTCTGCCATTAAGTCTGCTGTTGTTTATATTTGCATATCTCTTTACTTTTATAGAGTAGTTTCCAAATTTTGGTGGTTGGTTTTCTAATTTTCAAGAACTCTGAAGGCACGTGTAACTATATCACTTCAATCTTGAAGATGTTGAGCCACAAATCTTTGCAAAACTTAAACATGTAACGGATTGTCTCTTCCTACCTCCAAATATTAGTTGTAAAACACTGAGAATTACATGACAGATGCTTGTATTACCTCATTTAGCAGGTTTTCTAACCATGAATGCATATGCTATATTGTTGAGGACTGCACCATTATGTACAATCACGACCGCCTAGGCCAATTTTCTTTATGCAGTTACAACATTTCATCAAAGAGAAACTGGAAAAGAATGAATTCAAAGCAGCTCTTGCAAATGAGGAATTAGTTTTCTTTACGGTATGTAGTCAATTTTCTTTCTTTTTAATTATTTCTGTACGCTTTTCTGCCGCAACTTTTTCTCAAGAAATATGTCCTATTTAAGTATTTTCTTGTGGTATTGTCCTTAATCAGAGTTGCTCTCATCAAAACTCACTAGCTGAAAGCGTCACAAGTAGTTGTATTCAGCTTAGCTGATTGTGATGTCAAGTATTGTAGACCAACTGAAATTTTCTTTTGCTGTAACTTCTGCAAGATGGAATCTGTGTATTCACTATTTCAAGATTTTAGATTGGTATATAGTATATACTTTTTTGTAGTATAGCAATGATAATTCTCTTAGAATTTGCTTTCTCCAGTTTTTGTTTGGGGCAAAGATTCTTGAAGTTCCCAAATTGCGTGAGGAAGGATCTTCTAAAATACCACTGCAATGTGCACGTGTTATAAGGTACGCAATTACAGTCACTTCAATCCTACTCACTTAGCCAGTTAGTGATTGGGGTGACCAGTCTAGAATTTTCAGATTCTTTAGAGGGCATGTGTTTGGTGTCGTTTTTTACCATTGTGTAATGTTCTGAGCGAACTGTTTCCCCAGGTTCTAATTCTGCTGTGATATTTATTATGTGTAGGATGGTCCGAGATGGCTATTTCGGCTTTAAAGACTATTTTCAATCTCTATGTGATACTGTGGACGGTGGTAAAGACTTCTATTTGCTTGGTTCTGATTTTGAGAGCTATTTAGAGGCTCAGGTAATTATTTCTGTTTACTTGGCAGTCCCAACCCAAAGCATATATATGCACTTGGAAGTATGGTGTTGTATAACTTACTATGGTGCATGGGATTTGAATCTATATGACTACAGGATGCTGTTGATAAAGCATTTGCGGATCCAAATAAGGGATATTTAGCAGCGACAGAACAATCCAAGACTACGCGGAGAAGACTTGGGGAATTGAACCGTGAAGATTCCCTTCCGCTGGCTAGCTCACCCTCACCCTCACCCTCACCCTCATCCACACCCTAGTAGCAACATTTTACATATTTGAATGGAATGTATCGGAAAAATTCTCATTCCCCAACGTCACTTGTATAAATAAAATAATTGAAGAAATAACTGTAGCCCAATGGGCTAAAGTGGTATTTTAGCCCTAAACCCTTAAATGATATGAAAAAATTGTATAGTTAAAGAGTATAGCTGCCGTGTATAGCCGTTCGGCTACTCTCTTTAAAATATTCTAAACGTATAGCCGCGCGGCTATACGCTTTCAATATATTCAACATGAACACTAAGCTTGCACTTGCAGTCACAGCCATTTCGCCTCTCTATCAACTCAACCTTCGATTTGTTTTCCTCGGTTTTGGCTGCTTCGTCCTCTAGGTTCGGTACCAAAAAATGAGCCAACCCGCCTAGCCGCCTAGGCCGATTTTTCAAACACTGCGATTGACTGAAAGTCTGAAACCCCGAAAATTGAAAAAATTTTGCTGCAAATTTGAGCTTGAGATTGAAATTGGGAAGCACAAGTCAGTTCCGTAGAAGAAGAGATCTCATGCCTCTAATTCCATTCCTCTCCATGCTTCCCGCCTTATTCTCCTCTCTGGGCTCTCTCTCAAACGACATGTTCACCTCACCACACCAACGACAACGATGACAATTCCTCCCCTCTGCCAACTCCGCATGAAACTTGATTAATCTTTATGCATTCAATATTCATCCATTGATGGTTCTTCTTGGTTGGACTGCTCTTCATTCTTTGGATATTGTATTTCTGTTATAGATTTTGACATTTGATCATGCCCTCTTGTTTGCTGAGAGAACAAAAAAAAAAAAAAAAAAGATGTGTCTCCTCCTCCTCTTGCACATAGGAACACAAAACCAACCCACCAAAGAACAGAAAAAAAATATTGAAATATTACACCACCTCAAGTGAAAAATCTAATTCATTTAAGCTTTTAAATTTGTTCTTGTATTAGCACCTGTATGAGCAACAAGGTGAATTGTAAATGGACTCTACTTCTGCATTTGAGTTGTAATCCACTAGGATGAGTGTAAAGCCCTTATTTATGCTTACGGTCTCCCACTAGGGCTAACAGTCAATCTATAGCTCAAACGCAGTTGTATTGTATGGCCATGAGTTCACAACAACAAAGTCCTATAATCAAATTCCTGTCAGATGAAAGTATTTATGCAAGACCAGAGGGAGTAATGTTCATTTAAACTTAAAAACATTCCCCAAGATCAGGTACACAAATCTTTCATCTACATGGAACGCCATCAAGATATGAACTAATCAAGTTTGTTGAATGAATGCTTGCCAAGATCCTCATCCTTTCAACATGGCTCTTGAAACATCTACTGGCACAGCTTTATTAAGTGGATATGTAACCATAGACTTTGTATCTTTGTAATCTATCTGGAGATGCCTCTCCTTGATCTTTTCTTTAACCATCAAGAAAATGCTTGGTACCTACAGATCTTTTATTGTTTCTTTAGAATAAAACTGCTCTTGTATTATTACAATAAAACTGCAACTGTTGCTTCCTTGACTCCTTTCAATAAACTGCCCCTTCATCCAACAAGAATACATTACTAGAGGTCGACGTACTTCTGGACATCCTGCAAAAATCTTTAGTTCTCTTTTAAACCAGCATGTTACTCTTTGCCTTTTACAGATACCTAAAACACTTTCTTTACTGCATTCCAATGAGCGTTTCCAACATTGGACCGGAATTTACTTAACACACTGATGACAAATGCCAAGTCTGGCCTATTACAAACTCGTGCATACATAAGACTCCCAAAATTATCAAATAAGAAAATTCTTTCTGTGAATGTCATTCAGTGGTCAAGGGATAAAACTTTATGCATAAACTGTGATGTTAGCAACTGTAATACCACAAATTATGTCCTACATTCACAAGAAATCTTTAAAGAAATTAACAAACCATATTAATTCCTATTTAAAAGCATGAAATTCTCTATTGTTTCAATGTTGAAACCCTGAAGAGAATCTTGAACCAATTCAGTTAGCCAAACATTCCTAATGGTTTCCAAAATTAAAGTTTCTTATTAAAATTCCTTTATCCTTCAAATCCTTTAAGCAAACCAGAAACAATCCTTATGGCATTAGAAGAATTGTAAGTTATATATATAAGATACCAAAAAAATAAGAAACCGAGCTCCCATATCATAGCCTTAATAGTAATGTAACTTTTCTTCTTTTATCTTTTCTTTTACAAGCATAAAATCATGTCTGAAAGCTTAGTAACGATCACAACCTTAGGACATCCATATTAACTTTAATTTTTAATACCTTCAAGTTCCTTTATGAAAAATATGAACATGTTAACTAGACATACTTGTTCTATATATGTTCATACAAAAAATAATCTTAACCATATTAATACTGTAAAATATACCAAAACCAAAATAACTCAAAACTGCAATTAACCTCAGGGTATGGCTTCACTTCGAATTTCTTAATTTGATGCATACTTTAAATTTCAACTAAATAGCTAGAAAACCAAAACAAAACAGTGGAAAACTGTTGTAAATAAAACTTCACGAGCATGCGAAATGTGCTGTAATTAACTTTAGGCTATATCTCAACCGTCTGGTGAGTAAAACTTTATGATCTTACAAACTAGGGCAGTGGCTCAACTTGAAAAACTTTTGGTGAATGAAACTTAATGAGCTTGTAAAATAGGGCAGTGAGTGTGAAGTCCAAAAACCATACATCATTTCTCCCACTTGGACAAACACTCACTACTTGGTTACTCTTGAAATGAATACACCAAAACCTTATAACTTTAAAACATGATAGTTATTAATTAGTATACGTTGATAAGATAATATCATACGACTTTTAAGATGTACTGCTTTAAATAATTCACACAATTTCTTTATTAGTTTGACTAACCTCAAATTACTTAGAATCAAACTAGAGACATAAAGCTTCACATAACAGAAATTTAGAGTCTTTTTATGTCTATTTAATGGTCTAAAATAACCTACAAACTTAACTTCATAAAACCTGCCAGCACAAAACTTTTCCAGAACAAAGGTTACTTAAAAATTTGCCAAAATTAAAATCCATATTCAATAACCACGAAAATTTGCAGTCTATGAGAAGACACATATACGTTCATCGTGCAAAAGCTACAGGTCATGTGAAAAGCTTCAGATGAGTCATTCATTAATCTTTACTCATAGTCCAGAATCTGTCAGGAAAGTTTATGTGCATCTGTATAAACTTTACAAATCCACCAAAAATTCAATACAAATTTACATGAAATTCTACACAAGAGATATCCAAACAGACATCATATTTGAGATTTCAAAACTGAAAACTGAACCAAAATTATGAGAACTGACATGTACCTTGAAATATTTATGTGTCCAAACTGTATGTACTTTATACCACTTGAAAACTAAACCAAATAAGTCAGTGTTCTTTAAACAAAAAACAATATGATATTCTTGAAACAAACTGCAGAGGATTTAAATGAATAGAGTTCTTAAAAACTGATGTTCTTTAACAAGGTTAAAGCTCAAGTTTCTTTTAGGCTATCATTTAAAACATCTTTATTCCCACAACTGTATGTATGCTATATTCTCACTTTTGAGGAGAATACAACCTGTTTATAAAAACTAGATCACAAGACTAAACCACATGATGTCTTATCTTGTGCCATTATGAATTGAACCATACTAGTCCTCATTTGAGAGGAAAACTTCATAATGCCATTTTGATCATTTAGCCTTGAATATTTAAGATGTTGTATTCGAAGAAGTGCTTTGGCAATTCAACCAATACAAAATCTTTCTTTAAACATGATCACTGAAACTTTAGTTAAATCTGTAGGGAAATTTAACTTTGATGGCATGTAGGTGCTCATCTCATATTTTATTTTCTTTAGTGATGAAATTATCTTTCTTTACCATGTGAAAAAAAATTCTGTAACAAGTGCTCTTGCTACAACACCCAAAAAAACAAAGCTATATGCTACTTCAATCTTTAGAATCAAGCCAATTCATTTATACACCCTGTTAGACAGCTTCAATTCTCCTTATTTCTATTCCTGATAGTTTTTCTGAAATCAATTATTTTAGATGCACAGCCCTAACAGTTTAAGATTTTTCCTTGTACGTTTTTCTGGTTGTATACTATATATTCCTTTTACTAGAGTTGCATTAAAGCATATCAGAATTTCCAGAATCATTAATAACCAAAACTTAATTATCAAAAGCAGAAAGTGCACCTAGCAGATCAATTATGTTTAGTCATAAGAAGATAATCCAACAAAACGAAAAGAACGTGAAACCTGGGAGTAATAGGCTCCTTTAGATATGCTCGTATGCTTGATAATGGGCTTAAAGAACAAAAGAACAGAACCAGACCCACCCTGGCACCCAGATCCGCCTAGCGCCGCCTAGAGCCGCCTAGCCCCGCCTAGAGCCGCCTAGCGACGCCTAGCCCCGCCTAGCGTAGCCCAGACCAGTCTAGCGCCGCCCAGACCCTCCCAGGCCGCCTAGGCTGATTTTTCGTAATGCAGACTATGGATTTTTTCGTAATCTAGACGCCTCTGCTTTTCATCTGCTACGAGTATATAACCTGCAATGAGAGAGAGAGAGAGAGAGAGACAGAGACAGAGACAGAGAATTAATATATGTTTACATATTTTCTTCTCATTTCTTGCCGCCCCTTCTAACAACTTTAAACCCTTACTGCGCAGCAGCCTCCTCCGCCCACACAAAACCCATCGCATCACCATCCCTCCTCCCCACCCTCTCACACTTTGCATAAAACTCCTCTCTCTCTCTCTCTCTCTCTCTCTCGTATGTGCAGCCATGTGTTTCCTACGTGTGTGTGGGAGAGTGCAATTTTGTGATTTGCCACATATTCGTGGACTCATATGGCCTTTTATAATTTTGAAGGAAGAGTTTGACGCTTCTTTTATAGCAAATAGTGCAGCCGTATGGCTATACTCTGCTTGCGCATTTTCAAAACAGTGTAGCCGTGCGGCTATACCCGGGCATCTTGTTCACTGAGGCAACGACTACAAGCGACTAAAAGCCAATCAAATCTAATGACACGTTAAATTTCGATTGTCAAATGATGTTACTTGTTCAATATATTTTTTGTTTTCTTAATGTCTGGTTAGTGTGCAGACACCAAATTCCTGTTTAATGGAATACAGGTATATCCAAGTCACACAAAACTACTCCAGGACAGAACTTAATACATAAAAGAATAATCTTTGGAAGATGGTATATTATTATTAAGCATGGATTAAGACATGAAACTGTGATATCTGAAAATCAATGTGGTGGTTTACACGAATAATCAGTTAACTAATATTGGGGCAGTTATATGGTTCCAAGTTTTTTTTGTCATTTTATAATGATTTCGCAATGTAGTTCCTAGTTAAAAATCCTGGTAGGTTTTAGAAAATGGAGGTATCTCTCTGCGAGTAATTGCCTGAACTTTAATAGATATGGATGGTAGGTTTTAGAAAATGGAGGTATCTCTCTGCGAGTAATTGCTTGAACTTTAATAGATACGGAATTTGATTCATCTGATCTTTTTCTTCACGTGTAAAATCAGGGTTATGCACCTGCATTTGAGGAAGGCACAAAGTCTAATTGTGATATGCAACTGTCAAATGAGAAGAACAATCATGATGATGAGTTTGAACATGAAAGTAATGGTTACAGTGAAAAGGCTTAAGCCAGACAAGGCCAAGATGACGATTCATATGTTGCAAATGACAAATATAATGGATACAATTACGATGATGAATGCAATTATGATAAGGAATGCGATTTTGAAGAATTGACTTAAATAATCAACTTCTTTTTTTTCTTGATTTAGATTATTTTTTCATGAACCAGTTGTATCATGTTACGATCTAAAGGTTAAGCAATTGAATCTTTTGGTTTTTAACAACTTTTTCAAATTGGAATTAGTCTGAGGAGAGATGCTATTGAGCATCGTTTGCATGTGAAACTCTTTGAACTATAACCATGAGCAAAATTCGTAAATTGGAACACTGAATTGTTGGTTTAAAGTTGTTCACAGTTTTTTTGAAAAAAAAAAAAAAAAAAAAAAAAAAAAAAAAAAAAAAAAAAAAAAAAAAAAAAAAAAAAAAAAAAAAAAAAAAAAAAAAAAAAAAAAAAAAAAAAAAAAAAAAAAAAAAAAAAAAAAAAAAAAAAAAAAAAAAAAAAAAAAAAAAAAAAAAAAAAAAAAAAAAAAAAAAAAAAAAAAAAAAAAAAAAAAAAAAAAAAAAAAAAAAAAAAAAAAAAAAAAAAAAAAAAAAAAAAAAAAAAAAAAAAAAAAAAAAAAAAAAAAAAAAAAAAAAAAAAAAAAAAAAAAAAAAAAAAAAAAAAAAAAAAAAAAAAAAAAAAAAAAAAAAAAAAAAAAAAAAAAAAAAAAAAAAAAAAAAAAAAAAAAAAAAAAAAAAAAAAAAAAAAAAAAAAAACACGTCGTATTTTGCACTAAAGGCTTTTAACTTTTGATTTTGGGGGGGAATTTTGATTTTCTGTATTTTATGTGAATCCAATGGGGGGTACTTCCGTTATTTACATTGTAAACTTAAGTAAATGTCTGTGCCTTTTACTGTTCATTTATTTTTATTACTCCATTTACTTAAATGTTGAAAATGGAAAATAAAGTATAGAGAAAAAAAAATCTGTAATTTTTTGGGGATTTTTTTTAAATTTTTTTTCATTTATTTTATTGTACAAACATTGGTACCGTGGATTGCTGGAAACAAAAATTGATCGGAGAGCCAAACGCGTGCATGTGAGACGATTAAAAAAAATGTAGACGCAGGGCTGAGTCGGACGTGACGTCAGCCTTGCCCTCGGGCCAGCCAGTCGCGGGGTCCCCATCCGTGTCTGGTCCACTTTTTGTTGCTGGAAACAGCATTTTGGGCCTAGCCTACCCCCCCCCCCCCCCCAGTCCTCCCCCGGTCCACTTGGGGAATGCTTCTAAGGGGTGTGATAACGTGTTAAAAGAATGATCAGAAAGCTAGTCCGTTTCGTAATTGTCTCATCCATTTTTTTTTTTTTGGTAATGCTCTTGTGCAGTACAGTACTACAATCTCATGGTAAAATGCTACTGGCCCATTGTGATGCGTTTTTGATGATACAGGCGGGAAAGACATTAGTCATGTATAGCAACGATCGAAAATTTTCTGCATGATGATTAACAAATTTTCCGAGATTAAGGTACTTTACGTGGACATTTAAAGATGTCTACAAATTCAAGAATCAGTAGGTGAGGAGGACTTGGGCATGGTATTAAAGGAAATTACGCAGCGGACATTTTGGAGCAATTAAGATGGTTTGAGCAAGTCAAATCTAATGGGGGAAATTTCATTAGTGAGGTAGCCTACAATTGGAAGAGATTCACCAGGGTTAATGTGGGCAACTTGTGTTATGTGTTGGGAGGGTCAAAAGCGTGCTTTTAGTATAATTGAGTTCATGCAAAATGGATTCTTATTAACTACATTTATTACAAAGAAGGGAATATAACTGCTAGTTACACAGAAAAATGTATGTATTTCACTTGGAGTAGACGAGGGATTTGAATCTCTAATCAGGTTGTGCACATTGCAAATTTACATTTGATATCAAGCCTCAAAAATCCTTCTTGACGAAAATTTTGTTCCAAAGATTCTGACTTTGGGCTTGCGAAATATATCCTACAGTTAACAGTATTGTCTGTTAACGGCAAGCAAGGGAAACAAGGGGGTTACAGGCTCCTGGTTGTTCTACAAAAATATTGGTGGGTCTCACACAAAGATGGGTATACAGCTTTGGAATGCTGTTGATGGAAATGGGAAGCAAACGAAAGAATTTAAATGCACGTGCAGAGCATCAAGCCAAAATTTACTTCCGTCATGGTGTACGACCAGTATAAGGAGGGGAAAGGAGTGGAGATGGAGGATATAAAAGAGGAAAGAAAAGAAAATAGTAAAAAAGATGGTATATGCTTGTGGTGTATTCAAATGAAGCCAAGTGATCGTCGGCAATGAACGACGTTATAAAGAGCTCGAAGGAGATGTTTGAAAGCCTACGAAGCCTTCATAAAGCCTTTTCTGTGCCCTCAAGAGATGTCTGTAGATATTCATGATAACTTTGAACCATACATGTTCTAAACATGGAGGTGAGTGTACTCTGTACCAGGTCATGATGAGGTAGCAACTCTTGTAATTTTATTCAAACACTCCAGTACTTGTGTAGCGTCTCTCTGCTTGTTTTTGATGTTGGCTTTCGGTCTAAGAGTAGGGTTGGGCTGTTCTGACATTTAGTTGGGTACTCTGTCCTGGTTTCAGTTTCTGCATTTGCATGTTCTACATTTCCATTTATGGAATAAATAAAAAACTCTTGCTTGTGGTCATTGTAATAATAAAAAAAACCTTCAAATCCCAAATGCCCGAGTAATCTAACAGTTTTTAAAATATACTACGAGAATCAGGAGTATTTGTTCAGGTCGTGAGGTTGCCTGGGAGGTGGGATCACAGGAGGTAAAAACATTGTAGCTGATGGGGGCAGTCGGGAAAAAAAGGAGGATGTCTAAAGAGTCTGGTGATAGAAACCATCTCCTTGGTTTTTGTCTAAAATGAGGCCCCCAGTCTCCTCTTAAGAAAGCCAACTTGGATTATAAAAAAAAAAATTATAATGTATATGTTGTTGACAATTACTGTAGAAATTATAATAATACATATACATGTTACTACTACATTTTAGGCCTCGAGCCGAAGGCAAGTTCGGCACGCAAAGTAACTTTAGTCGACAATTCTACGTGAAGAAGGTTTCGTTGAGCACATTCGTCATGCAAAAAAAATTGTAAGAATTTGCGCGGACAATTTATTTCACTTAGTCGCGTGATGAGGGGGAATTTATATTATTATATTAACCCTATTCTTGTATATTTTGATTAATATTTGGTAAGAATTTTTTGATACTTTGAATTATATTTCCAATTATAGGACTTTCAACTTCCTCGAGCAAAAACCTAAGCAAATGGCGAATTTTGGAGTATCAATTGGAGACGTAAGTGAGTCATTGGCTAGATCGTATCGCGAAATGATCCGACTTTTCCACAAGCGACGACGTGATTTACTGGCCGAAAAAATGACAGGCGACGATGTTGCTGCTAGATAGGACGTTTGGGCTTTATTGCGTTTGGAGACCAAGATGACCTAAGATGGGTTGTGGACTTCTGGAGAAGTGTTTCAAAATTTTTATCTTTTAAAAAGAGCTATCTTGGGCCCAGATTGGAGGAGTTTGAGGCCCAAAACGCGGGGACCAGTTTGTTGGCAGATTTTCCTAATACAATTGGGACTTTATTCCTTAGTTCTTAGTTATTTAATTGTTTCCTTGTGGGGAGGGTAGCTGTTTAGGAGGGTATTTAAGACCTTTTCACAGAAAATTTAGAGGGCTCCCTTTTGACTTCTTTTCGGATTTGGAGAAATGTAGGGTTTGGATTTTCGCGACTTTCAGGTTTTTATTTATTTTCTCTAATGATATTTTCTTGGATTCAATTTGAGTATGCGTAATAAATCTTTTCGCTAGGGTGAAGCCTGAGCCTTAGCTGAATATTGTGAGTTTATTTAATTGCTTATGATTTAGTGCATGCATGCTTTGAATTGTTAATCATGTTTTACACTAATATGATTGTCTTAAGCCTTGATCACATTAGGACCTGTAGAAAAGTTAAGTAGAATGCAATTTTGGTCGGAAGGTTCCCTGAAATGATGCTTAGCTTTTGTGATAATATGGTAAAGTTCACTTAAGGATAACATCACGCTCTTAAGGGTTTGCATGTTTTTTCAAAGGGTTTTCACAACAACTTAAGGAGTCTTTATGTCAGATTGATCCGAAAGTCCCAGACGGGTTGCATGTTAAGTATACGTTTAGTTTGAGGTTCCAGTAGAAGTAGAATATAAATTAGGAAACCTACCTTCAACAAATGGATGCGGCAAATCATAAGTAATAGTTAAAATCATGAGGATGGCTAGGTGCTATGGAACCTAGTGTAACTTTTATAAATGATATTCAAAACTCTTCCTGCAATTGTATTTGTTTTTTTTTAATATTGTTTTTAGAATCAACCAACTTCATATTCCTATTTCTCAATTTTAATTTAGTCGTTAAATTAGAAATGTTTTACATAAATGCTAATAGTCATTGGGGAAAACGATCTTGCATGAGCTCTATACTGACAATTGCCTTGATTTTGCAAGTATTATGTGTTTAACCCTGTGCCTGCGGCAGGTACTAAAAAATCCTATAATCTCTCAAAAAAGGCGACGCTAAGAACCTTCAGTTACAAAGAAAGGTCGGCGAAAAGACACCAATGTCTGACGCCCAACCGTTTGCACGCGAGGAGGAGGGAAAGTGTTTTCAAAACACCAAAACTGCTGCGACGGACAGTTTCGGTCCTCGAGATTGTGTCCCAAAGGCATTAGCGCGACGGAAGTCATTCGTCGCGCAAATTACTATTTGACGACGAATTCGCCTTCATTGTGCATTTATATTTGCGTGACGAAAATTCCTTCGTCGCGCTACACATTTCGCGCGAAGTTTACGCGCGCTGATTAAATGAAGTGTATTTAAAATTATTTTTTAAGTTTTTTTTTTAAAAAGGGATTTTGCGCGATGGAGATATGTTCGTTGCGCGAAATTAATATATATTAATATAAATTAATATTTTTTTTAATTTTTTAAAGAAATTAATTAATTAATTTTTTTATTAAAATGAAATGGCACTAAAAAGATTAATCGTAAAGAACATTCGTATATAACGAAAATAAATGTATATAAGAGGAAATATTTTAAAAATAATTATGAAATAAAAAAACTAATCAAAATAATGTTCCAAAATCTACATGATCGTCTGCCACATGCGCAGCTCGGAGGTCTGGGCGTTACAGGGGCCGTGGCATGGTGGGGATGCTCGAGGTGGATGGGCTCGGAGGTCGGCGCACAAAAATCGGGATTGGAATGCCGGACTGCGCGAGGGACTGCAGAATCGCCGACATCTGACCCTCAAGATCGGCAACCCGCGATGTCAAAACAGTCACCTGAATGTTTGCATGCGATGATGACAGGTCGAGGTTCCCTCTGTCCGGCATTCCCCTTCCTGTACAATATGTTTCCGGCCTCCTCCCGAGAGTCTGATCCAACGTCTCCGTTCAAGATCTGAAATCAGCATCTGTGAGGATCCACAGACTCGATCGGAGTCTCAGGAGGAAGTTGGGAGGCGGACTCCTAACGAACCAACTGGCTCCTCCCATCATCGTTGTCTGTTTAACATAACATAAAATCTAAATTCAAACATGCATATAAATTTAATGCGTAACATAAAAATTAAAAATAAAGAATACTTACATGAAGGGACTCAGCCAACTCATTCTCCGGTGAGAAACATAAACGTCACCAAAGAAGTCGATCGTTGGGAATTTCGACCCCCCTTAAATTGAAATAGAGAAGTAGAAAATATTAGTATGAAAAAAATAAATTAATAATAATGACATATTAAAATTTAAATAGAAATGATTTTATATGAGAAGGGCTTGGAGCCGGAATGGTGGAGAAGGGTCTTCTTCTTCCTATTGCATTATTCACTTGGGCTTTATTCGGTTATACAAAAAATAAAACTTATTAGTTGAAAATATAAAAATTAAATAATAATGAAATATAAAAATGAAATAAACATTAATAAAAAAAATGTAATAATTAAACAAATATTAGTAACAAATACCACATAAATCGGGCACTGAAAAATGAGCGCAGAGCCACGCCCAACTATCCTCCGCCCCTCAAGCGCCTTCGAGTAACCCGCAAAAGGGACTTGCAGATCCTCAAACGCCTGAAAATGGTGGTGCAAGTCGCTCTTTCACTGCTGGACCTCTTACCGAAGAGTGTTGACGTACGGCCAACGACTCTTCGTCGAAGTCCTCTAAGTTATAGTTCGTCTGCAATAAATTACTTACATACTTAAGTAATAGAAATATATAAAGTTTGAAAGAAAAAATAATAAAAAGTTAGGATAATACCAACAACTGGCCAAGAACTCATCTTGATCTCGTCAGGCATGACCTTCCAAGACTTCCATTATCGGGCAATGGGTGTCCGAACGACGTGGCCAATGTCGTGGGCCAAGGAGCTATGCAACTCCGCCGTCGGGTGCAGCCCGATGGCACTCGTAGTATCCGATAGATACGACTGTTGGTCACCCCGGGTTGACCTTCGCTGTCTTCAGTCCGACACGGCCTCGAGTGTTTTCTTGGTTGCAAAGAGATATGACAATAATGTTAAATAATAACAAATTTAACAATAAAATTCAGAATATAAAAAATAAAAAAAGAACTAACAGGGGTGAAGGGATATCTATACCTGGCTGTGACACCGAGCACAGGATCGCTCGGTCGACGCGTGGGGGGGTTGGTGTCGGTGGTGCTGCGGCCCGGTGCCGCCGCCTAGCGATAACAGGCAGCCCATGATGAAAGCTAATGAGCAGGAGCTGGGATCCCCAGGGACCAACTGGAACGTGGTCCATCAGTGCAGGAATAGTGGCAGCAGATGCCGGTTGAGCGGGGGCGCTAAAGTCGGTGCAGTCGACACTGCCCTACGACTTCTAATCAAGTCTGACATCTGGCACAATTTCATCCAACACATACCAATGAAATCTAATTACGACTATACAATGTCATTCAAAATTTGAACTAATTAATTAAAAGCATAGCTTGACCTAGGGTTTGCGATTTCGGAGTATCCTGGACTCCGATCCACGATCCGTCGAATCCTACACGATCCTAGAAATACAAGTAAGGACCCTTATGAGTTTGAGTTCAATCCAATGGTCCGAAATACCCCAAACGAAATCGCAGAAAGAATAGGCAAAATCCGTTCGAGACTCAAACGGTAACCAAATTCGAAATCCGAACCACAAAACCTACGCACTCATGACAATAGGGGAGTGCATTGGGACCCAATGCCATGACTGCTACAACAGCCCCGCGCCACCACACGGCAGGCAGCGGGGTGTCCAAAGCGATAGCAATCGCCGGAAAATTCTAAAAAACTAAGGCCAAGGTTTCTACCCTAGGTTCAAAACATGAATTGGAGCCACTTTTGTTCTCGGACCTACCCTGAAAAATGGTCGGAAGTGGCCGGAATCCAATTTTAAAAAACTGACCGAAATTAGGGTTTGAATTCTAAATACCAAACCTAACAATACCCAAATCCTACCTAATATCAGCTAGAGCACAAAAAAACGGTCCAGAAAACCATACCTCAGCTGTTTCAAATTGGTGGCCCGAGGAGAGAGAAACATGCCGGAGAAGATTCTGCGAGGTGAGGGCGGGGAAGCTCCGGGTTCGAATGTGGTGGCAAGGGTCCAATTTCCGGCGGGGTAGTGGCTGAGGTGACGGCGGAGAGAGATATAGGGTTTAGGGTTTTGCAGAACAAACTGAGGAAAGAAGGAGGTGGTCGTGACGTTTTTGAAATTTTAGTCGATCTTGCGCAACGAATATATCTTCCGTCGCACAAAATTTTTACATGCATCTTGCGCGACGAATAAAATCCGAAATTTCGCGCGCAATGTTCTAACTCCCAAAAATTGGAATTGGGGATTAGGGTTTTGGATTTGCGCGACGAAAAGGACACTTGTTGCGTCGGCAAGGCTGGCCATCCGCCAAAATTTTGGGATTCAGGTTTTGAGCGGGGAGATAAATAATTGAGGTTGCGCGACGAAGAGAAGAGTATTCGTCGCGCAAGCCTACACTTTGCACGACGAATACACTTTGCACAAAATTTTCCTAAGTGTTGGGTGGGGGATAAGTGAAAGGTCTGAGGAGATTGTGCGACGAAGGAAGTTTATTCATCGCGCAAGCCTTGGTTGTACAATTTGCGCGATGACATGACACTTTTGGCGCGCAATCCATGATTTTGCCCCAAAATTTTCCTAAAAGTGTGGGCGGGGGATAAGTGAAAGGTTCTGACTGTGATTGCGCGACGAAGAGAAGTGTATTCGTCGCGCAAGCCTTTGTTTTGTACACTTTGCGTGACGACATGACATTTCCTTCGTCGCGCAATCCAAGATTTGCCAAAAAAATTACTAAGTGTTGGGCGGGGGATTAGTGAAAGGTTTGACTGAGATGTGCGACGAAGAGAAATTATATTCGTGCGCAAGCCTTTGTTCTGTACACTTTCTTGCGCGACGACAGTGACACTTCCTTCATCGCGCCAAATCCCATGATTTGCCAAAAAAAATATTCCTAAGTGTTGGGCGGGGATAAGTGAGAACTCTTACTGAGATTTGCGCGAGAAACTGTCCCTAATCTCGCGCAATCCCTATCCTGAAAACCCTAACCCTAAACCCTAAACACTTGTTTCAAGATCCAACGGCAAACTGTTTTTTATACTTCGAAATGGATACGTCGAAAATCGGAAAAAAACAAAACCTTCAGAGATTAAGTACGGGGACAAAACTTTTTCGATGGTTATAAAAGAAAAATCACGATTTTAAGGTTGTTTTAACTCCGATTTGAAATTTTTTATAGCTGCATTGTTGACCGAAATATGAAATACAATGACTGAATTTGATCTTCATTTAAGATATTTACACTATGGATATCACCATAATATTATGTATATTAAGGAAAGTATAAACAAAATCTTATTGTTGGTGAATATTGGTGTTCATGGCATATGCATTCTACGAAACTAGTTTCAGTAATCCAGCCGTCCAACTTGTTTGTTTATACTTCAAGATCATAAACCCCAAAATTGGAAAAACAAAACATTCAGAGGTCAAGTAACGGGACAAAACTTTTCCACGGTTATAAATGAAAAGTCATGATTCAACGGTTTATTGAAACTCCGATTTTGATGATTTTTACAGCTACACCTCCTGACCCTATATGATACAATTAACTAATTTGATCGTCAATTTGAAATATATACATGTGTATATACAAAATATATTTATATATATATTGCGCGACGAGTAAGACCTTTTCGTCGCGCAAAATTTCTTCGCGCGATGAGGTAAGACCCTTCGTCGCGCAAAAATTTCTTCGCGCGACGAGTTTCCTTTCTTCGTCGCGCAAGGATTTGGCGCCATGTCAGATGTTTATCATTTTTCATTTTTTGAAAAGTGTTTCATTTTTGAAAGTGTATTAAAAGGGTTTGGATATATTAAAAGGGTTTGTATTAAAATTGAAAATGGTTCAAAGGGTTACAATTTCTATGGTCACACAATAAAGGTAAATGTCATGATAACACCATAGATTAATAGTTGATCCAATCAAATTGAAAAGGGTTCAAAGGATAAAAACTAAATTCCATGGGTCACACACTAAGGTTAAAATTAAATGCCAATTTCATGATGAGAGGTGCAAGTTATATTAAAAAGTTAACATCAATTATGATAAAATCAATTTAACTTACGACATAGTGATTAAATTATAGGTATATACATATACATGGAGAAATATACAATAAAATTTATAACAATAGTGGTTAATATTATAATATCCTTAAAAAAAACCAAAAATGAAAAAATCATCTCAAGTGGTATTTTCGAACCCAAGGATTTAATAATTACTATATTAAAAAATAATAAACCCATAAAGAATTTTTAAAAAATTGTTTATACAAGGGAAAATACTCTATGAAAAATAAGAGTCATTATGTTATAGCGTTCAATATGAACTTAAGTTTCATATGAATTACGAAAAAAATTCAAAGGTTTTTACCATGAAAGTTCAACGTGTATTTTTTAAATTGAATAATTATTTTATTCTCGTTTACACATTATAGTTGTATAATAGTTTAATTCTGATTAACTCAAAATAGACGGGGTTGTGAGCCTAAGGGCCCGATTCTTGAAATATATTTTTTTTTCAATTTTTTTATCATTAATTGAAAGATTTTAAACACAAACAAGAGAAAACCGTAATTCTTATATCATAAAGACCAATGAAAATGAAATAGACAGATTCACATATGTTTTATATGTATGGAATATCGAAAAAAAATTAAATTTAGAGATTATGTTGTAATTTAAGTGTGATTGCAAATTTGTGGTGCAACTTGATCTTTCATTGTGGCTTGCATATTACACTACCATCATAAAATTACAACACATTTCATTACTAGTTTTAATGCGGTAGCGTACATGAATTGAATATTATCATCTGAACTATAATAAGTTTCGTATCCGCGCTATCATAACTTTTGGTCTCACAATCATACCCTCATAACTTTCGTTTTGTTCGGGCCACTGGAACTTCGTATCGCTGAAGTCACCCGAGGTCAATTGTAATGACATGAATCGGTATTTCGATGAAGAGACACTTCCTTGAGCTGGAAACGTTCTTGTAACATTTGTCTCTCGAAAGTGTTTCTGCATCGTTTCCATGGAAGATTCGAACAATTGGTCAAGTACCGTTGGCAACGTCATTTCAGTTGGGTCTAGTCTGGTATAGAATACACGTTCCTCTGCTCCATATGCTAAGCAGCTTTGCCAACGCTCCGGCTTAGGGTCATCTAGATACACAATAGTCTTGTCCTGTTGGCCAAAAGGTAAGGGTGTCATCATACCAAGTTATGTAAGGTCACTGATAGTAAGCCAGGGTCTATTTAAACTTCCCGGCCAGTGGGCGTTTGTATCAACCAATCAACATTTAAAACATGATCAATTGGTATCGGTCTTTGTAAAGCAATTGCACGACAGGTTGTGAGTTTGCCATAGAAATAATGTCGCGTCTTGCGCCTCCACCTAGGACATGGACACCACGCTGTTGTGCGAACAAACGTTTCATCTCGTGCTTCGCAAAATTTGACACCGTTGACATTACAAACCCGAGAACATGTCAACGCGAATCCGGCCAACGCCAAGTTATATAACTCAGCATTTTCTGTAAGTTGGGGGAAAATTTTTGATGATTTCAACTTAATTCCCTATATTAACAAACCATTCATTGTAATGAAAAAATTATTAAAAAATGTCTATTTCTCAAAAACACAACCCACTGTTGTAAAACACAGAATCCATGGAAGGGGGGCACTAAGATGAAACATTCACGGCCCCCCCCCCCCCATGGGGGGTGGTGGTTCTTGCATACAATGATGGATGTTCTCACTTCATCAATCTCTTCATGCTCATCTAAGTATGCCATTATCTCATCAGAATTGTTACAGTACGAAACCCAATGCGCTACCTACATGGCATTTTGGGAAAACGGACTGTCCTCGTACGGGATCTCCAAAGGGTCGTGCGCTTTGGCAAAAAACAAAAAGTTCTCATTTCTTGACCTCTTCATTATGCATGCAGACGATTGAAGCCGTGTCCACGTCTTTTACATACACATCCACAAAAACCGTGATGCTTGCACTCATATGCCCCCAGCTCTATGAATTGCTCCTTTGGGTTCGCCCTGTTGCGTTCCAATTTTTTTCAACTCTCGCGAAGCCTTGGCAAAATAAAAAGAAACGATACAAATTA
Organism: Prunus armeniaca; assembly: GCA_903112645.1. NCBI lineage: Eukaryota > Viridiplantae > Streptophyta > Magnoliopsida > Rosales > Rosaceae > Prunus > Prunus armeniaca. Next base: position 1,975,913 of record CAEKDK010000008.1, read on the forward strand.
GAGAGATAGGATAAGGATGCATATAACACAATGATGAGGAATTATTGACCTTTATAGTGGATCCCTTACAGCGATAGTGACAGGACCATGGGCAATGCCTCTTCTGGCAAGTGAACCTCACATGGATCAACTTGTGAAGAAAAGCTGGAGGGAAATCATCTCGAACTTGCATAGGACTGGACAATGTCATGGCGCAACTGATGAATGTTGGCTCTCGCATGTTTTTGCCGTCAGTTGGGAAAAAAATATTGGACAACAACATGATTGGTTTCACTACATTTCTAGCAAAAGGTGGTGAATCCTACAGGAAGTAGGCGTTGCATAAACACATGGCAGTCATGGGCTCTTTAGTCTAGTAAATTTACCCTCAATATTCACGCAACGCGCGATATTAGAAGCATACCCATCGGGAAACTTTACCGACGATACAAACTTTAGAAAATCTTTTTATCATTCGGTTTCATGGAAAAAAATGCCAGATCTCGCTAGCTTTATCACTGTCCCTGTTCATCCATAAACCTCTTTGTATGCCCATTCTTTCCAAATAAAGACGATCTTTGATCTTGTCCTTTGTCTACCCTAGATATCTAGATCGTGCCATCAAAGTGTCAAAAGCAATTTTTCTCAACATGCATAACGTCGAGATTGTGCCTCAATTTTAGTTTCGACCAATATGGGAGCTCACAAAACATAGACTTGTGCGTCAGTTCAAATGTGTAGAAGTCTAGTCCGAGTAACTGTTTTCCCGAACGGAGAAAATCCAAACGGTTAAGCTGCTCCAAGATCTCATCACCAGACCATTCTCTAGGTCTGAGGCGATGCTCTGTGTCCCCTCAAATTTTTATCATTTTCCCACCACTCATGGTCCATGGCAACCATCTCGATGACCAAGATAACTCCTTGCATACAGGGCATGCCATAACCCTTTGTGCTCCACCAGAAACCATTGCATATGCGGGAAACTCATTCACAGTCCACATCACGCTGCCGCCAAGTGAACATCTTCCCAGTGGCTTTATCGTACTTGTGCACACAGTTTGTCCATCAATCCTTGAGCTCATCACCACAACAGCCTTAAGTAAACATCGATTGGACCTGCCAGGTCCTTAGTTCTCAAAACAGTCATCATCATGTATTCTTTTTCATGCATTTCCAGGCGGCAAATATATGGAATACAAAATCGGCCAAGTGCTGTGGTGTTGGTTTAGAACCCGTAAGGATGATTCCGTACAGATGCCAAGTCCCAATCTACTTTCGGGGATCAAACAGCAAACTCGTGGGGAATGTTCGACGAATCTTTCATGCCTCCCCATATGCAGGGATGCTGCATCACTCGCGTTTCTTAACCCGTTTTTGTCCTTATGCTTCGCAGGTTTGTGGGCTATGAGCGACATATACAATCGCTATAGCCTAGGTTTCCGGGGCAGATTAAGCATGACTTTTTAGGGATCTTAGTCGTCCTGTGCGGAGATGTATCTTGACCGATATCTTGGCTATAAAGCATGTATCCAAAAGTTTAACTCTTTGTGAAGAACATGCAATTGTTTTTGCACGCATATTTTTCCATAAACCCAATCCAAGGACCATTTCACACCTTTGCGCTTGTCTATGGTCTTTGGGCCAACAATTGTCCGCAAGCATTCTCTTGAAAACCCCCAAGAAAAGTAATCAGAACCACAGGTTCGCTGCGATAATTTATTCCGCTGCATTGCGACAATGGCGTGAGAAACGGAAAAAATTCTCGCACCCTGGGCATAACTTTGGTTGGCCACGTTTAACAGTTGTTATAATTGTTCGAACTCTGGCACTGTCCATTGGGGTAGGCCACGTCATCTTCCCCTCCTGATTGTGTTGGTCGCGGCAAATGTTATAATCTCCATAATTTTTTATTAGGATCCCACAATGGTTAAATAGTGTTTACCCCGTTGATTTGGAAGACGACGCATTTCGAATGTTCCCTGTGAAGGTTCCAAATCTATATGTCTCAATCATTCCATTCACTACTAAATGAAAAGCCAACATTTTCAATTGTCTCCCACACGTGTTGATTTCACCTCCTACAAGGACAACGGATTCTAGAGTTGCACTCGGATTGTGTCTCATGCAACTCAATAAATCCTCGATTCCACTCCAAGGATGCTGTGCTGCGCATCTATTCGGTATCCACCTTCTGATCAAATTCCTGAAAACCCAATCACAACACACAACAATCACAAACAACTTCATACGAAGTTATAATGCACTTAGGCCTCGGTAAGGGCCTATCCCCTTCGGAAATGCATAGTCCTGTCAGTGTAACTACGGCTACATGAGATAGATTTCGACTGGATAAATTGGCAGCATCTTAATACAGTTCTTGAGGTGGGCATAGGTATAAATACCTACGTACACTCGAAGAACGTACCGAGATGACACGAAATCTCCACAATCAAAATCTAATCCTGTAGCCGTAGATTACGTGAGAAACACTATGCATTACCAAACTATCCAAATAATAGGACAATTCAAGAATTAAGTAACCAATCTTTATTCTACAACAAACATAATTCCTAACAAGACCTACGTACTCCTAATCCAAGCATTCCTCATCCAAACATACAAATGATGCACAACTGAAGTCTCCTCCATCATCCCTGTAAATAAATCAAAATGACAAGAGAAAAAAAAAAAAAAGCTAAGATTATAAACATAAAAAATTAGGTGGAAGAGAAATTTTACCATTGGTCCCTATTTCCATAGAAAACTTGTAAAATGAGCATAAAAAAGACCATCGAGAACCTGCAAATTTTCAACAACAAAAAAACATACGTCTCACATAGAAAACCTGCAAAAGAAAAGGTTATAAATCTGCAAGCTTCCTCCTCATCTCCTGATAACCAAATCAGAAAATCTAAAAAGAAACCAGAAATAAATAAAAAAAAATATGTAAACAAATCAGACAAAATCAAGAAAAGACAAAATCTGAAATTAGGGATACAAAGAAACATACCAAAAAACGCAAAGAAACTAATCCAGAATTCACTAGCAAGATATAGAAGGGTATTAAGAGATTAGGTGACTTTCAAATCAACCTTTCAAACCAGCTTTGATTCTCAAATACAGAACATCCCTCTACATCTTATGGATTTGCTAAGACCTCAATCTCTCAACTCCTTCATTGATATCGATCTTTTGATGATTTTGTAGAGAGTTTTATGAGGGTGTTTTAGAGAGTGCAGGAGGGTTTCAAGGAGGGGAGAGATAAGGTTTTCAGAGACGGGGGGAAAATCTGAAAATTTGACAAGCGCGAATTCACTTAAGTAGACTTTTTTTTAGCGTGTTTTAAAAGACGACGCTTGTTAATGAGAGATAAGATTTTCAAAGACGGGTGAAAATTTGAAAATTTATCGAGCGCGAATTCACTTAAGCGGCCATTTTTTAGCGCGTGTTTAAAAGACGACGCTTTTTTTAAAAAAAATTTGTCATCTTTTACATATAATATACGACGGTTTTTTTTATAAAAAGCGTCATCTTTACATATAATAGACGACGGTTTTTATAAAAAACGTCATCTTTACATACAATAGACGACGGTTTTTTTATAAAAAGCGTCATCTTTACGTACAATAGACGACGGTTTTTTTATAAAAAGCGTCATCTTTACGTACAATAGACGACGGTTTTTATAAAAAACGTCATCTTTACATACAATAGACGTTTTTTTCCACTACACTTCTTGACCCTATATGAATACAATGACTGAATTTGATCTTCAATTTAAAATATTTACACTAGTGGATACCACAAAATCTTATGTTATATTTAACGAAAGTATAAATAAACTCTTAATTGTTAGTGAATATTTTTTTTTATGGCATACGCATTTTAAGAAACTAGTTTCAACGATCCAACCGTCAAACTTGTTTGTTTATACTTCGAGATCATCTACACCAAAAATCGAAAAAAAATAAACATTCAGAGATAAAGTAACGGGACAAAAATTTCGACGGTTATAAATGAAAAATCATGATTTAACGGTTATTTTAACTCCGATTTTGATGATTTTTTACCGCTACACTCCTTGACCCCAATATGAATACAATGATTGAATTTGATCTTCAATTTAAAATATTTACACTAGTGGATACCACAAAATCTTATGTCATATTTAACGAAAGTATAAATAAACTCTTAATTGTTAGTGAATATATTGTTTTGATGGCATACGCATTCTAAGAAACTAGTTTCAATGATCCAACCGTCAAACATGTTTGTTTATGCTTCGAGATCATATACGCCAAAAATCGGAAAAAATAAACATTCAGAGATCAAGTAACGAGACAAAAAATTTCAACGGTTATAAATGAAAAATCATGATTTAACGGTTATTTTAACTCCGATTTTGATGATTTTTTACCGCTACACTCCTTGACCCAATATGAATACAATGATTGAATTTGATCTTCAATTTAAAATATTTACACTAGTGGATACCACAAAATCTTATGTCATATTTAATGAAAGTATAAATAAACTCTTCATTGTTAGTGAATATATTGTTTTGATGGCATACGCATTCTAAGAAACTAGTTTCAATGATCCAACCGTCAAACGTGTTTGTTTTATACTTCGAGATCATATACGCCAAAAATCGGAAAAAATAAACATTCAGAGATAAAGTAACGGGACAAAAAATTTCGACGGTTTATAAATGAAAAATCATGATTTAACGGTTATTTTAACTCCGATTTTGATGATTTTTTACCGCTACACTCCTTGACCCTATATGAATACAATGACTGAATTTGATCTTCAATTTAAAATATTTACACTAGTGGATACCACAAAATCTTATGTTATATTTAACGAAAGTATAAATAAACTCTTAATTGTTAGTGAATATATTGTTTTGATGGCATACGCATTCTAAGAAACTAGTTTCAACGATCCAACCGTCAAACTTGTTTGTTTATACTTCGAGATCATCTACACCAAAAATCGAAAAAAATAAACATTCAAAGATAAAGTAACGGGACAAAAAATTTCGACGGTTATAAATGAAAAATCATGATTTAACGGTTATTATAACAAACCATCATCTTTACATATAATAGACGACCATTTTTTTATAAAAAAGCGTCATCTTTATATAATAGACGACCCTTTTTTTAAAAAAAAATTGTCATCTTTATATATAATAGACGACGGTTTTTATAAAAAGCGTCATCTTTACATATAATAGACGACGGTTTTTTTATAAAAAGCGTCATCTTTACATATAATAGACGACGGTTTTTTCGGGTTTTTATAAAAAGCGTCATCTTTACATACAATAGACGACGGTTTTTCGGTTTTTTATAAAAAGCGTCATCTTTACATATAATAGACGACGGTTTTTATAAAAAGCTTCATCTTTACATATAATAGACGACGGTTTTATAAAATCGTCATCTTTACATATAATAGACGACGGTTTTAAAAATCGTCATCTTTACATATAATAGACGACGGTTTTTAAAAAAATCGTCATCTTTACATATAATAGACGACGGTTTGTAATAAAAATCGTCGTCTTTACATATAATAGACGACGTTTTATAAAATCGTCTTTACATATAATAGACGACGGTTTTTAAAATCGTCGTCTTTACATATAATAGACGACGGTTTTATAAAATCGTCATCTTTACATATAATAGACGACGGTTTTTATAAAAATATCATCTTTACACATAATAGACGACGGTTTTTATAAAATTGTCATCTTTACATATAATAGACGACGTTTTTTTTTATTTTTATAAAAAGCGTCATCTTTACATATAGTATGACGTATGATAACAAAATCAAAGAAATAAATTGATAAAAAAATTGTATTAAGACGACGGTTTAAATATAAGGTATGACGTATAAAGGGAATAAATACGACGTTAAATTTTATAATACGTCGTTAAATGAAAAACAAACGTGGTGAGATTTAAAGATACCGTCGTAGAACTATACAAGAAAGACGTCGATATATTTTTATTTTCCGTCGTTGTACATTAATTTAATACGGCGATATTTTGTATTTTACCGCCGTGGATTTATTTGTAATTATATGGCGCCTTATACGAAAACTTGGTCGTGTTATTTTCTGCGTAAAAACGGCGGCTTTTTTTGAAATCGTCGTCTTTACTTTCTACGTCGGTCGATTCATAACTTCTGCCGTTCTTTATTTGCTTTGATTTTACACTGCGGAAATCCTGTTTCAAATAGACGTCGGTTTTTTAATTAGGTACGTCGTTGTTTATGAACAACCATTTGAATCTCCATTTTTTAGGTGTCTAAGGTGTTATTACACGACGGTTTTATAGAACCGTCGTCTTTTAAAAACAACGACGGTTTTCACTTAGACCGTCGTTTTTTTCTGGTCGTCTTTGTCACTTTTTGTAGTAGTGATATGATGAGAAGACCACAATTTAGACTAAGACACAGATTTGTCTTACAGTCTCCCACTTAGTCAAATAATCACTAAGGAAAACTCGTATTGATCACTTAAGGCCTTGTGAAAGTATAAGAGACTATCGAGATTTATTGATCATACAGTTATCAAAGTCTTTATAATCACACTTAAAACTCTTCAACACCACATAGTCTTCGATCAAGATTAAAACTGTCGAATGTGTAAATGACCTTACTGAAAGTGCTTTAAACAAAGGTCATCTAATTCCTATGTCCCTATAAAGACTACCAAGGTCTCAATTTGCAAAACCAAAAAGCAAACTGTCATGAATACAATCCTCTCATGGCTACCTTAAATGCATGCTATGCCACCCACATATATTCAAGTAATCACATGTGCATATAAACTAGATTGCACAAATATACTATATTTGAATCCTTAAACTGAAAATCGTGCAAATTAAAACACCACTGTATGAATTAAATAGAAAATAGCAAAATTAGTTAAACTACCAAAACTTGAAAAAACTCCCGCTGTTTTAGTCATCCAAATGAACTGTCAATCCCATGCTAATCACATGTATGTGAAAACCAGCATTTGGTAACCCCTTAGTAAGTGGATCTACAACCATTATATTTCATTTGTGCCAATGTGCTCCAACGCAGTATATGCCCATCTCTATTCTTTTCTTTGACATCAAAGAATTTAACTTCCAAAATTCTTGATGCCTTTGTTCTTTATTCCCTTTTGCAAAAAGTACTGTTGTACTGTTATCATTCCAAAGCTGTATAGGTAGTTGAATTGATTCAACTACACCCAAACTAGTGATAAAGTCTTTAACCACATAGCTTGAGTGGTTGCTTCATAACAAGCCAGAAATTCTGCCAACATAGTCGATGCAACTGTGAGTGGCTGCTTGTTACTTCTCCATGATGTCGCTGCTCCAGCAAACAGAAAAACATATCCTGATGTAGATTTCAAGTCATCTTTGCAACCTGCAAAATCCGCATCAGCATAACCTTCTACTTCCAGTTTGTCACTCCTTTTGTAAACCAACTTATAGTCCTTTGTTCTTTGCAAATATCTCATGACCGTTTTACCAGCAATCCAATGTGCTTGTCCAGGATTTGACTGAAATCTTCTCAATATACTTACTGAAAAAGAAATATCAGGTCTGGTGCATACTTTTGCATACATGAGACTCCCAACTAATGATGCATAAGGTTTATCTGCCATTTCACGCTTTCCTTGATCAATACTAAATTATCTCCCTTCGAAATCGGCACATCTGACCCTGCACAGCCTTTTGAGTATCTTTTCTATATAAGTCTTCTGTGATAGTCCCAACAAACCTCTCTTCCTATTTCTGCTAATTTCGATTCCCAAAACATATGAGGCTTCTCCCAAATTTGTCATGTTGAAATGTTTAGCCAGGAATGCCTTGCAATCATGTAACATGGACATGTTGGTGCAAGCTAGCAGAATGTCATCTACATAAAGAATCAGAATTATGAAGTGACTCCCACTCATCTAAAACATTCCCTGTAAAACCATATAGTTTAACAACCTCATTGAAGTTCATAGGATCCTCAATGTCATTCACATCATGCTATGAGTCTTGAAGGTAAACATAATAATCATCATGTAAAGCACGTTTCTTTGGTCTTTCTGACCTTCTTAGTCCTGCATTTGTCTGATTATTAGTGTGTTCTTGTGTTTGAACTACATCTTGATTTTCAGGTAGTAAAACTTGATTTTCGTGAGTTTCTTCTTCAGTTACCACAGGGCCTGTCCCAGTTTGCCCTTCTGGTTGTTTTGATTGTCATTCAAGTCAAACCTTGGTAAAACCAAAATGTCAGTTTGCATTGTTTCCCTAGTTTCTGCAATTCCTTCATCAAAATCAAAATTTTCATCTTCGATTGTCTCACTTTCAGATTCTATAAACACTGCCCTATGAGTTTATACAAATCTGGTAGTGTTTTTAGGACAATAAAATCTGTATCCTTTAGTTCTATTTGGATATCCTACGAAATAACCACTTACAGTTCCCGAATCAAGCTTCTTTTCCATAGGGTTATACAGCTTTGCCTAGAACGATGATTACTAGTACTCACACACTTATCCTAGACACATTCTAGATAATGTTGAACGCAATACTGGTCACGATTGCTTCAAGCTCGCCAGTGGAAAACCGCCACCACGGTCATGGTGCCCTCAACCATATAAGTCACCGATATGCATATGAATGCAATATGAATGATGAAAGGATTTGATAAATGACTAAGTAAACATGGAATACTTGATGACTTATCTTTAAAATATGCACATCAGCTTTCTTAAGAAATTTAGATGCTCAAACAAAATATGAAAGCTTTATCAAAACCAAGGAGAGGCATGCCCTCTTTATATAGATCTTCTCCTTATGTTAAGGGCATTGCTTTTCTTTTTATCATAACATTTCATTAAGGAATAAGCATAACATCATTTGTGAGAATGGGAGACAACGATTCAGGTCCATCTTCATCCAAACTATAAGGTCCGAAATAGAAACTTACTGCAAGGCTATGAGCCACACGATTACAAGTACGAGGTCGAAAACTGACCAAAACAACTATGAAAAGAATTAGCCAAAACCTGAATTTCATTTACAAAGACTCCTTCGTAGCCCAAATCTGCATCACATTGCAAAGCCATCCGTATTGCTGCTTGTGCATCTGACTCGAGGTATATATGTTTCAATCCCAAGTCCATAGCAAGTTGTAGGCCAAATCTGATTGTGAATAATTCAGTAACATTGGGGGTAAACATGCCACACACTAGTTTGGCTGCTGCTGCAATCAACTCTCCACGGTCATCTCTAATAGCAACTCCCAGCCCTCTAACACTATTGTCTGTCTTTAGAGCCCTGTCCACATTAATTTTAAAAAAACTGACTAGGAGGCCTCTCCCAATTCACCACTAGGTTGCTTCCTTCATGATTCGAGCGTAAGGACGTGCAATTCGCTTGATAGAATTCTTCTGCCATCTCCTGCATGTGTTGGTAACTTTGGAAAGCATTGGGCTTACAGCCTCGAAACAATTGAGTATTTCTTCCATTCCACACATTCCAACAAATATACCCAAAGTGTCTAAGTTCCTTATCAGTCAGACAGTCAAGATATAGCGAAATAAATTGAGAAAGCATCCATGAGAAGTTGAGGTACATGAATCTTGAAGAGCTGAAAAGTGCCATACCTCACGAGCTGCAGGACAGTCCCATAAAGCATGTAGTACCGTCTCCGGTGCTTGGTGACACCGAAAGCAAATAGGATTAGATACTACTCGCTTCAAAAAAATATTTTCTCGACATGGTAGAATCTCATGCATACATCTCCATAGAAATACTTTGACTTTATTAGTGGAGGGAATGATTTTCCCCACGAGAATATTCGTCAAAGATTCCTTCGTCTTCTCCGCTTCTCTTTCTCTTTGCAAAACAGATCGGAGTAAAAGGACCACACCCGGGGGGTGTTGGCCCAAGGCCCTCCGATGCCTAAGTTAGGTAAGGTATTTCAAGGAAAACCGGGTGGCCGGAGCCGTGTGTGGTGGCCGGAGCCTTGTGTAAGGGAGAGAAAGAAAGTGGTGTCTAAGGTTTGTGAGAAATGATTTCTGCAGAGTTTCAGTAGGAATTTAGACGTACCTCCACCATTGTGTGTGGCTATGCTTTTATAATGGTCTTGGAGGCTAGGGTTTCAGAGGAATAATTCCGTAGATGGAAGGGAATTATTCCTCCCCTTTATGGAATTGATTTGATTAATTAGGGATTTGATTTATTAGGGTAAATCAAATCCCTAATTGTGGTAGGTATCAAATCAAATCCTATTTCAATTAGGTAACTCCTCATTTAATTGAGAATCGGGGTAGGAATTAGGAATCAATTCTCAACCCAATTAGGTAGTCTTCAATTAATTGGGTAACCCCCAATTAAATTGAGTAACTCCCAATTAGGTTGATTAATTCCCAATTAGGTCAAATAATCCCCAAATGGAATGAATTATTTGACCTAGGGTTTTGACTTAATTTGGTTACCACAAATGCCCCCCAGCTTCTGCATGGCGCGTGGTGGCATGTAGGAGATGTAAATGCTCCGTTGGGTTGTCCAGCTGTAACTGGGCTTCCTTCGTGGACCTGGGCTCCTGAGTAGAGGAGGTATTTGACTTGCCAATTTTATGAACTCCTAAGTTGGAAAGAGTTTGCGATTCCTTGTAGGTCAAGGAATTTTGATCCTTATAAATGTGGGGCTCCTCCAATTTATTCTTCACATCAAAAAGTCTATTCCACCGATTTTGTAAGTGAGAGAGAGAGAAACTTTGGAGAGCTTTCCCAGCGTGCTTGAAACTTCATCTTTGCTGTCCATCCAAGGTAATTAGCCTAGAAGAATTTTTGTGTCTTTGACTTTTAGCACCTTGGTCCGTATATTCTAGCTGGTCATTGGGGCTGTGAGACATGGGGCGTGGTTGGTGAGATGTGCCCATGGCTGGAGCATGGAGGTCTGAAGTTGCATGCTTTGGGGCTGGAGCATGGAGGTCTGGAGGTGCCTAAGCTTGGCATGCGAGGTGGGCTCGAGTTGGCGTGCGCTGGGCTTCGAATTGGAGGTCTGGAGGCTCCAGGCCCTGCCTGCATTGGAGCTGAGCGGAATTGGGCCAGCGTGAGACGTGGGCTTGCGCTAGGCAAGCTGGCCACGTGCGCTGGTGCTGGAGCGGGCGGGCCAGGCGGAAGGATGTGCGATGGGCCTTGCGCGAGACGTGGGCTGCGCAGGCTGGAAGTGGGCCTCCGTGCTGGTGTTGAAGCTGGGCTGCGCGCTGGCTGGTGTTGGTGCGACTTGGGCCCTGCGCTGGAGCACCTGCTGGGCTATCCTTCTCTCAGCTTGGGCTGATCCAAGCAGCCCGAATTTATTTCATTTTCTGTTGTTGTTTTTTTTTTTTTTCGACTTGCGAATTTTTCTGGTATTCTAACTTGTAGAATTCTTTCTTTTTGGCAGCCACTCGTTGACCAACTATGTCTTTCGGGGACGGTAGCAAGGCTCCAAGCTCTCAAGCACCTTTATACTTGTGGGGAGGCTCCTTAGTGCCTAGCAAGAAATTCGTGGCCAACTTGCACCGCGTGACGACCGATGCTCAGTTCCAGAAGTGGCGGGTTGCCTTCACATCTGCCATTCCAGATGACGTGCAGGTCAAGCTACTGAAGTCTTGGGCTGATAGCAAGCCTTTGGTAGATGCGAATGATCCCGGCTCTAGGGTCATTACCTTCCGTCCTTTTTACTTTTCCTTGGGCTTCAAGGAGGTGTTCTGCGCCATGGAGTGTGCTCCGAGCCAGTGTACTCCCAATGTTTACCGGGCAATCATGTGCTTCGAGAATCTGAGCCGTTTCTTCACTTTGGAGCTGACAGTGCGTGAGTTCTTTTATTTTTTCGAGGTGAGGCACTTTGAGCAGTATGCCCAAGTTCGCACCTACAAGACCAAGCTGTTCGACGGTCTCAGTCAGGGAGATCACGCTTGGCATGACGACGTGTTGGAAGTTAGCGGACGGTGGGAAGGCGACGTTCGTGACGGCCCACTTGTTCCCGTCACCTATTGCCCTGGTATGTCTTTTGCGACTTTTGATATGTTCCTTTTTATTTGAATTTCTTAAAGTGTGGTTGACTAACTTCTGTCTTTTGCTTATAGTGAATGACATCAGCAAGCAATTGGAGCTTGGACCAGACATGGCTAAGGTCCGTCGTGCTTTGAACATCCCCCAAAAGTTTCGCGAGTGGCGTTGGCTGTTGAGCGAGTATCGAGAGGTAGATGGTGGTCTGCCCCCTGCCGAGGATGTCGAAAGGTGGAAGCAGAATGGCCCTGACCCTGACGATCTGCCTACAGTACAGGAAGAGTGTTCTGCTGAATCTCCACCAAAGAGAAAGGCTGCTAGCAAATCTTCCAGAGGTGAAGCCACTTCTTCGCATGCCAAGAATGGGTCTCCATCGAGGAAGAAGCCAAGGCTCCCTTCTGCTGAGAAGACTCAAGTGGGGTCTGCTCCGTCATCATCTGCCAGGGTCAAGCATCTCGGGTGCAGATAGCACGAAGGTTGGTGGTATGCGCGGTGCTCGGGGTGTTCTGCCCGAGCCTCCTGCCCACACGCTCGAAAACCATGACATGCTTCGTGAGACAGCTCGTGTCCGGCCTAGTTCTGCTGAGCGTCAAAGAGATGTAGACATTCCTCCTCGAAGTTCGAGTCGTCTGCATCGGTCGAAAGATGGAGATCGAAGTGGGAGGTCTGCTTATGATCCAGCTGTTGAACCGTGGGCAGTCAAGCGTGGAGTTGATTCAGTATCATTGACTCCTTTGGAGATGAAGTTGGCGGAGGCTAAGAAGATGAGAGAGTCATCTGCTCGGGCTAAGGGTTCTTCTTCAGCGACGGCGGTTGGTCCCAAGGTGGATAAGTCTAACCCTGCGGGGGATGCATGCGTGTCTGATCTGCTCAAGACGAACTTCCTATCGAACCCGTCCTCATGTGCTGAGCTGGTTGATCACATTCGTCAGGCAGGCGATCTTGGCACTTTCTCGAGCCTTTCCTTGGAAAAACAAAGGGAAGCGTCATTCCATCTGATTCAAAAAGGATTGGTTTTTGCTGCAGAGACCATTTGGAACTCATCTGCTGTTGCCCCCTCTTCTGCTCAGCTTAGCGAGCTGGAGAAGAAGAATGCTGAATTGGCCAGCCATCTTGCTGCCGAGCAGGCCCGTTATGAGAAGAAGACGCATGATTTGAGGGCAATGATTTCTGAGCTGAAAAGCTCCCTTACCGAGAAGGATTCTGAGCTCAACTCTCTTGCCACTGATTTGGTTAGTCGCAAAGATGCCTTCTTTAGTCTTGAGCGTAAGAATGCTAACATCTCCCTTAGCTATGACAAGCTCCTGGCTAGATTTCACGCATACCACAAGTCCGCAGAAAAATCCAAGTCTGAAGCCATCATAGACGCGTACAAGTTGGGCTACCTGCACTGTGCGGATGAGGTTACTCCCTTGTATGCGATTGACGATGTAGACATCGAGACACTCTGCCCTGATTCACCCCGTGCAGAAGGAGGAACCGAAGAGCAAGAAGTTGGAGAGGATGGAGGGGAGGTGGACACAGTAGATGAGATGATGGCAGATGAGGCTGCTGAAGGCATAGCTGATCAGGTGGATGCCGAAGAGGCTGCGACTCAGAGGTCTCCTGCCGGCGCCTCAGAGTAGATGAAGACTTCTTTATTTCTTTTCAGCTTTTGTAGTTTGCTTTCTTGTTTTGAATAATTGGTCTTTTTTGACCATATTCTTGTTGTTGAACTTGGCCGGTTGGTCATCTTTGTTATGGAAATTTCAGTTGTTACTCTCAACTTTCAATTTGCATATCGACCTGTGAACTGTTAAGTAATCAGCTTCTTTCTTAATTGCACTTCTTCTTTGGAGATTTATGAGTGACAGGGTTCCCCTTGGGGGGTTCCGAGCGTATTCTGCACATCCCGTATGATGTTTTTCCCTTAGGAAGTTGGCGAGTGCCAGGGTCCCCCTTGAGGGACTCCGGGCGTGTCCTGCACATCCCTTAGGATGGTTTCCCTTAGGAAGTGGCGAGTGCCAGGGCCTCCCTTAAGAGGCTCCGGGCGTGTCCTGCACATCCCTTAGGATGGTTTCCCTTAGGAAGTTGGCGAGTGCCAGGGTCCCCCTTGAGGGACTCCGGGCGTGTCCTGCACATCCCTTAGGATGGTTTCCCTTAGGAAGTTGGCAAGTGCCTGGGCCCCCCTTAAGAGGCTCCGGGCGTGTCCTGCACATCCCTTAGGATGGTTTCCCTTAGGAAGTTGGCAAGTGCCTGGGCCCCCCTTAAGAGGCTCCGGGCGTGTCCTGCACATCCCTTAGGATGGTTTCCCTTAGGAAGTTGGCGAGTGCCAGGGCCCCCCTTAAGAGGCTCCGGGCGTATTCTGCACATCCCTTAGGATGCCTTGGTCGTCGCCCTGCGTCTCCCGAAGGACGCTGCTTATGGGCAACTGTGTGTCTATCCTGCCTCCCTTAGGAAACGGATAGGAACCTGGATACTTCCCGCAGAAGGCATGGAGACCTCCTTTAAGAAATTCCTGGCGCAACCTGCGTCTCCCTTAGGACGCTTTTTACGGGCTGCGTCTCCCGAAGGACGCTTTGGTCGTCGCCCTGCGTCTCCCTTAGGACGCTGCTTATGGGCAACTGCGTGTCTATCCTGCCTCCCTTAGGAAACGGATAGGAACCTGGATACTTCCCGCAGAAGGCATGGAGACCTCCTTTTAAGAAATTCCTGGCGCACCCTGCGTCTCCCTTAGGACGCTTTTTACGGGCTGCGTCTCCCGAAGGACGCTTTGGTCGTCGCCCTGCGTCTCCCTTAGGACGCTGCTTATGGGCAACTGTTGTGTTTTGTAGGCAGATAAGACATTTTGGAATGAGAAACTGAACTTATATTGATATTCATAAGATTACAGTCCTTTATTCGAAAATGAAAATAACTGAGTACAAAACTTGAAACTTCTAGTAGTCATGAGGAAGCATTATGGATAATACTTTCGGAGATGGTGAACATTCCATTGTCGTGGTATTTGCTTCCCATCCATGGTGTCCAATGTGTAGCTTCCTCTGCCCCCGGACCGGCTGATCACATAAGGGCCTTCCCAGTTGGGATTCATCTTTTTCGACCCTTGTCTTGGTGCGGTGATGAAAGCCTTTCTTAGCACGAGGTCGCCTGGTTGAAACTGTCTGACCTTAGCTCTTTTGTCGTAGTAAGACTTCAACTGCTGCTGGTAGGAGGCGACTCGAATAATGGTCTTCTCACGTTCGCCCTCAAGTAGGTCAAGGTTGAGCCTCATTTGCTTGGAGTTCTGGTCAACACTGCCCACCTCGAGGTTTATAGAGGGGACTGTGATGTGAGGAGGGATGATTGCTTCCGTCCCATAGGCAAGGGAGAATGGGGTTTCACCAGTTGACCTTCGCTTGGTGGTGCGATAAGCCCATAGTACTTCGGGGAGTTCATCCACCCATTTTCCTTCGGCGCCTTCCAGCCTCTTCTTCAAGCAGTCCAATATGACTTTGTTGGATGCCTCGGCCTGCCCATTTCCTTGTGGATACCTCGGAGTTGACAGGTGTTGTTTGATCTTGTATTTCGCAAAGAAGGCGGTGATATGCTTGCCAATGAACTGTGAGCCATTATCAGTGACCAGCGATTGTGGGCAGGCAAATCGGCATATGATGTTTCTCCAGATGAATCGCTCCACATCGGCTTCTTTAGTAGAGGATAGAGCTTCGGCCTCAATCCATTTAGTGAAGTAGTCGGTGGCGACGATCATCATTTCTTTCTTGGCGGGCGCCGGTGGCAAGGGACCCACTAAGTCGATGGCCCATTGCATGAATGGCCATGGACTGTTTTGCGGATGATAAACTTCGGCAGGCAAATTAGGGATCGGCTTGTATCGCTGGCAACGATCACACTTTTTGACATATTCAGCGGAGTCGTGGCGCATGGTAGGCCAGAAGTAGCCTATGTTTAGGGCCTTCTGGGCGAGTGACCTGCCCCCAGAGTGGTTGCCACACTCGCCGTCGTGAATTTTGCAGAGGACCTCAAGTGTTTGAGGGTATTTTATGCAGGTAAGGTGAGGGCCGGAGTATGATATGCGGATGAGCTTGTTGTCGTGCATGTAGTATCTCGCGGCCTTCTGCTGGACCTTCCTAGCCTCGGACTTGTCCGCGGGTAGGTTTCCATTCACTAAGTAGTCAATGATGGGGTCTTGCCAGCTGGGGTCCTCGTCAATTCGCATGGTGTCGATTGGTTCTACCTCTTCAATGCTTGGCCAGTCAAGGTGTTCGACTGGGATGGAGCATCTGAACTGGGTATCCAACGCTGACCCTAGACTGGCTAGTGCATCTGCACGTGCGTTCTCTGCCCGGGGTACTTGTTGGATGGTGAAGGTAGGAAACGCCTTCAACAACTCCTAGACTTTGTCAAGGTACAAGATCATCCTTGGGTGCTTCGCCATATATTCACCTGACGCTTGATTCGTGATCAGCTGGGAATCTGAGTAGATGGCTAGCTTCTTGATTGCGAGTTCCTTTGCCAAGCGCAGGCCGGCGAGCAATGCCTCGTTGTTCGAGGCCGGGAAGCCAAGCGTGATAGCTTGCTCCAACAAGGTTCCATCCGGGGTGATGATGATGACACCCGCTCCAGCTCCTTTTTGGTTTGACGCTCCGTCTACCCGCAACTGCCACGTGTCTCTAGGTTGGCTAGGTTTAGCGGGGGGTCCCGTCTGCTTTTGAACTTTCCTTCTTTTCGTTGACCCTTTTCTCTTCTTCGGCCGATGGGGTGAACTCCGCTACAAAGTCAGCTAAAGCTGGGCTTTTATTGCAGCTTTTGGCCGGTAGATAAGGTCATATTGGCTTAGCTCTATAGCCCACTTCATGAGTCGTTGAGAAGCATCAGGGCTATGAAGGATTGATCTCAAAGGAAAGTCGGTCATGACGATGACTCGATGAGCTTGGTAGTAGGGTCGTAGCTTTCTCGCGGAAACTACAAGAGCCAAAATGAGTTTCTCCAATTTTGGGTAACGAGTCTCTGCATCGAGGAGAGCTTTTGAAGTGTAGAATACCGGATGTTGGGCCCCCAGCTCTTCTCTGATGAGAGCTGAGCTGACAGCTGAGTTGGACACTACCAGGTACACGAACAAGTCCTCACCAGGGACTGGCTTTGAAAGCAGGGGAGGTGAAGTGAGATAAGCCTTGAGACTCTGGAAAGCTACTTCGCACTCCTCATCCCATTTGTCTCTTTGTCCTTTCTTCAAAGCTTTGAAGAATGGTTTGCACTTGTCGGTTGATCTTGAGAGGAACCGATTGAGGGCCGCTGCTCTGTCCGTCAGACTTTGTATTTCCTTCACTGTGGAAGGCGACTTCATCTCTAGAATAGCTTTGATCTGACGTGGGTGTGCCTCGATACCTCGTTGTGTGACTAAGTATCCCAAGAATCGGCCGGAGGATACACCAAATGTGCATTTACTTGGGTTCAACTTCATGCGATACTGGCGGAGCAGGCTGAATGCCTCAGCGAGGTTTTTGAGGTGATCTGCACGTTTTGGGGCCTTGACCAGCATGTCGTCCACGTACACCTCCATAGTTTTGCCGATCTGCTCCTTGAAGATTTTGTTCACCAGTCTTTGGTAGGTTGCTCCGGCGTTTTTCAGCCCAAAAGGCATGACCTTGTAGCAGTAGGTCCCTCTCTCGATGATGAAAGAAGTTTTCGCCTTGTCATCCTCGTGCATCAAGATTTGGTTGTAGCCGGAGTAGGCGTCCATGAAGCTGAGTAGCTGATTGCCAGAAGTGGAATCCACTAGTTGGTCGATTCTTGGCAATGGAAAGTTGTCTTTTGGGCACGCTTTGTTGAGGTCGGTGTAATCGACGCAGACTCTCCACTTTCCCTTCTCTTGTTTTGCCACTAGAACAACATTAGCGAGCCACTCCGAGTAGGAGACCTCTTCAATGAAGCCGGCGGCTAGGAGTTTATCAATCTCGGCTTCGATGATGGCGACCCGCTCGGGTGCGAAGTTGCGCCTCTTCTGCGCCACTGGTTTGCAGGCAGGGTTGACGTGGAGTCGGTGACATATGATGTTCGGGTCGATACCAGGCATGTCTGACGGCGACCATGCGAACATATCTTTGTTGTTCTGGAGGAAAGTGGTAAGTTCCACCTTCTCGTCTGGGCTTAGGCGCGAGCCGATCCGCGCTTTTTTGTCTGGCTGGTCAGGATCCAAGGGTATTAACTCGATGTCCTCCTCGGGCTTCCATCCTTCTTCAGGAAAGACCTCTGAACGGATTTCCTCGGCTTGGTCCTGACGCTTTGATTGCTATAAGATAGCAAGGTTTGATTGTTCCACCTCCTTCAGATCTGCCTGGCTTACTGGGAGGAACTGCGCTTGCTTGCTTTTCTTCAGCCCTTGGGCGGAGCATTTCCTCGCCATTGCCTGATCGCTGTTGATTTGTCCAACACCGCCCCCAGGGATTGGGTACCGAATTTTCTGATGTGTGGCAGAGGTGATGGCGTTGATCATGCCGATCCATGGCCTGCCCAGAATGCCGTTGTAGGGTGAGACCTCATTAATGACCATGAACGTTTGCAAGCAGACTACAGGTGGGGAGTAGACGTCAAGGTCTATTGTGCCCACGGTAACCGTTGTTGCGCCATTGAAGCCGGTCAGCGATCTGGCTGATTTGTTGATCTTTGCCTCCAAGCCCATCTTCTGGATGACAGCCAGTTGCAGGATATTGGCTGCGCTGCCCTCGTCTGCATGGATTCGGTCGACCATGGCCTGAGCGATTTGTATGCTGATGACAAGGGCATCGTTATGTGGCATGTCGAGGCCAATCAGATCTTTCTTTTGGAAGCCGATTATAGGATCGTCTTCTGTTGGTGGAAGGTCAGTCGAGACTTGGGAGATCATAGTGGCCTGTTTGATCTTCCTCTTCTTTTCCTTGCTGGTCAGTCCTGACTCCTTGGCGTCGGCTAGGATTGTGTTAATCCTTATGACCTTCTGGGGTGGTTCCTTGGCGGTGTCTCGATCTTCAATCCGCTGGATGGCCTGCTTCGCGATGAACTCCGTGCAGTGACCCTCTTTCACGAGTTCTTCAAGGTGTGCTTTCCAAGCGAGGCAGTTATTGGTAGTGTGCCCGTGTGTCCCATGGAAGGCACAGTATTTGCTTGTATCCCTCTTGTCTGGATCTCCTTTCAAGGGTGGCGGTCTTCTTACCCAAGGTTTGTTTTTCACTTGGGCTAAGATTTGATGTATGGGGATGGTGAACTTGGTGTAGTTCTCTCCTGCTGTAGCGTCTCCTTGTGGGTGTGACCTGCGCCTATCCTTGTTCTTGTTGCTAAATCCATCGCTTCTTTGACCTGCCCGCTTAGTCGGTTGATCTTCCTGCTTAGTAGACTTTTTTGCGGCGATTCGATCGTCATCCCAGAGCGCGTAGCGTTCCGCGGTCGCGTAGACCTCTGCCAGAGTCTGGCTGGGAGTGATAGTCAGCTCGCGGTACAAGTCGTGTTCAGCTGGGAGGCCTTTCTTGAAAGCAGATGATGCGATCCGGTCGTCACATCCTACAATGTTGGCCTTTTCTGCTTTGAATCTCTTGATGTAATCTCGAAGGGATTCGTCGGACTTCTTGCGCAGGTTGTACAGGTGGTCAGGGTTCTTCTTGATCGTCCGGTAAGAGGTGTACTCTTTGGTGAAGACGTAAGCCAACTCCTTGAAGCTGTTGATCGACCCAGATGGCAGGGTGTGGAACCAATCTTGGGCTGCTCCTCGCAAGGTCACTACGAATACCTTGCACATCAACGCGTCGTCGGCCTTGTGGAGGATCATGACACTTTTGAAGTGTTTTAGGTGACTCTCGGGATCGGAGTCCCCTTTGAAGTGTGTAAACGAAGGCGTGGAGAATCGCTTCGGGGGAGCAGCCTGCTCGATTTCGGCAGTGAAAGGTGTGGAGTTTGCCTGGTCGATCTCCTTGCGTAGTGCATCGTCGAGGTTCCCACCAGTCTTCAGATCTCGAAGTCGGTCATTCATAAGCTTCTCGACGTCCTCCATGCACATTGTTGGTCGATCACGTTGGCGACCTTCGCGATTCGGGCGACGTTGACTGACCTCCTCCTGGGTCTGCGAGTGTCGACCTTCTCGTCTGCGCTGCCTAGGCGGAGTGTTGGTGGACTGCGCTTGCGAGAGATTCTCCGTAGTTGGTCGACGAGAGCCGTCTCTTCGTGAGTGAGCAGCGGAGCGTCTTTCTTCGCGGTCCTCATTGTGAGGATTATCCGGTTGACCACCCTGGGGACGTAGCCTCTCGTGAATGTTCGTCTGCGAGTGGACAGCTGAGCGTCTTTCTTCACGATCCTCGTTGCGATGGTTGTCTGATTGTCCTCCCTGGGGGCCTAGCCTTTGAAGTACATTTCCCTGCGGTCCCAAGCGGGCGTGGACGTCAAGTCGTGGGCCTAGCCTCTCGCGCACGTTGTTCCTCGAACTTAATCTGCTCCGAGTGGGGCTCGCGGATGCTTGTGACATGTCGGTAGGCCGATCAAGTTGTTGTCCCTCGCCTTGTCTGCCTACTCCTGCTTGACCTGCTGGGTACCCGTTGAGTTGCCTGCCGGTGCGTTCGTCCATCCTTCTCTCTTCGCCTAGTTGTCCAAGGCCAAGGTTTTGAGCCAAGCTGATTTGGTGGAGGAGTTGCCTCATCAGATCGCTTTGGTCGTCCATTCTCTGAGCTAGCTGGTCAACTCTCAGACTAAGGTCTGCTTGACTTCGTGGATCAGGAGGAGAGAAGTGTGTGGAGCCCAATTGCACACGGGCTAGGGTTTCATTGGAGGTGTGCGCGGGAGCGTGTGTCGAGCGTGGAGGCAATGAAGGGATCGCTTGAAGTTGCTCCAAGATCGGGCCTAAGTCAGCGGTGGTAACAAGCCCACCTTGATAGGAGGTTCCACCATGTTCGGCGGCGGTGGCCGGTGCGGTGGTGAGAGGTGGTGGGGCCACCATGTCGATCGCGGGATCGTGGGCGGAGTGGCTTTGGGCCGTCGCGGATTTAGCCATCGCGGCGGTTTTGCCTCTCGTCTTCATGCTTCCAACCATGGTTGTTTGGAAGGCTTCGGTGGATTGGAAAATAGGAGGAACGGATTCCTTGAGCACGCGTTGAGTATAACTCGTGCTCTCAATGAAAGCACCAATTTGGAGGGAATGATTTTCCCCACGAGAATATTCGTCAAAGATTCCTTCGTCTTCTCCGCTTCTCTTTCTCTCTGCAAAACAGATCGGAGTAAAAGGACCACACCCGGGGGGTGTTGGCCAAAGGCCCTCCGATGCCTAAGTTAGGTAAGGTATTTCAAGGAAAACCGGGTGGCCGGAGCCGTGTGTGGTGGCCGGAGCCTTGTGTAAGGGAGAGAAAGAAAGTGGTGGCTAGGGTTTGTGAGAAATGATTTCTGCAGAGTTTCAGTAGGAATTTAGACGTACCTCCACCATTGTGTGTGGCTATGCTTTTATAATGGTCTTGGAGGCTAGGGTTTCAGAGGAATAATTCCGTAGATGGAAGGGAATTATTCCTCCCCTTTATGGAATTGATTTGATTAATTAGGGATTTGATTTATTAGGGTAAATCAAATCCCTAATTGTGGTAGGTATCAAATCAAATCCATTTCAATTAGGTAACTCCTCATTTAATTGAGAATCGGGGTAGGAATTAGGAATCAATTCTCAACCCAATTAGGTAGTCTTCAATTTAATTGGGTAACCCCCAATTAAATTGAGTAACTCCCAATTAGGTTGATTAATTCCCAATTAGGTCAAATAATCCCCAAATGGAATGAATTATTTGACCTAGGGTTTTGACTTAATTTGGTTACCACAGTCCTAATAAAGTAATATATACTCATATAGATATGCAAATATATGTATATATAATAAGCTTTTAATATATATATATATATATAGGCATGTGTCTACTTCTTAGTATACACGTATGTATGTGTGCTTTATATATACACATACATTATAACCAAAAATAGGTAGACACATATCAAATAGTATATAAAACATGTTATTAGTTTATCTTTTGTAACTAAAACTTGAGAAACTAAATGCGATGACACTATTTACATTTTCATGTATATGTACATAGAACGTAATCCCTGCCTATTTTCATATACACATTTCACACACATTTTAAAACCCGCAGCATTGCGCGGGCACCTTTCGCTAGTTTCTCCTAATAACAATCAAAAGAAAATGATAGCTACAAAATGTTTTCCCTAGCGTGAAAATGTCATCCTCTCTGCTTTTGTGAAAATTTGAGTACATTCTTATGACCAGATTGAATTCGTTAATCATGTGGTCTTAACTCCAATTCTCCAAATATTTACAATGAAAAAAGTTACTATAATTTTATTCAAGATACAACTAGCACTGCCAAATCCTACTCAACTTATTGTGAAGTTAATGAACCTCTCATGAATTCCATTATGTTGCATAATTTGAAACTCGGAGATGCTAAATAAGACAAGACCGCATAATTGAATAATAAATTTCACAAACTATCAAAGATATGATCAATGAAACAGACAAGGGAGGAGTTCCAACAAAGCATCGATTTTAGATCAGAACAATGCCAATGTTTATCGTCTGATTGAGAATTCTTGTTGGCTTACTTCATCCTACACACAATAGAATATAGCAGTTTAAATAGTCACATAAGAACCAGGTAGGTCTAATGAGCCTGTAGATTTTGAGGTGAAAATTTCATGCGAACCTGGCCGATAAGCATGCAAATACTTTCGATCATTTCGAGTTCCACATTAGTAGTGTGCCCAGTATCGGCCATGGCATCAGGAAACCAAATTTCAGTTGACAACAGGACACAATTGGCTGGCTTCAACAGCAGTAGTCTTGTAATTATGTACTTGAATGCAGAAACAAAAAAAAGTTGCAGTATGTCCTGTTTATTTGCATAATAAATCTTGCATATACGTACTTTTGCAATGGAAAAAAAAAGCAGCAAGATAAATTGTTCTCCTCTCCTACTTAATATCATTGAAATGTGTTGGAAGACATATCATTGAAACAAACAAAACAAACAACCATTCACTCTATCTTAAGATAGATGAGATCATGGAAGACATATACTTGATTGCTGAAAGTAAACTACTTAATGATTTGCAGTATGTTAACAGATACTTTGCTCAAGTGCTAAATAATATGCAGCAACATGAGTTAATTAACCTGATTAATTAGTGCTCTGCAGTAGTTAACAAAGAAATGTTCTTTCTCAGATGCATAAAGCTCATGTTATCAACCAAGATGACAAATGTACATGAGAGAGAGAGAGAGAGAGAGAGAGAGAGAGAGCAGAGGAATTATCATTGAAGATATGAATCTAATGATAAATGCATGGCTACAAAATAAATGCAGGGAGACAGATGGTGGTGACTTACTAATAATATCCATTGCGAGAGCAGTGTTATTGGCCTTTAAAGGATTGAGGTGCAGACAGTGGCGGATCCAGGAATTTTTCAAGGAAGGGGCAATTTTGAAAGGCTAAAAGCTCAACAACAACAAAATTTAGAGAATCAATATCCTTCAAATTTAAACAGTACTAATGTCATTAATAATTCATGGAAAAAAAATAACATTACAAAATGCATGTTACTTTATTAATTAAATAATCAAATTGTAATTGATCATACATCGAGCTGTGCACTACGCAACCTCTTCTTCTCTCTTGAGTTTGCTAATGATTATACAAATACAAAGAAAGCCAAATCAGAAATATATATATATATATATGAAAAAAAAAACATATTATAAAAAAGAAAAAGAGAGAAAAAAAAAACATAAGAAAGAAAAAATAGAAGAGAACAACAACATGAGCAAAAAATGAATTGCTCCTCTCCGCTCTTTATTAAAGGGTTTATATATAATATGCTATACTGATTTGTATTGGGTAAGGCCTTGTGCACGTTTCTTTTTTTTGGCCTAGTCCAAAACGACGTCGTTTGGGCTAGGACTTTTTAAAAAAAGAGCACGCGCTATGCGCGCAACACAGCAGCGCAACAAAAACAAACACACAACAGCTCATCAAATAGAAAGGAGTTTCACTCAGGCAAAAACACAAACAGTTGGTGGGCAAACCAGAGGGGCAAAGTGCGCCACCACCCACAGTGTTTTCCGGCGAGGGGAGGTGCAACTGCACCTCCTTGCGCCTCTGTGGAGGAGGAGTTTTTAATGAAGGTAGCAAAATTTTAGCTCCTCTTTTAAGAATAACAGTTTTTATTAAACTTTTCAACAATATAAGAGGGGGCAAGACCTAAGTAGCAAATCAAAAGTCCTATGCACCCCTGCTGTAGTTGAAAATTTTCATAAAGTTGTTAAAAAGAGGGAGAAAATCTTTACAAGTTGAGAGAAATTCAGATATGCTCCTAAAACAAAACAAGGAATAGAGCCAAATAAAAAAGGGAAATAGCATCCAATGCCACCCATTTCATAATTTTAACTAAAAATACCACCCCTTCCCAATTTTTTCACAACTATCACCTATAAATATAAAATTATTGTCCACTTATGCTGATTTTTCACAAGTTCAGAAATTTTGGTCTCTCTTAACTCACTCAGCTCTCTCTCTCTCTCTCTGGCACAACTCTCTTTCTCTTTGGTATATGTCTATCGCAGCTCTCTGTGTGTCTCTTGGCTCTCTCTCTCTGTAGCACAACTCTCTGTCTCTGTCTTTGCTCTCTCTTGTCTGCTCCACTGAGATCTTCGTCGCCGCCTACCACACATCCACCGGAAAGGCCCTGGCTTTCACATCGGCTTCCGCTTCTTCTCACTTGGACTCACCGACCCAGCACGCCAACTCGCCCAATAGCTCGCCGGCGTTGCAGAGGTCGCTCACTTCTGTAGCTGCCAGCAGGATGAAGAAGGCATTGGGTCTCAAATCGCCGGGTTCGGGCTCCAAGAAGAGTCTTGGGTCCGGTGGGTCTGGGTTGGGACCTGGAAAGCCCAAGCGGTTATGACGGTGGGTGAGCTGATGAGGATCCAAATGGGGATTTCTGACGCTATGGACTCTAGAGTCAGGAGAGCTCTGCTTGGGATTTCTGCTGCTCAGGTGAGCTCAATTTCTGTGCCTTCTTATTTGTGATCTTGGTTGATCTGGTTTGATGGGTTTGATTTTGTTTGGTGGGTAATGCTTGATTTTTATCATAGTGATAATTGTGATGATGGGATGGATATGGAGCTTAATTTTGCTACTGGTTTGGCCAATTTTGGATTTTGGTTTTTCTTACTTTAAAACAAAAATTGTTTCTTCACTAAGTGTAGTTCAATCTGATAAAACTGACAATGCAAAATATTTCACGAATGTTTAATTTCATAATGGGTAATTTCAAACTTTTGTGAATGGTCGTCTGCATTGGAATTGTAATTAATCAAGCCTTGTGTTTGATGTACTCATTACAGGTAGGAAGCTTTTTTGTTTATTTTAAATTTCGGGTATCCATCCCATTTATGAACTTCTGCCAGAAGTAATTAGGTTAATGAATCTAAACTTCATGCCTTTGAATATTCATCCCGTAAAATCTATGTACTTTTGTTGCAGAAGGCTTGATAGTAAATAGAAAATCTATATGCCAGGGGTTTTCTGGCTAGCTAAAAATGTGTGAGAAATGATGAATCTATCTTATTGCACCTTATTTGTTATTTAACATCATATTGATTCTAGTTTGTAACTTTTGTTTTTTTGCTTTTGTTTTTAGTTTTATGATGGTGAAACAGTTTACATTTTAGGATTACTTGAAAAATCCAGAATGCGTTATGTCAAAGCAAGCTTTAAACTATACTTCGTAGAGAAATGTTCTCTTGCCAGACAATCTGGCAGCGTAAAATGCTTATGTTGCAAGACTCTGAATTTAGGCCATTTATTATGTTGGTTCTTGTCTTAGTGTGTTATCTAAATTCACAATCTAGCAACATAAGCATCATTAGAGTAGTTTAGAATATTACTTTTGTCAGAGAAAAAAAACATGGCCTTTCATTGGCCAACTGGTCCCATAATAAGAGTTTGTGTCATAGAAGAGCTGGTTTAAATACCAAATAATACATGTTTTGTTTTTTTGTTCTGTTTTTGGTATTGGATTTGTTTCATTTTCTTTTATTTGAAAAAATGAAAATTAAGCAACCTTTAAACCAGTATTCTGTTTTGGTCAACCAAGGAATTAGAATTGTCAACTTCTCTTCTTTCCTGTATCCTGAAGTTTCAAAAGAAATACTCTGTTACTACATTGGTATTATTAAGCACCAACATCTCATGTAGCTTAAACTCTATGTGCTTGCTTTGTTTAGGAGCGTTATTATCTTGCTTTGAGGCTTTAATTCTTGTCACTTACAGGATTTATATGTACCTACTTTGCAGGAAAATCACTTGTTGGAATGGCAGAGGTTGAAGCAGCCATACAAGAAATGTTCCAGGCACCTCATATTCAAGTGAGTCAGATTATATCTTACAGTCATGATGAAAAATGATTTCTGTTGGTGAAACTTCTTTTATTTAAATGGTATGTTACATCTTAGAAGAGGTAATCAATACCCTTGAGTGAGGCATATGACGCAGTGATTACTACGTTAATATGCATTCCTAATATGAAATACATGAGATCCCAGATAGCTACATAGTTTTTTGGTCGAGTAACAAAGATGAAAATGGTGTCAGTTGGAGTTTGCTAAATCTTTAAGTGCCATTCTTTAAAGGAGTAGCATGGTGAAAAATGGCTTTCAGGACCCAAATTATCTGATGCTGGTTTAAAGTAGTGAATTTCTGCACTAGTAGCATTCAACTCCATACAACTTTAGCTGCATAAATTGTTATTGGGTTGAAAGGAAGTTTTGTTTATCTATGTTGTATCTGGAAAAAAAAAAAAAAAAAAAAAAATAATAAAAATTCTCTCTACCTTCTTCAGAGATATATTAATGCTAATTCTTTTCTTTGTTTTTTCTTGGCAGGTGATGAAAACTTCTTCCAGGCTGAGTAAAATATTTTTGACTGCCATGGTGTATGAACTCTACAAAACAGGAATGGGGGAAACTACTTTTGAAAAGGTGAACTTCTCAAGCTTTTTCCTGAACAATGTGTGCATTTACTTTTTTTGTATCGTACATTCAGAGTAACTTTGTAATAATAGTATTTCACACTGGAGGTGATGATTATTTTTGGGCCGCAGGCTTGCATTGAAATACTGACTAAAAGAATACTTATTGTTCTTGACTGCTATACTGCATCTCAACTACAAACCAGATTATTTTTATTTTGGTTCACCAGTTTTTTGATGCCTTCACTGTATCTAGCTCTGGAATTATAGTGTTTTCATTTAAGTTATGTTTTTCCTTGCAGTTGGCAATGACAGTCTCATGCCTCTGTACAAGCAACGGAGAAGCATTTCCTGGACATGACATGCTATTAAAAATTGGGTAAGACGTGCGTTGATACTAATAACTTGCTATATGCATGTGTAGAAACATAGTCTATTGATCTCCTCTGGTCCTTGTTGTCTTGTCAAATGGGAGTGTTATGAACCTCAAGAGTGTCACTAGTTTTGGATTTTGACTAAGAAATATTGAGTGTTATATAAAATGACTACTTTGGATTTTACGTGGTTAGTTTTAGGTACTAGAGGAGTGGGATAGGCTGTTTGGATTTTACGTTCTGGTCTTGCTCTGAGAGGAGAGAGGGGGAAGGGGAGAAGGAGAGTGAGATTGGAAGTCTTATGTGACTAGTAAATTGGAAGTCTCGGACTCTTGTTAAGTTTTGTGCATTTTCAGAATGAAGAATAATATTGAATTCTAGGACACCTATGCTACTGTAGATCATAATAGAAGCTTTCTGCTCATGTTCCAGTCAGGGAAACAGAAGTGCAGTATCCAAGATTGTGCTTGATTCGTGAAATTGTTATTAATATTGATTTATGACATTGGTGATTGAGTTGGAGATTTCCAAATTGGACAATTCTTATTGCTTTGCTGATATGGTTCCAATATGCTTTGTTTTGGCAAAAATCGTCCTACTTATTGTACATTATTTGTTCTTTTAGACTTGATACGTATAAGTTTAGTTTCATCATATGCTCCTGGCTTGCTTGTTCTAACTGTGGGCACACATAAGGCGGAAAACTTTACACGTAAGGCTTCACTGATGTCTTGAATGATGTCATTCAATAGTGACCTGTTTTATATAATTTGTTTCTCTGCTTTATAACTACATTTGATATTTGGGGTTATATTGCATGCAGGCAAGCAACCCTAACAAGGTACGAAGTGAATATAAATCATTCTCAGGGTAAAGTGCTGCCTAGTGTAAGAGTTTCATATCCAGGTCTTCTACTTAAACCTGACGAACCAAATTTGGTATGAACTACATCTTTGAATCCCTGATTGCATCTTTGAGGCCAAAGCAGAAAAAATGCTAAACTACATACAGTTTAAAATAATAATAATAATAAAAAGTCGAGGCTTTATGAATTAGTTTACTATTCTTTTTATTTATTTATTTAATTTTATACTTTTATACTTTTTGTGAAGTCTTTTTCTCTTATTTTTTTTCAACGTTCCCCTAACTTGGCACAGATGCATGTATGCCCGTGTGTACTCAGAACACAAACTCCTTTATAACTCAAAAGAACGGTCACAAAAGTTAGTTTTTAACTTGGAAAAATAAAATAAAATTGAAAGTTACTTTTGGGAAATGTTGAACTTTTATAATGAATATGGCTTCAGTGCAGAAGGCTTGATAGTAAATAGAAAATCTATATGCTGGGGGTTTTCTGGCTAGCTGAAAATGTGTGAGAAATGATGAATCTATCTTATTGCAGCCTATTTAATATTTAATACCTTCATTAAAAAAGGTTGTTGACAATGCTTTGACTATCTTGCAGATTATAATGGCAAAACCAGCAGGTGACCCTAGTAAGAGAGATCAGCCTGCAGGGATGGATGAGGACTAATTTTGTGTGTATGACAATTGACTATCTTTGCTTGTATTGTTCTATGTTAGGGACCTTTTGTTCCATTTTAGTAACAATTTTGTTTAGGAGAAAAAGAAACATATTGCAGTTCATGCTTTGTAAATGCCACTCTTCTGTTACGATGGACACGTGGTATGCCCTTGTTGGGTAGGTTTGGATTGAAACCATGGTCGAGTGCTTGAGCCATGTTTAGTGAGAAGCTTGAATGGATTTTCTTTTCTGTTGTATTTGGCCCTTGTCTTTTCAAGCATGCCAAAAATCATCCCGGTTTTGTAATATGTGGTTTGTGGCCAATTAATTTACTGTGGATCTTGCATTTTTATACCCAATATTTGACAGCTGCCTTCTTTTGAACGAAGATTCATTGAGGGAGAGAATTATTTTCCTTTTGAATATGAATCGATGTGCAACTCCAACTATCATTTCAAAAGTCAACATCAATTCATGCTAATATAATGGATAACAATTGTCGTGCCCATGAGATTTGAATTCAGGATTACTTTCAACGAAGTGGAGACTGTTATTAGACCAAATGGCCATTGACATACAATATAATAGCAATATTAGGCCAATATATGTACACTATAGAGGCAATATTAGAGCAATATAACCACAATACGATAGCAATAGTATTACAATTATCACCTATAAAAATATAATTATTGTCCACTTATTGCTGATTTTTCACATGTTCAGAAATTTTGTTCTCTCTTAGCTCACTCAGCTCAATCTCTCTGGCACATCTCTCTTTCTCTTTGGTATCTGTCTATCGCAGCTCTCTGTCTCTGTCTCTCTCTCTCTCTCTAGTGCAACTCTCTGTCTCTCTCTCTTTGCTCTCTTTCTGTAGCGTAGCTCTTTCTCTCTCTGTCTCTCTCTCTAGCTTCGTTCTGTCTCTTTCTCCCCCTATTCGCTCTCTTGCTCTCTGTCTCTTTATTCATACTTCCTTTTTTTTTGTAAATTATTTTTTAGTTGTTATTATTTTTTAAATAATTTCTCACAATGTCTTATAGTGCAATTATGATGCACCTGACTACCTGTTTTTTAAAGGCACGTTGTTTCTTTCTCCTCTTCTTCTTTTTGAATGAAGTATGGCCTAAACCGTAAACCCATTGATGAGCCGTAGTCAATATACATACAATATAATAGCAATATTAGGCCAATATACATACATTAGAGAGGCAATATTATGGCAATATAATGGCAATACGACAGCAATAGCATCACAATATACATGAAATATGGTGGCAATATGCATACAATGTATACATAAATAGGCAATATTAGTACAATACACAAGCAATAGGACAACAATATTAAGTCAATCTACATACACACACACACATCCATTACAGACTACAATTTAGACATGGAAAATAAATCGCCATTGAACCCTAACAATATTATCCTGCGAAGTAAAAATTATTTCTTTCATAAAACTTGAAAATTCAATTGTTATTACATAGTCAACCAATCTTTGCTCTATTACATACATACTTCCTACCTATAATTATAAATAATGGAGAGCTCACAAATTCTACTAATTTGATCTTAACTTCAACAATTTGTTCTTCGTTGTATGAGTTAGCTCTCCCTTCTTGCACATTTTCCAAGCTGTTCTATTCTCCTCCCGTGTAGCAATATCAGCAACAACAGGTTATCTACAGATCTGAAATCATAACTGCAGATGATTCTCAATTAACAAAGAGGAAAACCATTTTCTTTTATAACTTTGGTTATGAAATATATAACAAAATGCAAAGACCTTTGCTTCTGAAAAGGAGCAAAAGTTTGTCAACCAATTCATAGTAAAAATGAAGAAACTAGTGAACCTAACCAGAGAAATGCTAACCTGCAAAACCAACTCCAATACTTTAACCACAACATTAATACTTGAGATTTTCTTCTCATGGATTATGATTAGAGGATTTTCCAATTCCTATCAGCACATACACAAGTTTGAAGATAATCAGCATCAAGCAAAAAGGGACTTGAGATGCTGCCCTCTAA
Source organism: Prunus armeniaca (assembly GCA_903112645.1). Lineage (NCBI taxonomy): Eukaryota > Viridiplantae > Streptophyta > Magnoliopsida > Rosales > Rosaceae > Prunus > Prunus armeniaca. The sequence goes on from CAEKDK010000008.1 coordinate 2,006,925, forward strand.
CAGTTTCAAGACATAGTTATCGCTGAGTCAAACTAAAACTTACACATTTCTGATTGTTCTGGTTGGTGATGAAATAAGGGGATATGTAACCCCTGTCTAGCTTCATTCCCTCAACAACCTCCAACTCATTGTCCAATGTTTCCCCATCCTGCAGAAATTAACATAGTGTGAAGCTTACATGTTTTGGGTATCATTTGGGAATAAAAAACTAAAATAAAATTATTTGCCCTCCAATATATTTCTGTAAAAATTTCATAAGACCCATACATACCTCACTTTAAAACAACAATAAAAAGAAGTTGATATCATCCAGATTTCAGCCCTTGCAATACGGTAACTACACTAATATGCCTATGACAAAGCTGCTGACTAGAAACAAACATAGGCAAACATATACAATCGTTATATTCATGAAACACAAACTGATATAGAAATAATGACTGAAACAACCCATGTGCAGATGCAGAGCGCAAATGAAATTGTGATTAAAGAATTGTACAATAATTGAAAATTTCATGAAACTCAAAACTCAAATCAGAGCTATACATCAAATCAAAGATAATTAAGACTTCAGTTAAGCATAAAAATAAACTGATGAACAAAGAGCAAACAATACTTGTTCTTCCATCATGGAACCAGATATGGACCCTATTGCCCAGCATAAGGTGTTTAAGTTGTTCCAATGCTCAAGGTGTGACAAATATTATCTCCCTCATGATCTACAAGATCAAAATGACACCAATAACAAAAAAAATAAGTATGAAAACATTCAAGAAAGAAAATAACAAATAATCCAATACGTTTTCTACTATTAAGAAAGAAGCATATCGTAGAAACTGAGTTTCTGGTAAGATTAAAATAAATTTAAAAAGCTTCTGTAGATAGTATTTTCAAAAGGCTTCTGAACTTAATTTCTAACAAGAAAGTTGCCCAATACCATATCTAAACTCATACACAGAAAATCCATTTTTAAAACAAAACTAAAGAAGCATTACATGGCTAATGTGATTGTCCACGTGAATGAGCAAGAGTGACATGGACACAATGCTTAGAAACCTACTGTCTCAAAATTTGTTGGGAAAAGATTTGAATGTTATTGATAGGAAAATGGTAAAGGTTCCAATGGTTAACTGAAAATCTCCCCAAAATTTCAAAACAAATTTAAGACACCTAACTAATTCAGACTTGTTGAGTCTCTTTCAATATGGAAGGTTTGCAAGTTCTGAGATAATAAATTGGTCTTTTCCCAGACAACCTTCTCGTTGATGGAAACTTAGAAAAGACTTACCTATCTACTACCAATTTCAAACCATACATCTTTATTCAACTACAAAGAGATTACAAAATAAATTACAGTCGGATAGACTAAAGAAAAACAGGGGGATTCAAGTAAAACTAAAGGAAGCATTCATACAAAGTAGAAAACAGAAAACTCAAAACAACAAAAATTTCAAAGATAAAAGTATCTAAATTACCGGCAGCCCCATCATATTTGCAGCTGCTGCAGGGTTATCCAAATTATGATGCAACTCAAACACTTCCAAAACCAAGGAATTCTAATATTCTAAGCAATCTTGCTCGAAGAAACAACCAATTCCAAGTCAAATTATCACTTCATTGTTCAAATGGGGAAGAGAGAGAGAAAGAGCTAAATAGGGCCTTCGGGTGGGTGCTAGAGAGCACATCATAATTAATTATACCTTAAAAACTTCAGTGTCATCCATATATGAGATGTTTATTAGATATTCAAGACCCATCAGCAATGCGGCTATATTCTGTTGTGTGGTTTCAAGCACACGAATATGTGACTGCAAAAAGAAAAGGAGACAGCTAATAACATCCTCATTGGAGGCTTAAAGATTAATCATAATTGCAAACTCTTTTATGGATAAGTAAACAATAATTATAGACAACACAATACGTAAAGCTTAAAGATTCTGTTACAACATAAACCAAACAGCAAAACTATCATATCCAAATACGGCTGGCGAAGGCAAGGCAATATATCGACATATTTATCTGAAAGCTAACAAACTTGCCTTGTAAAATGAAGTGAGAAACAATGCCAAGTTCTGAATGAAGGCCTGAAGAAACAGCATCATATGAACCAGTTAAATACACACAATAGGAGAGCCTAAAATCATTAAATAGTGGCATAATCACTCAAATTAATATGTTGATATTAAACATTCGTGAAACATTTTGCATTATGAAATTAAACATTATGAAATTACAAATTACAAAAGTTTGAAATTACCCATTATGAAATTAAACATTCGTGAAACATTTTGCATTGTCAGTTTTATCAGATTGAACTACACTTAGTGAAGAAACAATTTTTGTTTTAAAGTAAGAAAAACCAAAATCCAAAATTGGCCAAACCAGTAGCAAAATTAAGCTCCATATCCATCCCATCATCACAATTATCACAGTGATAAAAATCAAGCATTACCCACCAAACAAAATCAAACCCATCAAACCAGATCAACCAAGATCACAAATAAGAAAGCACAGAAATTGAGCTCACCTGAGCAGCAGAAATCCTAAGCAGAGCTCTCCTGACTCTAGAGTCCATAGCGTCAGAAATCCCCATTTGGATCCTCATTAGCTCACCCACCGTCATAACCCGCTTGGGCTTTCCGGGTCCCGACCCGGACCCACCGGACCCAAGACTCTTCTTGGAGCCCGAACCCGCCGATTTGAGACGCAATGCCTTCTTCATCCTGCTGGCAGCTACAGAAGTGAGCGATCTCTGCAACGCTGGCGAGCTGTTGGGCGAGTTGGCGTGCTGGGTCGGTGAGTCCAAGTGAGAAGAAGCGGAAGACGATGTGAAAGCCAGGGCCTTTCCGGTGGATGTGTGGTAGGCGGCGACGAAGATCTCAGTGGAGCAGACAATATTATCGATTACGACTCTGCAAAGCAAAAGAAGCTGTGGTCGGTGGAGAGAACAAAATTTCTGAAAATGTGATATGGGTGCAATCAGTCGACAATAAAGATGTATTTATATGTGATAGTTTTAAAAATTTTGGGAAAGGGTGGTGTTTTTAGTTAAAATTATGAAATGGGTGGCATTGGAGGCCATTTCCAATAAAAAAACAGTGGGAGAACCAAATGAAGGAGCAATATAAGGCCAAAAGAATGAAGCACAAGCAGTGGAACAAAACATAGTACGTCAAATCCAAAAAAAATGAAAACTAGAATCAGCAAAAGCAGCAACTCACATTAAAATGCAGCAGCTGTGATGCCTCTTGCTTTGAAAGTGAGGAATCATAGTTCAGTCCCAATCACATCGATCTTTTTCTTTTTCGGGCCGAGCTTCGTCAAACACATCATTTAAACATCATTTATAAAATTCTGCTGCAAAAAAAAAAAAAAAAAAAAAAAAAAAAAAAAAAAAAAAAAAAAAAAAAAAAAAAAAAAAAAAAAAAAAAAAAAAAAAAAAAAAAAAAAAAAAAAAAAAAAAAAAAAAAAAAAAAAAAAAAAAAAAAAAAAAAAAAAAAAAAAAAAAAAAAAAAAAAAAAAAAAAAAAAAAAAAAAAAAAAAAAAAAAAAAAAAAAAAAAAAAAAAAAAAAAAAAAAAAAAAAAAAAAAAAAAAAAAAAAAAAAAAAAAAAAAAAAAAAAAAAAAAAAAAAAAAAAAAAAAAAAAAAAAAAAAAAAAAAAAAAAAAAAAAAAAAAAAAAAAAAAAAAAAAAAAAAAAAAAAAAAAAAAAAAAAAAAAAAAAAAAAAAAAAAAAAAAAAAAAAAAAAAAGAAGAATATACTTGATTGCTGAAGTAACTACTTAATGATTTGCAGTACGTTAACAGATGCTTGCTCAAGTGCTATATAATATGCAGCAACATGAGGTAATTAACCTGATTAATTAATGCTCTGTAGTAGTTAACAAAGAAATGTTCTTTTCTCAGATGCATATAGCTCATGTTATCAACCAAGATGACAAATGTACATGAGAGAGAGAGAGAGAGAGAGAGAGAGTAGAGGAATTATCATCGAAGATATGATAATGATAAATATATGGCTAGAAAAGAAAATGCAAGGAGACAAATGGTGGTGACTACTAATAATATCAATTGTGAGAGCAGCGTTATTGGCCTTAAAGTATTCAGGTGCAAATATTTGAGGAGGAGTTTTTAACGAAGTTAGCAAAATTTAGCTCATCTTTTAAGAATAACAGTTTTTATTAAACTTTTCAACAATAGCGAAAAATAAGAGGGGCAAGGCCTAAGTAGCAAATCAAAGTGGTTATTCTCCAAATCAAAAGTCCTATGCACCCCCTGCTGTGGTTGAAAATTTTCATAAAAAGTGCAGTTGTTAAAAAGAGGGTGAAAATCTTTACAAGTTGAGAGAAATTCAGATATGCTCCTAAAACAAAACAAGGAATAGAGCCAAATAAAAAAACAGTGGGAGAACCAAATGAAGGAGCAATAGGGAAAACAAAACTTAGAGCAACATAAGGCCAAAAGAATGAAGCACAAGTAGTGCAACAAACAATAGTACGCCGACAATCCAAAAAAAGTGAAAAGTAGAATCAGCAAAAGCAGCAACTCACATTGTAATGCAGCAGCTGTAATGCCTCTTGCTTTGAAAGTGAGGAATCATAGGTTAGTCCCAATCACATTGATATTTTTTCCTTTTCTGGGTCCGAGCTTCGTCAACAACATCTTTTAATTCATCTTGGTCTGCTCTTCGGAAAGAGCATAGGTATTGCAGAAGAGAGATTTTTGGTGAGAGCGGAACTTCTACTAGGACTAGCCTCCTCATCATCGTGACGTTGTTGACCTTGTTCATCAGCTGATTTGGTAGGACAAGTAGTAGTGCTCTTGATGATGGATTTGTTCATCATGATCTGGTTGAGTTGTTCCACATCTTGCTCGTGCACCAAACGAAACCCACACTTTATACTCGAGCAATATGGCTGGAGTGATACAGTCCTTGAATGATATGACTGCATTCCTTGTTTCGAATAATAAGTTTTGAATAAAATCTTCGTCTGACTGCATTCCTTCATCCACCCCCTCTTGTTTCCATGAACATAAAATACCCAAAGGTGATTGACACAGCATTGCGTATTTAAAACATATTTGCCCTGGTGAGTCATAGTCATATTCAAAAGCACCAAATTTAGAAAGGTCAGCTAGATTGCCTCATCTGCCTGATCTTCAAACACAACACATACAACAATTCCCATCCATTCCGGAGTAGCTCCACAATTAGGGAATCTCCCACACTTTGATTACGAACCACTCTGGAATTTTCCTTCCAGGAGTTACAAGTTCGAAGTTGTATTGGTGAAGAGGCTATGGATTAGCTGTACCATATATATGAGGTAAGTAAGTTGTAATTATAAGTATAGCAAACAACAATAGAGAGAGAGAGAGACAGAGAGAGAGAGAGAGAGAGAGAGAGAGAGAGAACCGAAGGTATCGCTAGCATTTCAGTATTATACCGTCGCAGCCTTCATTGTGAACCAATACAAAGCAATTGGCACAATTAAAAAAGTACTATATGTATTACGTAAGATATAATTTGATGAAGATACATTTTTAAGGAAGTGCAACCGCATGTTTATATTCACTAATGACCTATTGACGTAAGATCTGGCAACATTTTAAGGAAGTGATCGGCGATGTTTATACCCACTAGGACCTACATGATGTAAGATCTGGCAATTGTTGAAGCTTTTGGCACCCATTCACATGAAGTGACTTAAGCTTAGAAAGACATCCAATGCTTGCAAGAAGGGCATAACAAAATTTTTCTCCAACTAATAATAGGATACTTCACAAAGTCTCACAATCACTCCCTCAGTAGGCCCTTGATTTATTATCCACTAAAGATAGAAGTTTTTTTCAAACCAACAATGGAGCGTGGCAGCTGTCTTATTGCAGTTTCATGCAGTTGAAGTGCGTAAGACTCCATCTCTCCATGTTCTCTGGGAGTTTGTCAATTTTTGAGCATCCATCGCATCCAATTTTTTAAGAGACTTCAAATTACAAATTTCACTCGGAAGACCCGTGAGATTTTTGCAATTCGATAGCCACAGATAAGTAAGGCCAACTAGACATCCTATTGATGAAGGTAATTTCAAAATGGATGTCCCATAAACTAAGAGATAACACATTTTTTCATTTGCCCTGAAAATTCTGGAATCTTTTTCAGTTTTGAGGAAAATCAAGATGCAACCATTTAAGACATTTGAGATATGCAATTGATGGGTGAATCTCAACCAAATTCTTACAAATATGAAAAAACCCAACACCTGAAGATTCGGAACGCCAGAAATCTGGGGTTGTGGTCAAGTTTTCAGAGCGAAATAGGTCATTATTTTCAAGTTGGGCAAGTCCTGTACAATTCATAACAATGGTAGAATAGATAATTAGCTCATATTTATTTTAATTTTATTAAACAAAATATTATATAATAATTTATAAAACTAATTTCTAGAATGGCATATGGGTCATACTCTACCTTTCTTCCATCCCAAAGCCGAACAAGTTTGCTCTAAGGCATCTCAAGTCAATAAGGAAATTCGGTTGAAAACCTGATGGGAGAAATTGGAAGGATACCGACTTCGTCTTCTTAAGGAATTAAGAAGAATTATGGGGCTTGAAGAAATGATCACATTGTAAAATTCAAGAACTTTCAGGTACACATCTTAGAGAAGGCTTCACAATTCCATTCTGCCATTTAAAGTCTCGCCTTGCGTAAGGCAATGCCTTTAATTTTGTTTGTTGCTTGTAATTAAGAATAGTAAAGGAAAAGTTAATTGGACATTTAAGTCAAATTTCAGGATAAAAATAAATCATATTTCTTTCAAAACTTGTATTTTCTACATAATTCTTACCGTATTGTTTATGAATACATGAGAGATATCATCACGATTGCACAATCAACTTCGTCTACCAGGCTCTTTAGGACACTCTCGACGAACAATTTCCAATGCCATTTCTTGTATCAAATCATGCATCTCAACACAGTTGTTTGAAATCTCAGTAGTTAGAGGGATTTCTGAACGAGAGCATATATCCCAATACGACCACATAGGCCACAACATCTAGTATTCAATTACTTTCCACTTGCTCTTACCCTACGAGAACCCCTAATTGGATGATTAAATTTATGTTTTTCTTTATATTTTAATTTCAATTTTCCATTGGATTTTTAATTATGAAAAAATATGCTGACCGTTTAGAGCTAGACAAACGATAATTTGTTTGGCTCTGTTGTTCTTAATTTGGGCTGTGTTGTTGCTTGCTGAGTTTGTAGCCTGCCTTTCCGACATTGCATTTCCCTTTTGATTTGGGATACCCTTCTTGTTCCTTTTGAACATATCTCTATAGCTTACAATACATCTTAATGTTTTGTGATTTTGATACTCTATATCATATGTAGTAATGTCAGTCTTCTTATAGCTCTGAAATTTCTCCTAATAACAATAAAACAAACTGACAGCCCCAAAATGTTTTCCCTAGTGTGAAAATTCGAGTACAGGATTATGACCAGATTGAATTCATCAATCATGTGGTACTTCTTAACTCCAATTCTCCCAAATATTTTACAATGAAAAAGTTACTATAATTTTATTCAAGACACAACTAGCACTGCCAAATTCCGCTCAACTTATTGGGATGTAAATGAATCTCTCATGAATTCTATTCTGTTGCATAATTTGAAACTGAGAGATGCTAAATAGAGAAGAATGCATAATTGATGAGATATTGCACAAACTATCAAAGATATGATCAATGAAATAGCAGTGGCCCAATATCCTCTCCTACTTAATATCATTGAAAACGTGTTGGAAGACATATCATTGAAACAAACAAAACAAACAACCATTCACTTGTTGGAAGATATATCATTGAAACAAACAAACAACAACCATTCACTCTATCTTAAGATAGATGAGATCATGGAAGACATATACTTTTTGCTGAAAGTAACTACTTAATGATTGCAATATGTTAACAGATACTTTGCTCAAGTGCTATATAATATGCAGCAACATGAGTTAATAACCTGATATTAGTGCTCTGCAGTAGTTAACAAAGAAATGTTCTTTCTCAGATGCAAAAGCTCATGTTATCAACCAGATGACAAATGTACATGAGAGAGAGATAGAGAGAGACAGAGAGACAGAGAGAGAGCGAGGAATTATCATCGAAGATATGAATCTAATGATAAATGTATGGCTAGAAAAGAAAATGTAGGGAGACAGATGGTGGTGACTTATTAATAATATCCATTGTGAGAGCAGTGTTATTGGCCTTTAAAGTATTGAGGTGCAGATATTTGAGGAGGAGTTTTAACGAAGGTAGCAAAATTTTAGCTCCTCTTTTAAGAATAACAGTTTTTATTAAACTTTTCAACAATAGCGAAAAAGAGGGGGCAAGACCTAAGTAGCAAATCAAAAGTCCTATGCACCCCCTGCTGTAGTTGAAAATTTTCATAAAAGTGCAGTTGTTAAAAAGAGGGAGAAAATCTTTAAGTTGAGAGAAATTAGATATGCTCCTAAAACAAAACAAGGAATAGAGCTAAATAAAAAAACAGTGGGAGAACCAAATGAAGGAGCAATAGGTGAAAAACAAAACTTAGAGCAATATAAGGCCAAAAGAATGAAGCACAAGCAGTGGAACAAACAATAGCACGTTAAATCCCCAAAAAATGAAAACTAGAATCAGCAAATTAAGCAACTCACATTGAAATTACAGCAGCTGTGATGCCTCTTGCTTTGAAAGTGAGGAATCATAGGTTAGTCCCAATCACATCGATCTTTTTTCTTTTTCTGGGCCGAGCTTCGTCAACAACATCATTTAATTCATCTTGGTCTGCCTCTTTGGAAAGAGCATAGGTATTGCAGAAGAGAGATTTTTGGTGAGAGCTACACTTCCACTAGGACTAGCCTCCTCGTCATCGTGGCGTTGTTGACCTTGTGCATCAGCTGATTTGGTAGGACAAGTAGTAGTGCTCTTGATGATGGATTTGTTCATCATGATCTGGTTGAGTTGTTCCACATCTTGCTCGTGCACCAAACGAAACCCACACTTCTTCACACAAGATTTTTGTGTTCCAGCATTATGTCTGATGAGAATAATAAGTTGTGAACAAAAACTTTATCTGACCGCATATCTTCTCAGATTGTATACGAGATACATAAATTACCCAAAGGTGATCTGACACAACATCGCCTATAGTAAATTCTTTTGGGAAAATACTCCATGTGTCCGCATTCCTGGTGGGGAACAGTTAATTCGAAAATAATGAACATCAGAAAGATTAGCCTGAACTTCAAACACAGCACAAAAAGCAATCCATCCATGTGGTAGGTAGCTCCACAATTAGGGAATCTCCCAAACTTTGATTACTGAACCACTCTGGAATTTTCCTTCCAGGAGTTAAATTGGTGAATCCGTAAAGAGGCCCTAATAAAACAGAGTACCGTACCATATACATAGATATAACGAGGTTAGAGAGAGAACCTAAGCAATTATTAGTAAGCAATTGCACAATTAAAATGTATTCGTTCTTTAATGAGCAATTTGACGAAAGATGTGGTAACATTTTTAAGGAAGTGCAATTGGCTATGTTTATATCCACCAATGAGATAAGTTTAGAAAGATCTGGCAATTGTTCAAGACTTTGGCACCCATTCACCCCAAATAACTTAAGCTTAGAAAGACATCCAATGCTTGCAGGAAGGCTAACAAAATTGTTTCCACTAAGACTTAATTTTTCTAAAGAGGACAAGCAACCAATATCCCTGGGAAGATCCCCTTCACAAATGCCACAATTACTTAGATCCAAATACTTCAAAGAGAATAAACCATCAAGCGAAGCCAACACAATGCCTTTCTTCCATTTAAGCGGGGGAGGCCCCACCAAAACCTTGATTTATTAGGCTGTAATCCACTTCTTCCACCCAAAGATAGATCCCTCAGTTTTTTCAAACCAACAATGCAGCATGGCAGCTGTCTTATAGCAGTTCCATTCAGATGAAGCGTATGTAAACACTCCATCTCTCCCATGTTCTCTGGGAATTTGTCAATTTTTGAGCATCCACTCACCTCAAGGTGTAAGAGACTTCAAATTACAAATTTCACTCGGAAGACCCGTGAGATTTTTGCAATTCTATAGTGACAGATCAGTAAGGCAACCAGACATCCTATTGATGAAGATAATTTCTCAATGGACATCCCGCTTAAAATTAAGCGTTGACAAATTTTTCATTTGCCTTGAAAATTCTGGAATCTTTTTCAATTTGAGCAATAACCAAGATCCAAGCTTTTAAGACATTTGAGATTTGCAATTGATGGGTGAATCTCAACCAAATTCTTACAAAATTGAAAATCCAACTCAAGATTTGGAACGCCACTGAAATCTGGGGTTGTGGTCAAGTTTTTAGAGCCAAAAAGCTTCATTTTTTTCAAGTTGGGCAAGTCCTATGCAATTCATAACAATGGTAGAATAGATAATTAGCTCATATTTATTTTAATTTTTAAAACAAAATATTTAAAATAAAATAAAAAACTAATTTCTAGAATGGCATATGGTCGCTACTCTTACCTTTCTTCCATCCCAAAGCCGAACAAGTTTGCTCTCACGCATCTTAAGTGCAATAAGGAAATTCGGTTGAAAACTTGATGGGAGAAATTTGGAAGGATACCGACTCCATTTGATAATTCTCAAGGAATTAGGAAGAATTATGGGGCTTGAAGAAATGAACACATTATCAAATTCAAGAAACTTTCAGGTTACACATCTTAGAGAAGGCTTCACAATTCCAATATGCCATTTAAAGTCTCGCCATGCGTAAGGCAATGCCTTTAATTTGTATGTTGCCTGTAATTAAGAATAGTAAAGGAAAAGTTAATTGCACATTTAAGTCAAATTTCAAGATAAAAATAAATCATATTTCTTTAAAAACTTAGTAATTTCTACATAATTCTACTGTATTGTTTATGAATACATGAGAGATATCATCACAATTGCACAATCGACTTCGTCTACCAGGCTCTTCAGAGCACTCCCGACGAACAATTTCCAATGCCATTTCTTGTATCAAATCATGCATCTCAACCGTGTTATTTGAAATATCCATAGTTAAAAGTGATTTCTGAACAAGAGCATTTATCCCAATATGACCACATAGGCCACAGCAGTCTAGTATTTCAATTACACGCTCCTTGGACATCCCCTTGTGAAAAAATGCAACATCAAGAAATATATCCTTATTCATCTCATCCAGTCCATCGTAACTTATTTTGAGCAAATCAATAATTTCTGACTTAGGAATTTCCTGCAGCTTATCCAATTCACTTTTCCATTCATATTGATCTCTCTTATACACTACGCATCCCAAAAGTTTAAGAGCTAGTGGAAGTCCTCTGGCATAATTTACAAAACCTTTGACAATTCCAAATAACCTTCCTCCGGCTCTTTTTTTTAAAGGCGTTCCAACTGAAGAGTTCAAGAGCATCATCATTACCTAACGCCTCTACGTCACATGATATATGTATATCATGTTTAACTAGCAACCGTTTATCTCTAGTTGTAATAATGATTAAACTCCCCTTACCAAACCAATCCTTTTCACCAGCCAACTTTTCAAGTTGGCTTGATTCACTCACATCATCAAGAATGAGAAGAACCTTTTTATTATACAAGCAATTCTTAATGACAACTGTTCATCCCAAACTTGAGTACACTGTTCATCATACACTGTCATCCCAAACTTGAGTAATTTGATCCTTTAAGATTGGGGAAAGAAGTTGTCTTTGTAGATGAACAAGATTACCACGTTGAGAAACCTCTCTAACATTAGCAAGAAAGCTGCTAACTTCAAAACGGGTAGAAATGCTATCATAAACTAGATGAGCAATGGTTGTTTTGCCAATTCCGCCCATCCCCCATATCCCTATAAAGCGAACATCATCCGTAGGATGAGCTAAAAGCAAATCTACTTGCTCACGTATAAACTTCATTCCCACTAACCCTTGGAATCTAACAATTTGAATCTGTGATGCACTTTCTCCCACACCCATTCAACAATATTTTCAATAAGCTTTCTTTCACACCTACAAGGAGGAAAAGTAAAAGCGATCATGAAGTCTAAAATATAGGACATACATATAACTTCGCCACTTGAAGTTACATCAAATGGCTTACGAAAAAACTTACTCATTCTTTGAATCAAACCCAGATAAATTGGCCACTTCAGTTAAAGCAGTTCTCCACCTCTTCACCCTTTCTCTGTCTTCCCTAAACCTTTCCTCATGCTCAGCGAACGCGCACGCAAAACTGCCGCTTTGTTTTCTCACATCGGAGGGATCCACATGATAAAACACTGGCAGAATTGTGCCCTTGGGTTTCATGCATTGGAGAATCTCTGTAAGCTCATCCAAGCACCAGGAAGAAGATGCATAATTTGGCGAGAGGACAACGATTGCAAGCCTTGATTCTTCGATTGCGTTGAAGAGCCCCGAAGAAATAGCTGTCCCTCTTTCAAGCTTTGGATCATCCTTGAATGTTTTAATGCCCCTGAGCTGCAATTCATGGTATAAATGGGATACAAAGCTATTTCGAGTGTCCTCACCCCTGAAACTCAAAAACACATCGTGGTTCGGTTGAGGAGCAGACTGATCAGGTGAAGGAAGAAAGGCAGGGTCTCTTTGGGTGCTCAATGCCATTTGGCAATCTGCTGCTGCTGAAAACACTCAATGAAAATAAGCCTTTTGCTAACTAAATAGAAAGATGATGAGAAACGGCAAAAAATAAAAGGATTATAATTTAAACCAGAGGAGAAATAAGGACGTTGTGGAAACAAGTTTCAGAGCAAAGAAAAGGAAACAACAAGAGAGAAACAGAGAGAAATGGGAAAATTATATATGTTTTGTATTTCAACAGAGAGAAACAGAGCAATTCAACAATAAACATTAGAAGGAACAAAAATACAAATTTCAACATTTAAAACAAAAATATAAGCCTCATGACTACACAAGTGAACTAAAAATTGCATACGCTTTAGTCAACGTTACCTGAACAAAACAGATATGGAAATCTAGTCGAAGCAAGCCAACAAGTTTAGCTTAGTGTTAACTCAACCCTGAAAAAATTACAGAGCCAGAGAATTTTTAATACCAGCAAGCCAGCCAGAAACTCACAAAATATACAACTTCTCAAGATCAGCCAAGAACCCAACAAGAAGACACAAAGTCATTTCTCTTTTCTTTTCTTTTTGCTTTTTCTTTTTTATGAAATGGGGAGGAAGAACCCCATTAAATTCTGCTCAGAGACCAATGGGAGTCCAAGTCTTCTTGGGCAATGAGTAATTTCGTTTGCTTTTCAATGATAGGGGAAGGGGGGCATCATTTCATTCATTCCTCATGGAGTCAAAACAAATGGGTCCTCTTTTTTTTTTTATTGGTAAACACTTTTTGGTTTGGTTAAACATTCTTCAATCAAGTGATATTCTATTTTAATATAATCCAAATTAAATAGAAGGGGATTCAAACTCGAATACAGAATGGTGAACGCATTCTTCAATGTTTATTAAATAAAATGAATTGTAATAGCATGTCATCTAATGCAGACAATATGTACTTATTGTAAGAAAAAGTTCATAACAAAATTTACGATTTTTGCTTCACAGAATTGAAAGTTGAAGGTAGCCCGCCTTTCACTTTGGCACGAAAATCTCGCTGGCTATTTTTTTATTTTTTATATTTATTTATGCCCAAAGCCCAATTCCACCGACAAAACAGCACTTCACAAGAAGCCCCCTCAAGGCTCTTAACCCAAAGACTCAAGAGCATAAAGAAAATTATATTATTATTTATAGGGCTACTACTAATCTGACAGCTACTGAAAGCCACAGACACAAAATCAATTCCACTGCCAGTCTGGTGGGGTCCTCTTGACACGTGGCACCTCTGGCACTGTACGTCAACTCGTATCTTAAACAATCTGGACCGCATATAAAATATAAAATAAAAACAAATTATATATGCTTTGCTTTGCTCTATCCACCCTCTTTTTTTCAATTTTGTTTTTATTTTATATTTATTTTTCCATTTTTGGGTTTAATATCTTTTGCTTTCCAATCTCCACCAGACAAAACTAGGAACAGCCAGCTGTATCAATCGCCCAGTCGGAAAGTTTCTCCTGTGGCCGCGGGCCCCAACAACTATGATTGTAACATGTGGGGTCCATCGCATACGTGTGGCTCTGTGGGGCCCATTTTGATGTGGCGCTCTTCTTCTTCTAAGTGTCATTAATGCAATGCGAATGGATTTAACCAGACCTTGTTTATCGATTGTAGTAATCAAACATGAATTGAATGAACCCAGGATGTGCCATTCAGACCAAAAAAACCCAGGAGGTGCCAGATAATAATCGTACACAAGTAATTATAATGTAGTACGGGACGAAGGAGTTTGGTCGCTTGGTATAACTCCGCGCTGGTATCTTTGGTGTAGTGACACATGCTTTGGAAATATCTGTAAATATTTGCCCACTGGAATCTCTCTCTCTCTCTCTCTCATTGCTGATGCAATATTATTCTTGGTCTAAAGTAATATTATGATGAGTGACTCTATACCAGCAAATACCACAACCACCATTTTTGGACCAAATAATTATTAGAAGTAGGGTTGTTTTTAACCACATTTTCGATCGATCTGTCCATTTTGTCAACTTAGTTAATATGAATTTTCAGAAGCATTAGTTCCTCAGTCCTTTTCACATTATATAAACTGCAGGAACTGTGTATCATTAATTGTTAGAGAATTTGGTACCTTAAAATATGCAGATGGTTATATTTTCTTGGTAATTTTTGGACACCAACTGATGTGTTATTAGCGTTTAATTTGTTTTCTTTCTAGGCTCACCCTCTAGACTTTATTCATGTACAAACTATAAGATATTGCTATATCGGTTTATGTCTCTTGCATTTTCTATATTTTTGTTACCAGTGTAAGCCCCCAATACTACATCTTGAGAAAAATTTGAGAACGCGAGTTCATGTATTGTCTAATTAAAACATGACATGAGTTTTAAGTTTATATTTATAATTTTCAACCCCACACCTATGTCAATCTTTTGTAGTTCATATATATATATATATGACTGTATCTGCAGGTATCTTATAGGGAAAAGACCCACAAGAATTTATTCAGAGAGGCTAGAATATCAAAATGTGGTCTAATTCAATATCCCAACTTGTATGAGCCACCATTTATAAAAATAAAATAAAAATAAAAATTATATATTAAGAAATTATACTTCAATTCTTGTGCAAATCTGCTGCCATTTGGTGATTCACTATATAACAGAGCTACAAGAAGATAATGAAAAGTATAAGACAAGGATGGATAAGGTTTTAAAGTATAAGACAAGGGGATTATGATACCACCCATGGGATGGTCATATCCAAATTCATTTTAACTAAATTTAAAGTATAAGATAATGGCAGTTACTGTTTACGTGAATAGTATTTGCCGTAATAATTATTTTGTTTTTCCACACATTGCCATGGCAACCCAAAGACAATTAATATTCACATGGGATTAATTTTATTTATACGTATGAAATTAATAAATAAAAACTTTCTAGGTATTTATAAAAAAAAATTGATTTTTTTGGGTTTTTTTTTCAGATTTTAAAATTTTAAAATTTTTTCACTAACGTTAGCGCCCTCAAGCGATAGCTCAGGCTGTTCTTGTTTTTCGAGCCTGCCCGGTCTTGGTGGAGTCACCATCTGCCCGAGCTATTATCTACCGCTGGAGTATTACCCCTAAAATAAAGTCTCAACCCTAGTTAGATATTGGTGCATGGAGGTGTTTGAGACGAAAGAAGATCACGATTGCTTTCAGCTGCCCGACAACCCCAAACACCGACAAGGCTGTGGACTTGGTCAAAAAGGTCGTTTCTTTCATAAATCAGGACTAGGTTGGACTTGGGTGTATTTGAAATTTCAGTGTCATTTTTTTTCTAAGAAAATTTCAATGTCATATAATAAGATTTCCCATTCTAATACATCAAGTGCTCAATGTTTTTTTCCATTAAATATGCAAAAACATAAATAGAAGCATAAGGCATAGGCCCAAAATCAATCATTACAATTACTAAAACCTAACCAATGAAACCCACAAACAAGAAGTTGAGACATAACCTAAAAACCCATGTTCACTCATTTTTTTCATTGGTCTCGTCCGTTCGAATGTAACTCAATCTTGAAGCACCCAAACATATAAGAAAGATGGCAGGCAAAAAGGAGGCTTTGATAGGATTTTGATTATGCCGAATGAAGCACAAATACTGAACTGTCGAGCAAATGCACTGAGAGATGGCACCAACTAATCCATAAATGTCAGGAAGACTACCATATAGCCTTCGCTGGGGACCTGGATAATAAAACCACCACAACGTCCTCCACCTCCTCAGTTCAACTCTTTCATTTTTACCCTTGTAAATGAGCTCCCAGATGCAAATCAGTACAGCAGCAATGGCGAACATCATCCCAAATAATGCATAGTGGGGATTTCTTGGAGAGGAAGCCTGATCACAAGCAATTGACAAAATCTCTAGGCAGAGGGAAATGAGTAAAAAGATCCACTGCGTACAAATAAGTCAGTAATACGCTCAATTAGAATTTAAAGATGTCAACCAAGAACAATTAATGCAAAAGAAAATGCAGGTTGACTATGATTTACAAGTTCTGACCATTCAACTAGCTTCAAAAACTTAAGTTGTTACGACAATTGTTATATAGTCAACAGACCTACCAAGGAATACAAGTGCTGTCATTTATTGATTTTCATATTTTGCAAAATACTAAAAATAATAACCAAAAATATAAACACTTGAAAATATGTGGACAAATACGAAGCATATCGAGCTTAACAAGTTTCTTTGAATTAAAATTGGATGACAATGATATTCAGACCAGACAGCAATTGAATTAAAATATAAAATAAAAACCGAGCAGTTTATAAAAGGTTCAAGATATTTCACCTTTATTCCCACAAACTCCTTGGATTTCATGCGTTGGAAGATATTCAGCCAAGAAAGGCCAACCAAACATCCAATTGATGAAGGTAATTTCTCAATGGACGTCCCTTGTAAAATAAGCGTTGACAAATTTTTCATTGGCCCTGAAAATTCTGGAATCTTTTTCAATTTTGAGCAAAAACTAAGATCCAAGATTTTAAGACATTTGAGATTTGCAATTGACGGGTGAATCTCAACCAAATTCTTACAACTTCCAAAATCCAACAACTCAAGATTCGGAATGCCACTAAAATCTGGGGTTGTGACCAAGTTTTCAGAGCCAAAAAGGTCCATTTTTTTCAAATAGGGCAAGTCCTGTACAATTCAGAAACAAGATATATAATTAGCACATTTTTATCTTATTTTCCAAAACTAATTTCTAAAATGGCATATGGTCACTACTACTCTTACTTTTCTTCCATCCCAAAGCCGAACAAGTTTGTTGTGACGCATCTCAAGTGCAATAAGGAAATTCGGTTGAAAACCTGATGGGAGAAATTTGGAAGGATATCGACTCCATTTGATAATTCTCAAGGAATTAGGAAGAAAATCGGGGGCTTGAAGAAATCATCATATTATCAAATTCAAGAAATTTCAGGTTAAACATCTTAGAGAAGGCTTCACAATTCCAATTTGTCTTTTTAACTGTCGCCCTTCGTAAGCTGATGCCTCTAATTTTCTCTGTTGCCAGTAATTAAGAATAGTAAAAGAAAAGTTAATTCCACATTTAAGTTTAATAATGTATTAAAGAGAAATCATATATCTTCCAAAACTATCTTTATATAACTTCTTCTCATACTATTTACGAATACATCAAAGATATCATTAATAAGTTTAATGCTGTGTTAAAGAGAAATCATAGATCTTCCAAAACTTAGTATCTTTTATATAACTTCTTACCGTATTGTCTATGAATACATGAGAGATATCATCATGATTGCACAATCGACTTCGTCTACCAGGCTCTTCAGGACACTCTCGATGAACAATTTCCCATGCCATTTCTTGTATCAAATCATGCATTTCAACATTCCCATTTGATATAGTTAAGAGTGATTTCTTAACGAGATCATTTATCCCAACACAACCATGTAGGCCACAGCCGTCTAGAATTTCAATTACTTTCTCCTTGCCCTTCGACTTATGAAAAAATGCAACATCAAGAAATATCTCCTTTTTCATCTCATCTAATCCATCGTAACTTATTTTGAGCAAATCAAAAATTTGTGAGTTAGGAATTTTCTGCAGCTTATCCAATTCACTTTTCCATTCATCTTGATCTCTTTTATACACTAAGCATCCCAAAAGTTTAAGAGCTAGTGGAAGGCCTCTGGCATAATTTACAAAACCCTTGGACAATTCCAAGAAACCTTCCTCAGGCTCATTTTTATAAAGGCGTTCCGACTAAAGAGCACAAGAGCATCATCATCACCTAACGCCTCTACCTCATATTGTATATGTATATCATGTTGATCTAGCAACCGTCTATCTCTAGTTGTAATAATGATTAAACTCCCCTTACCAAACCAATCCTTTTCACCAGTCAACTTTTCAAGTTGGCTTGATTCACTCACATCATCAAGAATGAGAAGAACCTTTTTATTATACAAGCAATTCTTAATGACAGAGGTTCCCCACTGTTCATCCCAACCTTGAGTAATTTGATCCTTCAAGATTGGGGAAAGAAGTTGTCTTTGTAGATCAACAAGATTTCCACGTTGAGAAACCTCTCTAACATTAGCAAGAAAGCTGCTAACTTCAAAATGGGTAGAAATGCTATCATAAACTAGCTGAGCAATGGTTGTTTTGCCAATTCCGCCCATCCCCCATATCCCCATAAAGCGAACACCATCCGTAGGCTGAGCTAAAAGCAAATCTACTTGCTCACGTATAAACTTCATTCCGACTAACTCTGTGGAACCCATTGAACAATCTTTTCAATAAGCTTTCTTTCGTACCTACAAGGAAGAAAAGTAAAACGATGATTAAGTTAAAAATATAAGCCATGGGTTTTGTTAAGACATATGGAGGAAACAGATTTGGGTAAATGATAAATGGCTTGCAATGGTCGTCTTGTCATGATGTAATCAACGTTTAAAACAATGGGTTGGCATGAAAAAGCCTCATCACTACACTAGTGAACTAAAAAGTTGCATATGCTTTAGTTAATGTTACCTGAACAAAACAGATATGGAAATGTAGACGAAGCAAGCCAACAACTTTAGCTTAGTGTTACCTCAACACCGAAAAAATTACAAAGCCAGAGAATTTGTAAGACAGCAAGCCAGCCAGACACTCACAAAATATACTTCTCAAGATCAGCCAAGAAACCAACAAGAAGAAACAAAGCTAGCATTAAATTTCATGGAAGTTATTTCTTTACCTTTGCTTTTCTCACCCTATTTAAAGAGAGTTCCCACAACTTTATCTCGAGAAGAAAATCCATTCTTTTTTTTCTTTTTCTTTTTTGGCTATATCTCACACCGCGAAATTTCATCCCAATTGGATTTCAGAAATTTAATTAATACACAAAATTGCCATGTCTGAGTCCAAAAGAAAATGTACAGTCCCGGTTACACGGTCAACAAGGGGGGCTAAGAGGTTTTTTCTTTTTTGGTTTTTTTTTTCTTTTGGGTAGCTTTTATTCTTCCACGTTTTTTGCTTTTTTGTGTCATTTCTCATTTCAGACGAGTCATTTGTCTTTTTTTTAATTTTAAATTTTATGAAAGAGGGAGGAAAAACCCCATAAAAGAAAGCAACATATGATTCTTTTGCTTTTCAATGAGTGCTTTCTTTTGTTTGGATCAAGCGAGTTATTTGGATGGTCGCTTTCAAGGAAATATGCAGGTAATTACTTGATATTTCCCTCACGATAATAACGAAATTTGGTTAAGGGGTCAAGGATTTTCTTTTTACATGTATTTTCATACTACTACAACTCATCAATGAAGGAAAAAAAAATTTATTTGCAATGAGAAAAAATAACTAATTAATTCTGAAAATTAATCGAGGAATTTTTTTGAGTACAAGCGCAACACAAAAATTTATATGTAATTAGAGTAATTTGAGCAAACAATAGACTCAAAATGGCTTTGCTTTCAAGATCTTGTCCTTTGCAAGCACATCGATATTTTAATTGAAGTTTATGCACACTAGTATTTTTAATGAAGGACTATATTCACACTGGGCGGTTGTTTGAGCAAGTTAGTGCATTTTATTTTATTTTATTATCACGTCAATTATTTAAGTGGTTGCATAATTTTCTTTTGGTCAAATTTAACTGATTTGAAAATTGGCTGCACACATTTTAAATAAAGCCAAAGGAAATGGATCTTTCCATGGAGAAGCCAAGAAATTTCCTATGTGAAATTGGGTCTATTCATTC
Source organism: Prunus armeniaca (assembly GCA_903112645.1). Classification (NCBI taxonomy): domain Eukaryota; kingdom Viridiplantae; phylum Streptophyta; class Magnoliopsida; order Rosales; family Rosaceae; genus Prunus; species Prunus armeniaca. The sequence continues at coordinate 2,027,355 of CAEKDK010000008.1, forward strand.
ACCGTCAGCCAACTTTGCCAAGCATTCTCCTAACAAAACCCGTAAAATAATAAATTGTCAAGAAGAAAAAAATTTGTTTATATGCAATTCCCAACCAACTTCCGCACACAAAAAGACAAAATAGCGGAAAAGAAAATAGCCCAGTGCTGATTAGAAAATAGGCTTGAGTGGAGTCATTCTATTATGAGGTCCTCAAGTGCATACCTATATTATTAGCCGTAGAATTAAATTGAACCGTCCAGAGTTGAAATTAAAAGAATAATGCCACAACCGCTTAGCACAGCCACACCCACCTTTTACTCAACAAACATTACCCGTGTCTTTTTCTTCAAGAAGTTAATTCTAGTTTTGTTCTCCGTTTTGCCCGACAGATTTGCTCATATGTCTGAGGGCTATGAAATAAGTATTCAGATCGAAGGATTTCAGATGCGTGGAAACTAAGACATTAGATGGTGGCAATTACTTGATCTTTTCATCACAATATATATGCCGTAAAATTTGGTTGAAGGCATCAAGGATTTTCCGTCTAGATCAATAAAGAGATAAATAAACAAAAACTTTTGTTTACAATGAGAAAAGAAACGAAAAATGTAATTAGAAAAAATTTAAAATTTGTAAAGCAATTTGTGCAGATAAGATAGTCAAAGGGTCTCGTCCTTTCCAAGCAAATATTTTAGACTAAAACTTTAGGCATCCATTATTGCATTGCATCCCTTTTTGTACTATATTTGAAAAAGAATGAACTACCGAAATGCCTCTTGAACTTGTACTTAATTATCAATTTATCCTCTAATATTTTTTTTAGTAAATTAAGGGCTCGAATTAAATTTTGTTATCAATTTCCCCTTACCATCTAAATCTTAACATTTCATCTAATTTGCCGTTAAATATGACGGTAAATTGGTCATTTTAAATGTTATATACAAATTATTTTAATAAACAAGGGGCCCACCCACTTCATATTTTTCCCTTTATTGTAATTAAAATACATATTACAGGGTGGGGGAGGTCGAACGGGAAAGGGAGAGAGACCCCGCCGGGGGGGGGGTGGGTGAAGGGGGAGGAAGAGATGGAGAAAAGGGACGGTGGCTTGTGGTGGTGGTCATGGGAGAGTGATGGAGAAGAAAATGGGTGGTTGCGGCGGTTATGGGTTCGTGGGGTGGGTCTGTGACAGGGGATGGGTGTGGGTCTGTGGGTTCTGGGTTTGTTGAGGGGTGGTAGCCATGGGGAATTGGATTAGGATGGGAAAGGGTGAATAGTGTGGGGGTAAAATAAAAATTGAACGGAGGTGGGGGAATTGGTTTGGACTGAAGGGTTGGTGGTCATGGGGGAATGGGGTGGAGAAGAAGACCGCAAGGGGGAGCGACTGTGATCTGTCTGTGATTGAGAAAATAAAACATGCACCATCACCCATCGAATTATTGGGTGAACATAATACAACAGAAAAAGTTCAAACTGAGTCCACATTTTCCTTTTCTTTTATAGGAATAGGAGGAGGCTCATGAGATTACAAACAACAAGCTAACAGCAGCAAAGCAACTACTTTTTTGTGAATTGAGAGTTGCTTTTTGTCCCAGACTCAAATCTGGTTCTGGTTCTTTGTTTCGATGGGTTTTGACTTGTTTTTTTTTTTTTTTTTTTTTTTTTTTTTTTTTTTAATTAATTAAATTTTTTTTTTATTATTTTTTTTTGACTTATTATTGGATGACATATTTTTGATTTAAACGAAAGGGGGAGAACTGATAATAAATTTAATTCGAGCCCTTAATTCGCTAAAAAAAAAGTCAATGAGTAAATTGATAATTAGGTACAAGTTAGGGGGACATTTCGGCAGTTTACCCTTTGGAAAATAGACCAAAGTTGGTTTATTTTTTAAATACTAAAAGTACATTGGTCCAAAGTCCACTTTCATTCTTTCAAAACCAACACAAAGGGCTTTTGTTTTGGTGTTTGGGCCATACTTGGTTTGAATTCACTTAAATGCCCATAACTCAATGTATTTCAACCTTGGCCCACACTAAAGTTAGAGAATGGGTAGTCGTTACCAAGTTGACCCACGTGACCTTTTGGAAATGGGTTTTCATCATTAAGAGTGACTTGATCGCCATCTCTCTCAGCAAGGAAGCAAGCTGGCTAATTGATGCCAAAGTCAAGAGGAGCCATCTTCCAACTCGTTTTCCATCTGCAAAAGGATAGCAAATCAAAGGAACATCCCATCAGATCATCAGATCGAGGCTACTACTTCTGGCGCTATGTTGCTTTGTGCTTTTCGGTGAAATATGTCCATGTTTGCACCAGAGAGATTTGTGAGGCTTCTTCTCTCTCGCTGCATTGGCGTGGATTATACATTTGGTTTTAGAGACGGACATAGAAGAGGGCGCACGAGACCGTAGCTCCATATTTGGCTGCAATTGAGTAATAACTGATGTGAGAGAGAGAGAGAGAGAGAGAGAGAGAGAGAGAGAGAGAGAGAGAGAGAGAGATACCCGGTGAGTAATAATCCAGTTTTGAGTTTTTTTACATGAATTTCACACCAAAGGGTAAATCAGGAAATCTGTATATTAAGTAAACTTTATAAAATAAAATAAATAAATAAATAAAACAAAAACTACATTCAATAAGGGTAAACTTGAAAAACAAAAACTATGCATTCATGACACGCATATAGAATTCGATAGAAACTTATTATTCTAATCATTTTAGTCTTAAATAGTAATTACTCATAAAGGTGACCAATTAAGCCATTAAAACACTGCAACTGATTCATGCTAAAAAATAATTAAGATGAACGAAATAGACCTTACCAATTAAGTAACTAACGTGGCTAGAGACCCCATGCGTTATTCTTATTGATTGAAGATCTCAAATTCTTCAAGAGACCAACTTCTCCAAATCAGAAACAAGTTTTACATTTATAGGATCATGAATTGATGGTGGTGATGGTGGATTTGCCGGCGGGGATTTAACATGATCGGCTTCATCACAGTAACCCTTGAGTACATCAGTTTCTTCTGCGGTAAACCCTAGCATGCCAAGTAAGGTAGGCCAACATTGATGCTCAATGGTCTGAACGACTTCACAGCAGCTGTGACCCAAGTAAGTCTCATCATTCAGAAGAAACATGACAACCTCACCAGAACATGCCTAGAGTTGAAACAAAGAGTCCCAACAGTGGGAAGATTCTTCACCCAAATTCAACCCGGCTGTGAGGTTCGGGTTCGACCGAATTAGGTTAGGATTCAAAGGTTGAGCACTTGTGGCTAAGAATGGCATAGTCAAGGCTAGAAGAGCTGTGAGAAGGAAGAGCTTGAAAGTTGTGTAAGCTGCCATTTTGATTTTGATTATTGGGGATGAGTAAGAGATTGATAGGAATGAAGGGTTTTATATAGATAGTGAGGTGATTGTGTTATAAAATGAAAAATAAAAAACGTTGCGTGCATTGGGTGGTGAAGAGGCTGCTGAGAATAAATCATAATGACTATGATCATGTGATTATTTAACGGCATGAGAAGTGGATGAGACTCAACTCATCAACTGATGATGCATATATTATTTATAACAGAATTTGTGGGAATTAAAATGATTAAACGTAATTCCCAACCAATGATATATCAGACAAATTAATGGATAGTTTCTTGTGTTTGTGATGGTTGGTTTGCTTGCTAGCTAGGGTAGGTTTTGTTTGCTAATGTCAAAAGGATCGCTATTCGTGCTCATACCCAAAAGATTGCACGAGTCCCCTAATTGGATGATTAAGACGTTTATGTTTGCTGTTTGCCTGCTCTTGTATCCTTCCACCTTTTGGGTTTTGAATACATCAAGCATTATGTTAAAATATATATATATATATATATATTTATGTTTGTTTTATATTTTAATTTCAATTTTCCATTGGATTTTTAATTATTGAAAAAATATGCTTACCTGTTTAGAGCTAGACAACGACAATTTATGATTGTGGGTTTGCTTTGGCACTATGCTTTTGCATGTCTGCCTGATTCGCTAGAGATTTTGGGATTTAGTTGGTGCCCTTCAACCTTTAGCCTTCAGTTGCTACCTTCTTTTTCGGTTTTGTAGAGAATGTGGTACCAACCTTCGAACCCAAGACCACTAGGAGTTAGTGCATGCACTTAACCACAAGGGCAAGTTGAAGGTCAGTCCTTCGGTTGCTACCTTCGGCTTCTACTGGACGAGAATTCTATAGTACGGGCCTTATCTAAGCCTCTTGGATGTTTGTTCGGCTCTGTTGTGCTTAATTGGGCTGTGTTTGTTGCTCGCTGAGTTTTTAGCGTGGTTTTTCTACATTGCGTGGTTTTTCTACCTTCGGCTTCTTACAATACATCTTAATGTTTTGTGATTTTGATACTCTATAGTGTATGTAGTAATGCTAATGTCAGTCTTCTTATAGCTTCGAAATTTCTCCTAATAACAATCAAAACAAAATGATAGCTCCAAAATGTTTTCCCTAGCGTGAAAATGTCGTTCTCTCCGCTTTTGTGAAAATTTGAGTACATTCTTATGACTGGATTGAATTCATCAATCATGTGGTACTTCTTAACTCCAATTCTCCAAATATTTTACAATGAAAAAGTTACTATAATTTTATTCAAGATACAACTAGCACTGCCAAATTCTACTCAACTTATTGGGATGTTAATGAACCTCTTATGAATTTCATTCTGTTGCATAAGTTGAAACTGAGAGATGCTAAATAAGAGAAGACTGCATAATTGAATAAGAGATTGCACAAACTATCAAAGATATATCAATGAAACAGACAAGGGAGGAGTTCTGACAAAGCAATTGATCGGTTTTAGATCAGATCAATGCCAATGTTTACACGTCTGATTGAGAATTCTTGTTGGCTTATTCCATCCTATACACATCAGAAAATAGCAGTTTAAATAGTCACATAAGTTGTGTCAATAAGAACCAGGTGGGTCCAATGAGCCTGTAGATTTTAAGGTGAAAATTTCATGCGAACCTGGCCAATAAGCACGCAAATACTTTCGATCATTTCGAGTTGCACATTAGCAGTGTGCCCAGTATCGGCCATGGCATCAGGAACCCAAATTTCAGTTGACTACAAGACACAATTGGCTGGCTTCAATAGAAGTAGTCTTGTAATTATGTACTTGAATGCAGAAACAAAAAAAAGTTAACAGTATGTCCTGTTTATTTGCATCATAAATCTTGCATATACATACTTTTGCAATGGAAAAAAAAAGGTAGCAAGATAAATTGTTCTCCTCTCCTACTTAATATAATTGAAACATGTTGGAAGACATATGATTGAAACAAACAAAACAAACAACCATTCACTCTATCTTAAGATAGATGAGATCATGGAAGACATATACTTGATTGCTGAAAGTAACTACTTAATGATTTGCAATATGTTAACAGATACTTTGCTCAAGTGCTAAATAATATGCAGCAACATGCCTGATTAATTAGTGCTCTACAGTAGTTAACAAAGAAATGTTCTTTCTCATATGCATAAAGCTCATGTTATCAACCAAGATGACAAATGTACATGAGAGAGAGAGAGAGAGAGAGAGAGAGAGAGAGAGAGAGAGAGCAGAGGAATTATCATCGAAGATATGAATCTAATGATAAATGTATGGCTAGAAAAGAAAATTCAGGGAGACAGATGGTGATGACTTACTAATAATATCCATTGTGAGAGCAGTGTTATTGGCCTTTAAAGTATTGAGGTGCAGATATTTGAGGAGGAGGAGTTTTTAATGAAGGTAGCAAAATTTTAGCTCCTCTTTTAAGAATAACAGTTTTTATTAAACTTTTCAACAATAGCGAAAAATAAGAGGGGGCAAGACCTAAGTAGCAAATCAAAAGTCCTATGCACCCCCTGCTGTTGTTGAAAATTTTCATAAAGTTGTTAAAAAGAGGGAGAAAGTCTTTACAAGTTGAGAGAAATTCATATATGCTCCTAAAACAAAATAAGGAATAGAGCCAAATAAAAAAACAATGGGAGAACCAAATGAAGAAACAATAGGTGAAAAACAAAACTTAGAGCAATATAGGCCAACAGAACGAAGCACAAGTAGCGGAACAAACAATAGTACGTCAAATCCAAAAAAAAAAATTGAAAACTAGAATAAGCAAAAGTAGCAACTCACATTGAAATACAGCAGCTGTGATGCCTCTTGCTTTGAAAGTAAGGATTCATAGGTGAGTCCCAATCACATCAATCTTTTTTCTTTTTCTAGGCCGAGCTTCGTCAACAACATCATTTAAGTCTGCCTCTTCGGAAAGAGCATAGGTATTGCAGAAGAGAGATTTTTTGTGAGAGCGGAACTTCTACTAGGACTAGCCTCCTCGTCATCGTGACGTTGTTGACCTTGTTCATCAGCTGATTTGGTAGGACAAGTAGTAGTGCTCTTGATGATGGATTTGTTCATCATGATCTGGTTGAGTTGTTCCACATCTTGCTCGTGCACCAAACGAAATCCACACTTCTTCACACTCTTGTGTCCCCATATTTTCTCTTTACAATATTGAGTTGTTAACAAAACCTTCATCTGATCGCATATCTTCTCAAATTGTTTACGAGATACATAAATTACCCAAAGGTGATCTGACACAACATCACCTATTTTAGATTTTTTTGAAGATACTCCGTGTGGCAGCATTCCTTGTGCGGAACAGCTAATATGAAAATAATGAAAATCAGAAAGATCAGCCTGAACTTCACACACAACACATAAAGCAATTCCCATCCATGTAGTACATGAATCCAGAGGTAGCTCCACAGTTAGGGAATCTCCCAAACTTTGATTACTGAACCACTCTGGAATTTTCCTTCCAGGAGTTAAAATTTCGAATTTGTAAAGAGGCCAGCATCATCACTATTGTATTATGTGATGTTGTAAGTCGGAAAAAGCATCTGTGTAGTATAAAATTCTGTTGTTGTAAACCGTATTTAGCATCGGAACTATTAAAACTACCGATGTTGTTGCATGTTTAGGCATTGGAGGTCAACAATTTTTTGGCACATGGGAGGCACTTTAGCATCAGTGTTCAGGACAAAACTGATGCGGTAGATATATAAAGGCAACGGATAATATCCGAAGCATATGACTATACAATAGGCATCGGTTCCCCATACATCGGTAGGAAGGGACCTTTCGCAACGGATATTATCCGTTGCTAAAGGTCAAATTCCACATAGTGCAAATAATCCAAAATTGTAGAGGAAAAAATATATGAAGATATAACTTTCAACCGAAAAGTTAATTAAACAAAAACATATACTGCACACCTTTTGCAATCTTTGAAGAAGCTTTAAGTTTTTTGCCCACATATTGAGGTCAACCTTTTAATCGGAACAACAAACTCGATGTCAATCTTAGCTAGGTTAAGAAGAAGAGGTAGCTCCCAATTTTTGAAGAGGAGATTTAATAATGATCTTGAATTCATAACCCAACTGTGGGGCTTGTTTATAAGAACCTTAAAAGAAAGAACAAGGAAGGGCTTGCATGAGCTAGCTAGTTTGTTGAATATATCTCTGCTTTATTAAAGGCAGAAAGGATTGTAGTTCACGCTGTCTTTTTCGTAACTCTAATATTTTCATTAGAGAGAGATGAGTTACTTCTCCAATTTGTTTGCAAGCTTTAAGGCTAAATTTGCTGAAGAGTCCTGCCTTCTTGAGGACCTTTTTTGCATCTGACACAGCCCTCTTTGGCCTTTCTTTTTTGCCTCTATGTATATTTTTTTTCTTACATAACCTATATAGAGGAGTATCCTTCAAGATGAAATCCTCATTACCCTTCAAGATGTATATGTAGGACTTTCTGGTATGTAGATGAATATGTTCTTCTTTTCTTAAATATTTCCATGATCATTATTGTAAGTTGTGAGCTTGTGAGAGCTTTATCTAAAATAAAAAATTTATACTTTCATCAATTTGGCAAATGTGACATAATTTGTAGGACTTTCTGGTATGTAGATGTATATGTACCTAATTAATTAATGAGAAACCATAGTCCCCAAGAAACTGCCATGCATGAGAGCCACCATTTGTAACATACAATAAATTTGGTTTCATGTTCTGAATATCAATATTTTGCATCATTGTTCCTTTGATTTGGAGCACATAAAACTTTGGTTGGTGTCTCGAAAATGAGAAGCATATATAATAGACATAAACTTCAATGACATAAACAAAGGTTCAAAGATGCAAGACTTGTTCAATTCTGTAGAGTTTTTGTTTTCTTCTTTGTAGTTATTTTCTTTTAGTTAAAGATTTAAAGAGGAAAAAAGATGGCACGGGGTTTGTACCTCAGTGGTTAAGAGTATTTAAAGTCTTAGATTTGATTCCCCTCTTCCCCAATATAAGATAAGAGAAATGACTCAAATGATAGCGGTGAAAGATGAACAGCTGAAGAAGAAATGAGTGAGAAAACAAAGAATTAAAACTTGAAATTGTTTTTAATTTTCCATTCTATGTATTTTCTCCCCTAACATAAGTGCTTAACCGACATTTAAACAAACATGCAGAGGGAAAGTAGCATTGAGCTGACATAACTAGATTAGGTCGTGAAATATGGGAATGGCTTTAGGGGGCGTCGATGTGCTTCACCAAGGTAGGTCAGCAGGCAGGCAAACCTGAAACCTGTTATTTGAAATTTGAGGGTAGAAGTTAGAACACCGCGGACAATTTTTGATTAAAAAGACATGGCGTCTCATAATTGAACACAAAATGCTGCGCTAGGACACACGTGGAGCCTTTAGCTATTGACATGTGGTACTGCAGTTTACAGGTTTAGAGAAGATATATGGGAGAAAGTCCCATGCACGTAAGGAAAGATTTCACAAGATACTCAACCTCTAAATGAGAGAGAGAGAGAGAGAGAGAGGAATAAACGTGGAGAGTTCAACATGTGATGGAGGGATCATGCATGTCTCATGCATTTGGTTTGGCAAATTGGCATTCTTCTCCCAAATATCCTTAATTAATGCGTAGAGCTAATAGCCTTTTTGTTATAAAAAGAAAAAAAAGAAAAAAAGAGGATAATAATGCATATATATGTATATGTAAGTGCGAAATGATGTGAGGGTCACACCCATCACACTGTAGTATCATTTATCCATATTATAACACGTGTATAATCTAAGTTCATGATATATTCATCATGTGTTATCCATTAATACTATAACACATATAACATCATGTGACGGTGTCACGTCACACTTCAAAATTTGTTATGCATTTGGTCTCCTACATGTTTTCCTCATTCGCTATAAAAATTAGGCTTTTTATCACATATTATCTTTGAGATTCATGAAACTATTACGTTGCGTTATTTCAACGGGGTCTAGCCCAGTAGAAAAGAGCTTTAACTTGCAGACCAGAGGTCTCAAGTTCAAATCTTCATAGCATCATAGTTGTATGTGTGTGAGAAATCCTCATGCCCTGTAGTTCTCTAAGAGTGATTGGTTCCCTGTCTCCACGGGTCATATCTTCTTCATCCGGACAAGCCATTGGAGGCACCTCGAGTCAAGAAAAACCTGCTATGATACCAACTGATGCAGCGAGATATAAGGGATAGGGAGATTGAATAATAACCCTACAAGTAACAATGTCGGAATCCACCAACAAACTGGAATCAACCATAAAAATTGAGTAAACCTCAAATATATTGATTGAAAATAAGATGAATAAACTTCAAATACAATGCCATGAGTTGGCTTAAATAGAAAATAAAAAAACCCTAAAACCGTAGGAAACCCTAGGTTCTAGAATATTCCTAAACTTAGCTAACTGGAAAATAATAAAAATCATATTAGGAAAATAATATCCTAATAGATAATTTATTCTTCAAAATATAAAATTAAACATTAAATTAAATACAAATCTTAACAAAATCATAATTGCTTCAAACTTCCTCAATCAATTAGAAAATCCCAATGATACGCCTTTCGTCCTACATCAATGAAACTATTAGGTTGCGTTATGCCAACGAGGTCTAGCACAATGGAAAAGGGCATTGACTTGCAGACCAGATGTCTTAGGTTAAAATCCCCACGGCATCATAATTGTGTGTGTGTAAGAGCATGCCCTGCAGTTTAGACTAGGGATGACAACAGGTTGGGTAGGGGCCATGTATGACAATACCATCGCCGTTCCCGCTCTCCATCCCCGCCCCTATCCCTAAACCCATCATCGTTAATAGATTTCGGGAAATCCTCGTCCCCGTCCCCGTTGGGGGACTATCCCCCATACCCACCTCGAATCCCCAATTTTTTTTTTAATAAAAAATATTTATCATACATTTTAACTAGGGGTGGCATTTTAAACCGAAAAACTGCAAAAACCAACCGACAATTTACCGCAATGAAACCGCAATCGCAGTAAACCGAACTGCATTTGCGGTATTAAGAACTGAACCGCATTTGCGGTTGCGGTTGCGGTATTTGATTTTCAAAACTTGCAGTTACTGCAAATTGCAAAGTATAGCCGCACAGATGATGAAGTTGAATTCTACAAGGAAATGGAACATATGACAACTTGTAAGTAATTAGTTTATTTATGCTAATGTTATTTATGCTTCTTCTTATAATAAAATGTACTAAACTATGCTGTTTTATTTGTAGATAACATTGATGCTCAAACAACACAACGAGGTTCTTCAAATCCACTCGCCACCAACACTTGAGTTCGTAACTTTAGTTTGTAACATTGGTGCATTGCATTTTCCTTTTAGTTTGTAACTTTAATTAACTTTGAATTGGATTTTTCTTTTTGGTTGTAACTTTAATTCATTTTGGTTTGCATTTTCCTTTTGGTTTGTAACTTTAAAGGATTTGGAATTGGAATGCTTGAGAAGTTTAACTTTAATTGGAATGTTTGGAATTGTAACTTTAATTTTCTTAGGTTGTGAATGCTTGAGAAGTTGAGGAGATTGTGAATTTACATATGCTTGAGAAATTGAGGTTGTGTATTTATTTATTTAGGTTGTGAATTTATATTTTTGTGAATGCTTGAGAACTTGCGGTTTTAAACCGCTAATTCGCTGTAAACCGCAAAACGCGGTCGGTTTGCGGTTTCAAAAATCATCAAACCGCAAATAGTCGGTAGGTTTGCGGTTTGAGTAAAAAATCGCAGTTACTGAACCGCAACCACCCCTAATTTTAACATTAAGTTTCATATTAAATTATCATTTAACACATCCAAATTAACTATAAAGTTCAACTCCACTATTTAAAGTCACATCAATATGAAATTCCAGAGAAGATTAGGAAGAATTAGGAGAGGAAGGTTAACTTAGGGTTAAACATAAATATTATAATTATATATTTATTTATTTAAATATAAACATATATATGTTTGGGTCGGGTTCGGGGATGGGGATGCCAATACCATCCCCTCCCCATACCCGACGGAGACCTGCCCTTGAGACAATCTAACTTTTGTTTTTAAAGTTTACCCTTATTAAATGTATTAATAAAACAAAAATATATTTAATTAATTAATTACACATAATAAATTAAGTCTCTCTGTCTTCCTCCTTCCCCGTCAAGTTCCTCCCACTTTAATCATCAACGGCCCTCTTCCCACCCCCCTACTCCACACCTAGTGCTGGATCTATTAAGGCGCAAAGAGGTGCAGCTGCACCTCCCCTTGACAGAAAAGCCTTTATAGGCGCTGCATCTTGCCCCTTTGGTGAGGTTGGGTGGTGCACTCAACTTGTTCGACGAATTGCCTCAACCAAAACCAAGGTTTTTTATTTATTTATTTATTTATATAAAACAAATAAAAATAAAAATAAAAAAATCCTAGCCAAAACGACGTTTTGGACCATAGTTAAAAAAATATAAATAAATAAAAATCAAGAAACTGGACTTGCACTGAACATAGGCTTTAACAAGCTCTGATATGGGCTTCTTAAAACATGATAAAAGGCTACATTGCACAACTCCTTGTTTATGTGGGATTGGGAGGATAAAGGATTAACACCAATTTTGAGCAACCGTGTTTTTTTAAGGAACAAACACCAATTGCACAACTCCAAAGTAAGTTTGATGCTCTTTTTTTTCCCTTCTTGAGCAAAGGCGAAATTTGTTTTTTTGTTTTAAATATTTTCTTTTTTCATTTTTTTTCTAATTTGGCTCTCTCTGTTGTATTCGTATGATTAGTAGCAAACTCAAGGATGAAGAAGTTGTGCGACTCACGAGTCGAGGTACAATCAATTATGATTTGCTTATTTAATTAATAATTTGATATTGATTTTCGTTAGATTAATTGATGATCTGATATTGATTTCTATATTAATTGATATACTATAGTCAAGTAGTCATAATCATAGCCTAAGACCCTTATTGTTTCAATTATAATGATATTTGGTTGTCAATATTTTTTTTTATTATAAAGTTTTTAGCCTATCAAAATTACACCTCTGCTAAAAAATTCCTGAGTCTGCTAGTGCCCACACCCACCAAGGCCAAGCCACCCCACTCGACCACACCCAAGCCACACACCCACCACAACCCACACCCAACTAACCCCACGAACAAACCCAGGCCTTATTCTCTGATCCAACTTGTCTCAGCCTCTTCTCTTCCGGCCAGACTATAATGAGGGGTAAGTTATAAGGGGTTCACTTTATAGTCATTGGATCAATCCAAGGGCTGGGGAGAATTGGGATAAAGTTGTGCAATCGGGTAGGTGAGGAACCCAAACCCGAATTTAATATCCAGCAATGAAGTTGGTCCCAAAAAAAAAAAAAAAAAAAAGAGAGCAAGTTCGAAGTTTGAACAGAAAAAACCCATTGATCTCAAACTCATAGCTGAGAGAAACCGCTAAGCTCTGAGAAACGGTTGAAGGCAACGGGCAACGACGGTTGAAGGCAAAGGTTAACGACGGTTGAACGCAACTCCACTATCTAAACCGTGAAAAAGTATTTATTTTGAGTGGAAGGAGCAAAGGCGTGGATTCTGAAACAGTGAAAAGACGAAGCAGTGGAAGGGGAAGGAGAGAAGCCGTATTCGTTGGAAGTGATAGGTTCCATTTGTGGAGCAAAGCCGCACAAAGACCCAACACAGACACCTTGCGATTGTTCAATAACCAGCATTTGGTGAGTAATTTATGGAATTTGAGTTTAGGGTTAGAGTAACTGTTTTCCCCAATTTGTACCATGAATGTTGTTAGATTTGGCATCTCTTCTTTGTGCTTCACTTGCATGTTAATTTTTGCTTGGGTATATGTTAAAAAACGAATGAATATAAAGTCAATAACATGTCAATAACATGTCAATAATGATATGAATAAGGTAATGGTGTTGAATTGGAGGAGGCCCTCAAAACCTTCCACATTTGAAGCAGTGCAGAGTGCAGATTATCTCTCTGGAGCTAGAATATATATAATTTTTGAAATAAATATTATTTCCGTTGTTACTAAATTTGCCTGTTAAAAATGAGAACATATAATAATAAACTCATGAATAAAAGTGCAAAGCATTTGAAAAAAGGTTGATCTATGACGATTATGGCTGACTGAAGAAAAAGCTAGAAAGAAAGAAGGATGTGGCAATGGCTTAGCGAGCAGATAGCAGAGCAAATGCTTTGCTTTGCTTCCTTCCACCATCTTTCTTATTTATTTATTTATTTTGTGTTGTGTATGAAATGACAATAATTGTCATGTGTGTGAAGTGCAGAACTTGCCTAGATTGCACTCACACTCACTCATGCATCAACCATTGATTGGAGTTTGGATCCATAAATAAAACACATGCTATTGCTTGTAATTCACAGAATCATTGCATTAACAGGTATTTGCACAAAATATGTCATATTGCTTTGATGATGTTAAAGCCTGTGATCAGTAATCCCTATGCGCATGTACTTTGTAAAATTTGTAATGTGCTGGTTGACTAGTTGTGTAAATACCAATGTGATTGTGCAAATACGTGGTAGTATATGTGTTCACGTTATTTCATCTTGTATTTCAGGAAATGGGATCCAACGTTGAGCTGGTATGGCCAGAGTCAGAGGCATATTCCTCACGGGTGAACAACTGCTCACATGCAAATTCATCCCTAGCTGTAATTCGAGCGAAGTTGAGTGCCGAACAATTAGAACAATTCAAGACATCATGCTTTGGCCATCTTCTGAATATAGATAAGATTCAGTTTAGCGGGCAGATTGTGCATGGGGTTGTGTTGCGTAGAGTAGCGGGGCAGGGTGTGACTTGGATGGACTGAGTTTCTTAATAGGGTGCGACGTTGCTCAGTTCACTCGTCAGGATTTCTGTTTGATCTCAGGGCTTTGTTTTGGGGAAGTGCCTGAAGTTTCCAGTGGAGAAAGTGATGAAATTAGACTTCAGAAAAGATATTTTATAGACGAAGGAATTACATGTAATGCTTTAGAAGAAGCATTTGTGAGGTGCACAGAGGAAGATGACGTCTACAAGCTAGCTCTTGTTTACTTTGTTGAGTTAGTGGTTTTGGGAAGGGACAAACATTTGAACATCAATCTAAATTACCTGACCCTTGTAGAGGACTTGGATGCGTTCAACAGGTTTCCATGGGGTTCGGTGTCGTTTGACAAAACCCAAGACAGTCTGTTTTCTGCACCAACAAAGTATGTGAAAAGCTTTGAAAATGAAGAGGGAAGAGGGAAGGGGAAATGTAAGGTAACCGGAACAAGCCGGAGAAATGAGAAGGGCAAGAAGGATAACCATGGTGAAGTGCAAAGGGGTGGCTGGAGTTTTAAAGGTTTCACGTATGCTTTCCAGGTACATGGTAATAATGTTCATGTCGTTATGTTTTGTTGACTTTAAAACTTAAATAATAACTTGTGTCCTGTGAATTGTGTAGATTTGGGTATATGAATTAATTCCTAGAATGGCGGACCTGAATTACTGCAAGGTTGTTGATCCGACAGCTCTCCCGCGTATTTTGCGATGGAGAACTACTACGTCTGTTCCCGAGATGAGAAAGTTGAACAATTATTTTTTCCAGAGCAAAGAGGTTTGGTTTGCAGCCCTTGGAACTATTTATAAGATTCAATGAAATTATGAAGTAGAATGATTGCATATGACTCTTGTCTGTTTTCTGAAACAGTCAGTTCAGTTGCGGGCGCTATGTCCAAGTGAAGAGGAAATGAGACAACCATATTGGAGTTGGCCACAGGGTCGCCCTGCTGTTGTCTCGGCAGAGTCAATTCCTTCTTCATGTGCTGACCTTGATGAGTTGAACAAGGCGGTAAGCTTGTTGAGGTCCGAGTTGTTTCAAGTAAAGCGGGAAAAGGACGTCCTTGAGTTAAAGGTCATACGGATGGAAAAAAATTTGGGCCACTGTTTAGGTCCTCATTTTGAGCAGGAAGTGAGAAGGGACATAGCTTTACTGAAAGAGAGGACGAATCGTTGTGTCGTGTCACATCTATTTAAGGGATATGAGGAAGTGGATGGCATGCAATGGGATGAAGGGCCAAGTAATAGAAATGAAGGAGAGGAAAATGAAGAGGAGGACATTGAAGGGGGTGAAGGGCCAAATAACAGAAATGAGGGAGAGGACAAGGAAGAGGAGGGGATTGAAAGGGGTGAAGGGGCAAGTAAGACAAATGAGGGAGAGGAAAAGGAAGAGGAGGGGATTGAAGGGGGTGAAGTGCCAAGTAAGAGAAATGAGGGAGAGGAAAAGGAAGAGGAGGGGATTGAAGGAGGTGAAGTGCAAAGAAAACCAAGGGAGGTAGAGGAAGCTCAAAGGAAAAGAAGTGAGGGAGAGCAAGTGAAAATAAAAAGCAGCAAAGGAGAGGAAGCGCAAAGAAAGAGCATTGAGGGAGAGGAAGAACTGCAAAGAAAAAGCAGTGAGGGAGAGGATCCGAAAAAAAAAAAAGGAAGGGCAAGGAAGTGAAAAGACAGAGAAGTGAGGAAAAGGAAGTGCAAAGAAACCAATGTGAGGAAGAGGATGATGAAGTTATGTTGGTTGGCGATGACATTGGCGAGAGCACGGAGGGGACAAAGGTTGAGGTTACTCTCGGGGACATTGATTTGGATCAACCTACAGCTGTGTTATCTCAGTTGAACGTTTGGTTGAATGATGAAGGTCAAGGTGTGGAACGAGGGGTCCAATTACGGAAGAGGAAGAGGATTATTCCTATGTGGAAGATCGTTGAAGCTAGTGAAGTGGTTCAAAAAAATTTGCCAAAGACAACCGGACTTCGGACGTTAGACCCAATGAAGGCGATTCCGCATGATGATATGGTGAAATTGCTGAAACTTTGTTCGGAATGGCGCCATAACCCAAAGTAAGTCCTTTGTTTTTTGAGATAGAAGGCATGAGTGTATATATTTTTTAATTGTTGTGTTCTAAAACTTTTTTATATTCATAGTTTGGTGATGCAATTTGGCAACGTGGAAGCTGAGATTGAATTCTTCGCTTCCCTCGTCAAAGCTGACGGTTGGCTGAAAGGAGATGTAAGTTTAATTGATTAATGGGGAAAAAAAAAAAAAAAAAAAAAAAAAAAAAAAAAAAAAAAAAAAAAAAAAAAAAAAAAAAAAAAAAAAAAAAAAAAAAAAAAAAAAAAAAAAAAAAAAAAAAAAAAAAAAAAAAAAAAAAAAAAAAAAAAAAAAAAAAAAAAAAAAAAAAAAAAAAAAAAAAAAAAAAAAAAAAAAAAAAAAAAAAAAAAAAAAAAAAAAAAAAAAAAAAAAAAAAAAAAAAAAAAAAAAAAAAAAAAAAAAAAAAAAAAAAAAAAAAAAAAAAAAAAAAAAAAAAAAAAAAAAAAAAAAAAAAAAAAAAAAAAAAAAAAAAAAAAAAAAAAAAAAAAAAAAAAAAAAAAAAAAAAAAAAAAAAAAAAAAAAAAAAAAAAAAAAAAAAAAAAAAAAAAATGAATTCTTCGCTTCCCTCGCAAAGCTGACGGGTGCAGTGAAAGGAGATGTATTGAATTGATTATGCATGTGTTTAGAATGTGCATATTATGAGCTTGACAGAAAACATGTGCAAGCACATTGATTTTTGGGCGTTCGCATCGCTGAAGCGACAAACAGTTGAGGAATAAAATATCGGATTTGACAACGACACGATGTATTTTTTATAGGTAATGTGATGCAAGGATGCATAGGACCTGAAATTGTTATTGTCCTAATATTGATTTTGTGTTTTTTCCTATCGTTCTTTAGTTTTCACACTCCAGTCAGATCTAGTTCATTTTTCCAATCTATTAGGATTTTCTAAGTTTCCCCTATTTTCTAGGAATAGGATTTCTGTCATTACAACCGGGGGTTTTTACTTCTATCGCTCTCAGGTTTAGCGCTTGATATTCCCCTCTGTAGTGCTTTCATTGTGAATTGAATATTGATTAAAAGTCAGCTTAAAACCGCGCCCTGATTTCTGCCTGCCGTCTCCCATCGGGTTCGTCCCGTCAAACGTTTCTGTAGCTGTGAGGTCTTATATTGCTCTAATTGTTAAAACTACAACCACAAGGGCGCTACATCAGGTATCGCATAGGCCTCTGACCAGATGCTAGGATATAATTACAAAGTATCCATACATTGCGTTGTGAGAGGTTGGTGTAGCCTTGATTGTTTTTCTATTGCAACAGAATCACTCCAACTGGCTTTTGCGGAGAATAAGAATCAGGACAAACGAGCCAAGATTGTGGTGGTAATCTAGACCTGTTTATTGAAAACGTTTAAGGCAGGTGGGTCGGCTTGGGGATTAGGGATGGGCAGTAGACTACGTATAAGGTGTATGTACCTTTTGTATTGCTTGCAAATAGAAGGCTTGGGGTGGCTCCTGAGAGTTGAAATCCGTGATTTAAATGTGAGCAAACGTCTAACGATTCATGTGATCCAAGTCATCTCCAGATCACAGCTTAAGAAGACGCTCGCTCGGCCCCTACACATGTCGATTACGATTCCAAATCCTTCTGCCACCCTCTTGAACTTATTATGACGAGGTGTGGTCTACAGGACACGAGTGCACCCACGATTGGCTGGTGTCCATGGCCCTCAGCGGGTGGTTTAGTTCCACACAGGCTAAGCGTGAGCACAACTCTTTATTTAACTTATTATTATCTTTAATTTTTGTTGCAAGTATTTTAGAATGTCATTAGTTGAATCTATGATCGAGTTTCATTGTGTTGCTTCTAGGAGGCGATTGTGGTCTGTTCGTGTCAGTCATATTTGAGCTTTTGAGTGCTGAGATTTCCATTAGCGCCATATTGCACCCGCCCAACCAATACTTGGAGCATGCCTTTTTTTTTCGTTGAATTCCTGCAAGATTTGCAACAACTGGGAGAGGCTTACATGCCATGCTATCGTTTGAACTTTGGTTTTTGCACTGAGATGAACAATAGGTTGATGTTTGGGATGTCAAATTCAAAGTCTGATGCACAATAGAGACCCATGGGTCCCCGGTTGTCGAATTCCCCCCTCATGCCTCCTGAATTTCTTCTTCGTTTTTCGCGATCTTAGTGTATTTGTGTACAGTAAATTTAGATTTAAAAGTTACTTAGGAAAATAACTTAGCCACCAATAGTGGCAATTTTTAGCGGATGCCCATCTTTGCATTTTGATTTAGTGTGATTATACGCTTTACTGTTTTATTCGCATATGTGCGAAAATGTATATGGAGCTGTTTGCGGAGCATTAGAAAAAACATGAAGACTCTGAATGGAAATTCTGAGGGTTGGGAGAAAAAATGGATCTGTAAAAATCTATTCATAGGGCATCAATAGTGATAGGCAGTGCTTTTTTGAAGTTAACACAGTCCATTCCTAATAAATGTGCCTATGGTGTAAAGTTTTTTTGATGTAAATGAAACAAATCGGGTTGTAATATTGGCCTAACTCCTTCCGAAGTTACCTAAACCTCAACCCAAATCTGAATTGGGTTTGAGGACGCATTATGTGAATTGGGATTTGAAGAATGCATATTCACATGGGCTATGGCCTTTTTAAGTGTATACATCATCGCAAAGTGTATGTCACATTTATCCAAGCCCCATTCCAAATATCATCCAAATCTTTAAGCCGTTCACCAGCCTTGACTTAATCGCAATGGGGTGAAGTCTTAAGTAGTAATTCTGTAGGGGATAGGCTGCTATGGCTCGCGTCCAATCTGTTATTCAACCATCCCCTCCTTATGAAACACATGAAAAAGTCCCCAGGTGCAATGGCTCTACAAAACTCTATGGGTTCCGCATGGCCCCTTGGGTTTGCATCCTTCTCTAAACTGTTTTTTTTTTTTTTTTTTTTAAGTAATGGGTTGTTTGATTTGATTTTAGTTGTATTGTTTGGGGCCAACGAGTAACAGAACGAATGTATATGTGCTTGCTCTACATTGCTGTCTGGTTGGGTCTTATTGCTTGTCTATTGGTGATATCTAATTTCTTGTGTCTGGATTGATTTTGTATGCTACGAAGGAAATCATATACTTACACAGGCAGCCAGACTAGCTATATACACACAATAGTATGATATACCGTATACTAGACATGCCTATCACGTCCTCCCTTACATCACCATACGGAATCGCTTGAATAGGGAATTCGAACGTCGTTAGTTCCTTTGACTAAAACAAAGAATCGGGACCGTGGTCTTTAAATAATGGAGTCCTACTTTGCCCCTCCCAATTAACATGCCAATATTGGAGCATTACATGGCAAACTATACCTGCGTAGTAAACCTCAATCAACTTTCAATAAATCCTCAATCTCGGTTCAATACATGCGAAATACATGCAGTTACAATCATGAAACCTTCACGAAACATGTAAACAATCAATAAACCTCCATAAACACTCAATATCGGAGTAATACCATGCGAACTACTGCAGTTAATAAACCTTCAATAACATCATATCATGCGCGATTTACAGCAGTAACCAATCAATAAACAATTTATATACACTGAATAATTTAATGCATGCAATCTAAAAAAAAAAGGTATTGTCCTATTATTGCATGTATGGCCCTAGTGTCATTTTAGGTCTTCGTATGACTTTATTTTGTGTAAAGTACGTTAGGAAAGTTTTTACTGGGGTTTTCTGACAATTAAAGCTTTTGTTTCAACCATAATTTAACTCAAGCTAATCCACCTATTTGAATACACCAAAATTACCAATTGGGTTTGAAAAGCATTGGTGGTTGCTTGCAACATGTGTTTTTGTGGAAATTTACAATCCTTGAACCGTTGCACTTAAATTCAGTCATTAAACCATATAATATGCAATTGCTACAAACCTAGAACCGAATACCAAGTCCCTTAATGGACTTTCAGCTATAGCACGTTGGTAGCTCATACGGGTCAGCTTGCTGATTCTGCTTCAGCGCTCATGGTTACATCATCCTCGATTCCTTGCAATTGGTGCTCCCTATTGAGCATCTATATGCAAATCTTCGTCCAAGTTAACACCTAGGATTTTTTTTTTTTTTTCAGCCCGACATACATATTCTGCAAATGAGAACTTACTAGACGGTTAGACACTTCTCAAAGTGCTTCCTCGATTTATCTGTTTTGAACCTGAAGCACCATTGCACGCTCACCATACATACACCTCTTTAAGTTTGAGCGGGATGAAGAACGAAGACATTTGAAACTCTTATCACTTGTACTCTCTCTCACATCAGACCCGCTCTCCTACCTATTTCGGACAAGTCATATGCTTCTCAGTCTATACCCCTTCACGGGAGTCTAATCATAACCATGAACTTTCTCACTCAGCTCGCGTCTCATAGCTCGCCCAAATCGACTTATTTATCATTCTTTTGCTGTGTGTGGGTAATTGGTCCGAATCTGGAACTGTAGGCCGTCAATTGTGACACATTTTCCCTCCGAGCATAAGCGTATCAGTTCACTACCAATTACATCTACAATTTGAGTGGACACTATTTTTAAATATAGTTTTGCTTTATTTTATTAGAGACACTAGTTGGAAAGGAATCCTCTTTATTTCGGGGGTAGTGTGGGTGGGCAACTACAAAAGTATCTGTGGAACGTATCGATCCACGAGTCATAATACCACCATTTTACTCAGAATTAAATGGCGGAAAGCCACCACATGCTAGGAAATGGTCTAAGTACTTTTTGGACGGTCCTCCTGTCCCGCTGGCATTTTGATGACGTTTCTCCCTTCGCCTGTCTTATTTTGGTGGTTTATTCAGTTATCTTTATAAAAGGGTACACTTGGTACAAACCCCAAGGAACACCTGTTCAAAACATGCAACCATAAGGCTAAAACAGACCCCAACCCCCGTATAGTCTCATTTTCCCCTCTTGCTCCTCATAATCGTTCCCATTCCAAAATATTTCATGAATCCGAAACATTACACTAACAGTCAGGAAAGAGAAGAAGCATCTCATCTGGATGTGCCTCAACCTTCCTCCCGGAATTAGCTTGGTTTAAAGTGATGTTAACGTGGCAACCCACTCCTCGGAAGATCTCTTTTGTATGGCATGTGTGTGCCATTGCTCAATACGTTGGCAAACACTCCACAAGTGTGGAACACAATTTCAATGGAAAAGTACCAAGACCATCCTAACTGGTACTATGCCTCAACGCAGGTTCGGCATTTCGTGGACCAATGCAGGGCTTGCCAGAAACCCTGAGGCGATATTTAGAGAAGCGTTCGACATGTTTTTCAGGCAGGGTAATGTGAAGCATTGTCTGGGATGCGCGTTGCAGCCACGGCAGGCCATATGGAAGCGTCATATCTAGTTGGACTACTTGGCATGTCCGGAAATGGTCAGTCAAAGAGGATGCATTAAATTCTTGTGTTCTTTGAATCAACGTAACAACATTGATATGAAAGGAACCAGGGATGCTTTGAGACGATTAAGCGAAATTTCTCTGTTGGAAGACATATCGTAGATATGTTTCACTATGGGAAGATTAAGTTCAATCAGTGCAGCGCTTGTAACAACAACGACTGGTGTTTTGTTATTCCAGGCTGGGCCTAGTGAAGAAAAGATCAATCCTGCCTTCTGGACTTGTTGCAATCGATGCAAATGGCACCGTGAGAGTTTTTTGGTTCAAGGTGATGCGTGTCTATGTTGTGCCAGGGAATCCATACCCTTATAATTAGTTGGAGTATGTTTCTACGGTTTTTATGCGTGTCTATGTTCTACAAATGTTGTTTTCTATTTCATGTTTTAATCTATTTTGTCTGGTGTTTGTGCTGTCCTAACCCGTTTTATATATAAATGTATAATATTTGCTATATAGTGGAATTATTACTGACATAATTGACGGCTAAGAATGACATTTTACTGACACATATATTTTGCACAAAGCAATCTTAATATTTGGTAAACGAAAACGCATGCATGAAGTGAGTATGTGTCTTTTCACCGGTTCTTGGGAATGACATTTTCCCACTTAGCATATCCCAAATGATTGGGTTACACTTTCTTAAGCAAAACTTGAACAGTGAAAGACTTTGAATATTATTTCCTGATGTTGTAGAATGGATGGCTTGTATATTTCCATTTTATGTTTGAAAACATCCCTTAAACCTAAAAAAGAAAAAACATTAACAATTGAAGAAGAGAGAGAAACTGATTAGCACCAGAAATGGTCTATTCACACGAAAATAAAAATAAAATAAAAATTTGGAGTAAATATAATTAACAAATGTACAAGCTAACAAGTAATATAATAATAATAAAAATAATTTTGGATAAATAATAATAAAATACTAATGTAGCGTAACCATGAAACAGGGAATTCAGGAGGAAGATGAAGTCTCAATGAGGTCGTAGCAATTTTCGGAACATTATTGTGATTTTTGTGTATTTAGTTATGAATTTTCTAAGAAAAAGTCATAAAATAATAATTTAGGGTAAAAGGTAAGGATGTGGCCATGTTGACTGACGCACACTGTCAAGGGGTGAAAGGTGAGGGGCTGAGATCGCGCCAGGTGTCCATTTGGCAATTATTTTGGCTTTTTTAGTGCAAAAATCTTTGAAAAAATGCAATAAATAGTAGAAAAATCCTAAAAATGCCCCGAAAAATACTCCGGCCTCCGTGTGACGTTATAAAACGAGGGGAACCCATAAATCATCCATTTCGCATTAAAAATTCAAAAATGATTTACATAACTCACTTTCCTCTTAACCCTAAGTATATATGTGTTAACTTTAACTTCAATAACCTACTTCAACAAGCATCTCCCGTTAATGTTCGGAATGTTTTTTAAAATGCGTAACAACTAATCGGGGAATTCAGCAAGGGAGATGGAGTCTCAATGAGGTCGTAGCAATTTTCGGATCATTTTTCTGATTTTTGTGTATTTAGTTATGAATTTTCTAAGAAAAAGTCATAAATAATAATTTAGGGTAAAAGGTAAGGATGTGGCCATGTTGATGACGCACACTTGTCAAGGGGTGAAAGGTGAGGGGCTGAGATCGCGCCAGGTGTCCATTTGGCAATTATTTTGGCTTTTTTAGTGCAAAAATCTTTGAAAAAATGCAATAAATAGTAGAAAAATCCTAAAAAATGCCCCGAAAAATACTCCGGCCTCCGTGTGACGTTATAAAAACGAGGGGAACCCATAAATCATCCATTTCGCAATTAAAAATTCAAAAATGATTTACATAACTCACTTTCCTCTTAACCCTAAGTATATATGTTGTTAACTTTAACAAGTATATTTCCTTAATATTCGTTATATAATTTGTACTAATACAAGAATTAGTTTCCTTTCATATATAAGGATGTAAAATTATCTGTTTTGGTTATAATAATGTACATATATAATAAATGCACCACTACTTCGAAGCCATCATTGGAACTGCGCATGCGCCTAGAGCTTTGAAGACGTCAGAGATAGTCAATAAGTTGTCCATATGCACCTGCACCTAGAGTTTTCAACACGTCGGCGGTATTCAATAAGTTGTCCTTATGACGCCGCATTGGGAATCAGTAATATATTTTCTATCATGTCCAATCGCATAAACATATAATATAAAGAAATAAAGCAATAGTAGGAGATGAACCAGTACAAAAAACAATATATAACTGGTACAAAATAATGCCATAACCTTGTCACAAAACCAGTCACACATGCTTTTCCATAAACCTTACCCTAACATATAATACATAAAGGCAACATTGCATATGATGCAACCATGTCCAAATCTGATACGTGATCACAAAAAAATGGACATGGCAGCAACATATGACTGAAGTAGATGGACACTTTGCATCGTGTTATCGTAATTAAAGACATAAAAATATGAAGGTTGAAATCTTCTATAGTAGTAAGCATCAAAATAGGTTTGAAGCAGAGTTTAACGAAAATTCCAGTTCCTCTGATTTGCCTCTACTCAAACACGATAACCAAAATGGTTACTTCCCTTGTTGAGTATATTTGTTAACGTCGGAAACGGTAATAGATGACCAATCAAACCCGGGTACGACGAGTTTTGCATAGAACCGGAAGTAGTCGAATCCAGCTTGCATCACACGCTTCTTTGACTCCTTTGCATTAGATGAGTTCTTGTATTTTTGAACAGCTACACTCCGAAGTCGTTTGTGTCTACGCTTCATGCGCTGCAACTTCGCCCTATCCAGATGGGCCTGCCTTTTGTCATCTTCAATTTGGCCTTCAACAAATTCCAAACGTACCCTTGCCCTTTGGATTTCATCACCAAGTTGAAGATGCCTCTCCTTCCAGAAAGCAAGAACTCTTTCAGACTCAAAACTTCCAACAAAATGGTCATTCTGTCTAGGAAAGTGACATTGCTTGTCTGGTGACTCACTTGCGTTTCGAAGGCGGTCTTTGTTTGGAGGGGGTGTTATTACGCTCACATCAAACTTGGTTAGTAAATCCATTCAATGGGGGGAGAGAGTTTCTGTGGAGGAGAGAGTTTCAGTAGATGGAGACAGATTCGGTGGAGGAGTGAGTTTTTTGTGGAGGGAGAATTTTTATGAAGGGGGTGAGTAATACCAATAAAAAAAGGGGTTCCCGCCAAAAAAAATTTGGTTGACAATGTATAAATGAAAAAAGGTCTCATACAATCTAAGTTTAATCCTAACTAGTTTGTTTAGTTTGGTTGGGTTCACTAACTAGAGTCACTTCCATTGAGTTTCTTTCAACCACTAACAGTGGTGTAAGGAGAGTGTGAGGTTGACATGCTTGAAAAGCAAAACCTGACACCTCTTTTTTAAAATTGAAATAAAGTAGATGTTGACTACACGCAAGCTTTGGTATGTTGGTCTATAAAGCTATGTTCCATTTCTTAAACGAAATTGCATCTGCAATCCTCATCCTCTAAAACAAATAGGATTATTCAAGTATGTCAACCTCTTCAGGCGCCAACAACACAATCGAAGATGAAAAATTGGAGTCGCAGGTTCCGTTTCCACGTTGTACTCGCCGACCCCTTCCATTTTCAACATCATGGGGAGTGAGGGGGACTCCGATGATCCATTAGAGGCAATAGATGCAGTCAGTACCAAGCTGGATTATAATTCCAGACTGATCAATTCATGGCACGAGAAATGTGTTGAAGACGAGGCCATTTTGGCTGATCTTAACATTAGAGTGAACAAAGCGTTCTCCCAAAAGAACAAGTACTTGAAGCTGAGTCATAAAAGGAAGCTGAAAGCTGAGGAGTTGGATGCAGTAATGAATGATGAAATTAAAGGTTGTTTGATGAACCATATGCGATGCGAAGAGCACCACAGTGAACTGGAGTTGGCATTCAACAAGGATTCGAAAAATTCCGAGCATTCGCGGCAACTACTCATACAAGTTATAATTGGGACTATGTGTCCCCTGATGCTGTGAGAGAGATACTAGACGATGACGATGGTGGTGACATGAATGAGCATAAGCACGTCAAAGCTGCTCGGAAGAAGCGACCGATACGACTAAGTGATTGCGGCTACAGCTGTTCTGTTGGTGGGGGGTGATCGTGGTATTGCACAAATTAGAACTATATTCCCTTAATGTCATTATCTAATATAAAATAATACAAATATCAGTTTCATTTGCTTCATATATAATTATTGGGACTATGTCTTGCAAGTCATCATGTGTTCCTTCTGTCTAACATTATATTTGCAACTATGGAAATATTATTCAATAAGCAGTCAATATCACAGCACGTTGGTAATCAGTAAAGCCCCATTATCATGACACGTGAGTCATAAGTAAAATGCCATGTGCTATACATTGTGTAGTGAATGGTTTATGGTTTATGTATATATAATAAAATTCCAAATATTGCTGAATATTTATTTTGTCTAAATCACTGGGGACATGAGTGACCATAAGCACGCGAGACCTGCTAAGAAGAAGCTGACCAATACGACCTAGTGATTGTGGGCTACCGTTGTTCAGTTTATTGGGGAGATTGTGGTATTGCTAAGAGGGAGCACATAAAATGCTTTGCAATCAAATTTTCTTTTGTGTGTGGAATTATGAGTAGTTCAAATGTTAGTGTACCCTTTAATATTACCCAACCATTCGAAATGTGATTAGCTGCAATGTACTTTTTACACGTTGCTTTCTAATCTTTCTGTTCCAACAAAGTGCTTCAAGTATCCTTCAGCTACGAATGTTTGCAAAATCGTGCACCTAATAACCAGTCCAGCTCAGATCTTAATCACCAGTAAAACACTAGAACATAACATTCGCAAAAAGTGGGTGCTGCTACAAATGATGCGTGCTGCTGGAAATCATTACTGGTAATGGAAACAATAGCTGGCTGCTGGAAATGCTGCATTAGCCTGTCATATAATCAATGAATCTCTATTAAAACATAATTCACCATAAACTACCCATTTTACAAGGTAAAAGTCATTGCTTCTTCACATAAATCAAAATTTGATGCTTTATCTAATGTCTATGAAAATTTCTAAATAGGGAGAAGACGTAAAATTAACATGTGTCCAAATTTCATGCAAGAATGAAACCAAGCAAATTTTCATTTCAATTATCAATGGACATAGTAAGAGCTCATCGGTGGACATGAACAAAAAATAATAATAATAAAACTGCATCTAGAAAACTTCACCTGATCATTAGTCTTCATAATAACCGGGCTTCGTATAATAGAAACCTAAATCATTGAGTTGGTCCGTGCATCCTGTAAAATTCGTCAAATAATGGGTCACTAAGATCTATTGGAGTTGATTCGTCATTGTTCGACGGTGATGTCCTGCATAAAACATCAAACAGAAGCACATAAGAACTTTACCTATTCAAATTTTAGGTCTTATTATAAATAGTGTTAACATCTTACGGTGTGTTCAAATTTCTTGGGCATTGTCTTCTATCATGACCAATGTGTCCACACTCCCGACAGTGTCTAATCCCTCGCTTCATTGCCTTTTCCTTTGCTCCCGTTACTCGTTTCGACCCTCCATTGCACCTTACTCTCTTAGGGTCTTTCATATATTGTGTTTGAGAGCTGGACCCTCCAACTTCGTTATTACTTGGTCCATCCTTCAACAACTTCAACTTCACCTGCAAACTTTTTAGAGTCTCTGACAGTAGCTCCCATCCTTCTTCACACATTAATGCATCCTCAACCACATCTGAAGCAAGTCGGGACATTGTACTCCGCTTTATTAAAAGACCAGGATCTGCAGAGTCTTTAATTTTGTTGCCATTTGCATCTGACACCAATCCAAATTTCGCAGTTTTCTTCCACCTCTTCAAATGTATTTATCGGGCATATATTCAATCTGGTCCCTTCTGAACAATGCTAGGATGTGCTTGCAAATAATTCCAACAAATTCAAATCTTTTGCAGCTACACGATGCGTGGTCAGAATCTTTGACATATACGACTTCTGCCACTCTTGTTTCCCAATTTTTCCTTTCGCTCACATTAAAGACAACTTTAGAAGCATCCTCTGTTTTCAGCTCTAGGAAACATGCTGTACTTTGTATTAGTTCTTGCTCAAACTTTTGAAACATTGTCCTTGGGTACAAGGTAGCCATTTGTTTGTTCATTGGCATCGGTAGAATACATTGAGCCACTTCAAATGCATCTACGTGATCAGCAACTAACTCTTTTTGACGTTGATGAGAAAGTGCCCTCTCAAATCTTATTATGAAATCCATCAACGAATTTCTCCTTGATATGTATTGCTTGAAGAAACCATGAGAACATTCCGCTCTTTGGCTGCTTGACATTCCAGCGGCAAAAAAGTGTCGTGCGTAGGCTGGAACCCAAGATTCCTTTAAATCAAACATTGAACTTAGCCATGGATGGTCAGTCAAACCAGCCTTTGTAACCACAATATTCCATTTTGCATCAAACTCATCCTTATTGTCAATATCCCATATGGCTTTCTGGAATTCACCCCAATACTCCTTATAAGCAGAATGTGGTAACTTAACAGAGAACTTTGATGTGATGTGCCATATGCAAAGTCGATGAAATGTAGTCGGGAAGGCTATTGAAATCGCTCTGCTCATTGCCGCATCTTGATCTGTGATGATCGTTTTAGGTTCGCCACCTGGCATGGCTTTCTTAAACTCCTCAAACATCCAAATAAACGACTCAGTCGTTTCCTTGCTAAAAAATGCGCATGCTAGGACAATTGTTTGACCATGGTTATTAACTCCCAACATTGGTGCAAATGTCAAGTCGTATCTATTCGTGTTGAATGTGGTATCGAATACAACAACATCTCCATAAAACCCGTACCCCGTCTAGAAGTTGCATCTGCCCAAAAACATCGACTAAACCTGTTATCGCCATCTCCCTCAATCTTGAAATAAAAAGCCTCATTTTTTTTCTGTTCAGCCATAAAATACTCGGTCACTAGTTCAACATCGTGGTTCCTCAGCTTCCCATTCACACTACATTCAAGATTGTACATATCCTTTTTGATAAAACCGATTTTATCCATTCCTCCGGATTGCACCTCGAAAATACTTACCTTCTGATTAATGGGAATATTAACCGAACCCAACTGTTTTGTAAGTACTTTTGTAGAATCTGAAATACGACGGTGTGATCTCAGTAAATGCATTCTTCCTGAGGGTGTCATCTTATGATTGTGTCCCTCTGCAAAAAGAGAGATGGTATACTTCTTGCTCCCATGTGTCTTCACAACCACATTTTAGCTTTGCAATTGCATCTACTTATTCCCCGCTGTCTTTTTCTCTCCCGAGTTTCATCATTCCGGTATGCACCTTGTTTGCAACATACAAATTCTTTCTCAGAATCTCTTTCTTATTTTTCCCCCCAAAAGCTGGAATGAAGTCGAATACCAAAGCCAGCCAAGAATGCATATCTATTATAGAAATTATAAACGAGGTCAAGCGAGTCGAACTTCATCCCAACTGCTGGTGTTTCCTTATTTCTTACTTCAGGAATGTAAACCCTCCCATTAGCTGTTACAGAGTCATCACTCCCTGAGCCCCCAGACATTTTATCCACGTATATTATTGATTACTTCTATATTACTGCATAGCAAATGTTAATTCATTAATCAATCATTACTGCATCACAACTTATCAATGCATTCCACTTACACAAAACATTGCCCAAATTGACACAATACACACATAGCCTAGCTTGTTGGATTCTGATTACACAAAACACAAGCAAAATTTAATAATAGTTACGTCATCTCTTGTGAAATAATCTGGAAAAAATAACATTAGAACCAACATGTTCAACTAAGAACTCAAATGTAATTCAAACCAGCAATTACAGAACTTCACCAAATATCCTCTCCAAATGCTTACTTCTAATGCCATTAAGCCTAAGTTTAGGATCTTTTACCTACATTTCATAATTTTCCAATCCCCCTCCAAACAAAAATAATCAACTAAGTATATTGAATATTCATAAGGAAATGACGCATTATTGATAGCAGAGCAAATGACGCATTATTGATGCCACAAATGACAAATTTCTCACCCTCACAAAAAACAAATCAAACCCAGCAAAATCAATCCAGCAAGAGTGAACTTACCTCTCAAAGTCAAATGACGCATTATTGATAGCAGAGCAAATGACGCATTATTGATGCCACAAATGACAAATTTCTCACCCTCACAAAAAACAAATCAAACCCAACAAAATCAATCCAGCAAGAGTGAACTTACCTCTCAAAGTCAATCGGGAGCTCCGAACTCAGTCAGCTTCAAAGAATGTGGTGGACATTAAAGAGGATTCTTTCGTAGTGGAGACTCCATCTCTACCAAAATCCAAGAACAACTGCAGCAGCACGAAAAAGAGATATGCTACTTTGCTTTCATCTGGAATCTCTTCTGCTGAACGAAAAAGAGAAGGGGTTTTCACTTCAATCATAG
The DNA here is from genome assembly GCA_903112645.1 of Prunus armeniaca. NCBI lineage: Eukaryota > Viridiplantae > Streptophyta > Magnoliopsida > Rosales > Rosaceae > Prunus > Prunus armeniaca. The sequence continues at coordinate 2,057,599 of CAEKDK010000008.1, forward strand.
AATCAAAACAGGGCAATAGCTAGGTAAAAGCCATTAATCATCATACCGAGGATACCATAAATCGCAGGCCTCCCAAGGAGCTGATGACAATGGAGCGATTATAGAGTTTGGGAGCTTTGGATCTTTCTAATTGTGGATTTGCATTACATTAAAAAAGAGAGGATTGTGTTCTTGAGTTTTTCACAGAGAGGGAAAAATCTTCAGCTAAAGTTGGGTTTCCAAACGGGTCAGATTTCAACCCGGTTCTACATGCACCCTCTTTTAAAAACTCACCGTTGGATGAAATCCAACGGCTCTTACATACCCCTAAAAAAAAACCCTTATAACTTTCCACTCACTATAGAAGCACTCCTTCTCTTCTCCAACTGTCTCAGCCCAAACCCACCCCATTCTTGGTGAAGGCATGGCGCGGCCCCATTTTATTTCTATTACTACTGAAATAAATTCCAATATATATCAAAGGAATGTATCAGAAAATATTTTACAATTGAAACCCAATTTTTCTCTTCCGAATAATCTTTGGAATTTGGTTGAAAAAAATAGTCATTTTGCCGTGCCACACTCACCCAATAGCAGTTGATTTATTTGGTGCAGTTTGATTTTATGATATGAAATTTAGGATTTGGGTTTGTTTTTTTCTTCATTATATGGCATGGCAGCCTTGGCTGCATGAGATGGGTGTCTCTGTTTTATTTTTTCTACATGGGTTTTGGGGTGGTGGGGTGGGGGCTTGATGCGGAAGAGGAAGACGAAGGGAGAAAGACTTAGTTTTATTTTCAAATTTTAAATAATTGTATTTTAATTATGGAAGAAGGCGATGACATTACCCTTTTTCTTATTGAGAAAAAAAATTATATTCAATAAGGGTAAACTTGAAAAACAAAAACTATGCATTCATGATAGGCCATATAGAATTCGATAGAAACTGATTATTCTAATCATTTAGTCTTAAATAGTAATACACTCATAAAGGTAAGACCAATTAAGCCATTAACATAATTAAGATGAACAAAATAGACCCTACTAATTAAGTAACTAGCGTGGCTAGAGAGCCCATGCGTTATTCTTATTGATTGAAGATCTCAAAATTCTTCAAGGAACCAACTTCTCCAAATTAGGAACAACTTTTACATTTATAGGATCATGAATTGATGGTGGTGATGGTGGATTTGCTGGCGGGGATTTAACATGATTGGCTTCATCGCAGTAACCCTTGAGTACATCATTCTCTTTCGCGATAAACCCTAGCGTGCCAAGTAAGGCAAGCCAACACTAATGCTCAATGGTCTGAATGGCTTCACAGCAGCTGTGACCCAAGTAAGCCTCACCATTCAGAAAAAAAACATGACAACCTCACCAGAACATGCCTAGAGTTGGAACAAAGAGTCCCAAACAGTTGGAAGATTCTTCACCCAAATTCAACCTGGCTACGAGGTTCGAGTTCAACTGAATTAGGTTAGGATTCAAAGGTTGAGCACTTGTGGCTAAGAATGGCATAGTCAAGGCTAGAAGAGTTGTGAGAAGGAAGAGCTTGAAAGTTGTGTAAGCTGCCATTTGATTTTGGGTTATTGTGGATGAGTAAGAGATTGATACGAATGAAGGGTTTTATATAGATGGTGAGGTGATTGTGTTATAAATGAAAAATAAAAAACGTTACGTGCATTGGGTGGTGAAGAGGCTGCTGAGGATAACTCATAATGACTATGATCATGTGATTATTTAACGGCAAGAGAAGTGGATGAGACTCAACTCATCAACTGATGATGCATATATTATTTATAACAGAATTTGTGGGAATTAAAATGATTAAACGTAATTCCCAACCAATGATATATCAGACAAATTAATGGATAGTTTCTTGTGTTTGTGATGGTTTGCTTGCTAGCTAGTGTAGGTTTTCTTTGCTGATGTCAAAAGGATCGACCATTCATTTGCTTACTGGAAGTTGGTTATTGTATTGAATGAGACCCCTAATTGCATGATTTTTATGTTTGCTTTATATTTTAATTTCAATTTTCCATTGGATTTTTAACTATTGAAAAAATATATGCTGACCTGTTTAGAGCTAGACAATAACAATTTATGATTGTGGGTTTGCTTCGGCATTGTGCTTTTGCATGTCTGCCCGATTCGCTAGAGATTTTGGGCTTAGTTGGTGCCCTTCGGCCTTCGGTTGCTATCTTCGATGTTTGTTTGGCTATGTTCTGCTTAATTGGGCTGTGTTTGTTGCTTGCTGAGTTTTCGGCCTGGCTTTTCTACATTGGGTTTCCCTTTTTATTTGGGATTCCCTTGTTATTCCTTTTTGAACAATATCTCTATAGCTTACAATACATCTTAATGTTTTGTGATTTTGATACTCTAGCATATGTAGTAATGTCAGTCTTCTTATAGCTCCGAAACTTCTCCTAATAACAATCAAAAGAAAATGAAAGTAACTACTTAAGATAGATGAGATCATGGAAGACATATACTTGATTGCTGAAAGTAACTACTTAATGATTTGCAGTATGTTAACAGATACTTTGCTCAAGTGCTAAATAATATGCAGCAACATGAGTTAATTAACCTGATTAATTAGTGCTCTGCAGTAGTTAACAAAGAAATGTTCTTTCTCAGATGCATAAAGCTCATGTTATCAACCAAGATGACAAATGTACATGAGAGAGAGAGAGAGCAGAGGAATTATCATTGAAGATATGAATCTAATGATAAATGCATGGCTACAAAATAAAATGCAGGGAGACAGATGGTGGTGACTTACTAATAATATCCATTGTGAGAGCAGTGTTATTGGCCTTTAAAGGATTGAGGTGCAGATATTTGAGGAGGAGGAGTTTTTAACGAAGGTAGCAAAATTTTAGCTCCTCTTTTAAGAATAACAGTTTTTATTAAACTTTTCAACAATATAAGAGGGGGCAAGACCTAAGTAGCAAATCAAAAGTCCTATGCACCCCCTGCTGTAGTTGAAAATTTTCATAAAGTTGTTAAAAAGAGGGAGAAAATCTTTACAAGTTGAGAGAAATTCAGATATGCTCCTAAAACAAAACAAGGAATAGAGTCAAATAAAAAAACAATGGGAGAACGAAAAGAAGGAGCAATATAAGGCCAAAAGAATGAAGCACAAGCAGTGGAACAAACAATAGTACGTCAAATCCAAAAAAATTGAAAACTAGAATCAGCAAAAGCAGCAACTCACATTAAAATGCAGCAGCTGTGATGCCTCTTGCTTTGAAAGTGAGGAATCATAGCTCAGTCCCAATCACATCGATCTTTTTTCTTTTTCTGGGCCGAGCTTCATCAACAACATCATTTAAGTCTGCCTCTTCGGAAACAGCATAGGTATTGCAGAAGAGAGATTTTTGGTGAGACCTACCACTTCCACTAGGACTAGCCTCCTCGTCATCGTGGCGTTGTTGACCTTGTGCATCAGCTGATTTGGTAGGACAAGTAGTAGTGCTCTTGATGATGGATTTGTTCATCATGATCTGGTTGAGTTGTTCCTCATCTTGCTTGTGCACCAAACAAAACCCACACTTCTTCACACAAGATTTTTTTTCTACCCACACTTCTTCATGAGAATAAGTTGTGAACAAAACCTTTATTGACGGCATATCTTCCCAAATTCTTTACGAGATACATAAATTACACAAAGGTGATCTGACACAAAATCGCCTATTTTAAAATATTTTGAAGATACTCCACGTGGCACCATTCCCAAAGGTGAGGAACAACTAATTCGAAAATAATGCAAATCAGAAAGATCATCCTGAACTTCAAACACAGCACATAAAGCAATTCCTATCCACGTGGTACATGAATCCAGAGGTAGCTTCACAGTTAGGGAATCTCCCAAACTTTGATAACTGAACCACTCTGGAATTTTCCTTCCAGACTAGGAGTTACAATTTCGAATTTGTGGTTTCGGAAATCAAGCCTAGGGATTAATCCCTGTACCATATGCATAGATATATATGAGGTTAGTAAGTTGTAATTATTATTACAGCAAACAACAAAAGAGAGACAGACAGGTAGAGAGAGAGAGAGAGAACCTGAAGGTATCGCTGTAGCATTTTCAGTATTATACTATCGCAGCCTTCATTGTCAACCAATAAAAGGCAATTGGCACAATTAAACGTATGATAACCTTTTTTGTTATCCACTAATGAGCAATTTGACGAAAGATGTGGTAACTTTTTAAGGAAGTGCAATCGGCTATGTTTATATCCGCTAATGAGATAAGCTTAGAGAGATCTGGCAATTGTTCAAGACTTTGGCACCCATTCACCCAAAATAACTTAAGCTTAGAAAGACATCCAATGCTTGCAGGAAGGCTAACAAAATTATTTCCACTAAGCCATAATCCTTCTAAAGAGGACAAGCAACCAATATCACTGGGAAGATCCCCTTCACAAACACCACAATTACTCAGATCCAATGCTTCAAAGATAATAAACCATCAAGTGAAGCCAACACAAAAGCCTTTCTTCCTTTTAAGCGGGGGAGGCCCCACCAAAACCTTGATTTATTAGGCTGTGATCCACTTCTTCCACCCAAAGATAGATTTCTCAATTTTTTCAAACCAACAATGGAGTGTGGCAGCTGTCTTATAGAAGTTTCATTCAATCGAAGCTCTGTAAGAGACTCCATCTCCCCTATGTTCTCTGGGAGTTTGTCAATTTTTGAGCATCCAGTGGCATCCAGTTCTTCAAGAGACTTCAAATTACAAATTTCACTAGGAAGATTCGTGAGATTTTTGCAATCCATTAGAAACAGACCAGTAAGGCCAACCAAACATCCTATTGATGAAGGTAATTTCTCAATGGACGTATCATTTAAACGAAGCACTGACAAATTTTTCATTTGCCCTGAAAATTCTGGAATATTTTTCAATTTTGAGCAAAAAACAAGAGACAACCTTTTAAGACATTTGAGGTCTGCAATTGACGGGTGAATCTCAACCAAATTCTTACAAAATAGAAAATCCAACTCCTCAAGATTCGGAATGCCACTGAAATCTGGGGTTGTGGTCAAGTTTTCAGAGCTCGAAAGGTCCATTTTTTTCAAGTTTGGCAAGTCCTGTACAATTCATAACAATGGTAGAATAGATAATTATAGCTCAGATCAAAATATTTAAAATAAAATAAAAAAAAACTAATTTCTAGAATGGCATATGGTCACTACTCTTACCTTTCTTCCATCCCAAAGCCGTACAAGTTTGCTATGAGGCATCTCAAGTGCAAAAAGGAACTTCGGTTGAAAACTTGATGGGAGAACTTTGAAAGGATACCAACTCCATTTGATAATTCTCAAGGAATTAGGAAGAATTTTGGGGCATGAAGAAATGATCACATTGTCAAATTCGAGAAATTTCAGCTTAAGCATCTTAGAGAAGGCTTCACAATCCCAATTTGCCTTTTCAAGTCTCGCCATGCGTAAGGCAATGCCTTTAATTTTGTTTGTTGCCTGTAATTAAGAATAGTAAAGGAAAAGTTAATTGCACATTTAAGTCAAATTTCAAGATAAGAATAAATCATATTTCTTTCAAAACTTGGTATTTTCTACATAATTCTTACCGTATTATTTATGAATACATGAGAGATATCATCACGATTGCACAATCGACTTCGTCTACCAGGCTCTTCAGAACACTCCCGACGAACAATTTCCAATGCCATTTCTTGTATCAAATCATGCATCTCAACACTGTTGTTTGAAATATCAATAGTTAAAAGTGATTTTTGAACGAGAGAATGTATCCCAATATGACCACATAGGCCACAACTGTCTAGTATTTCAATTACATGCTCCTTCAACATCCCCTTATGAAAAAATGCAACATCAAGAAATATATCCTTGTTCATGTCATCCAGTCCATCGTAACTTATTTTGAGCAAATCAATAATTTCTGACTTAGGAATTTTCCGCAACTTATCCAATTCGCTTTTCCATTCGTACTGATCTCTCTTATACACTAAGCATCCCAAAAGTTTAAGAGCTAGTGGAAGCCCTCTTGCATAATTTACAAAACCCCTTGACAATTCCAAATAACCTTCCTCCGGCTCATTTTTTTGAAGGCGTTCCGACTGAAGAGCTCAAGAGCATCATCATCACCTAACCCCTCTACCTTACATGATATATCATGATTAACTAGCAACCGTGTATCTCTAGTTGTAATAATGATTATACTCCCCTTACCAAACCAATCCTTTTCACCAGCCAATTTTTCAAGTTGGCTTGATTCACTCACATCATCAAGAATGAGAAGAACCTTTTTATTATACAAGCAATTCTTAATGATAGAGGTTCCCCACTGTTCATCCCAAACTTGAGTAATTTGATCCTTTAAGATTGGAGAAAGAAGTTGTCTTTGTAGATCAACAAGATTACCACGTTGAGAAACCTCTCTAACATTAGCAAGAAAGCTGCTAACTTCAAAATGGGTAGAAATGCTATCATAAACTAGCTGAGCAATGGTTGTTTTGCCAATTCCGCCCATCCCCCATATCCCTATAAAGCGAACATCATCCTTAGGATGAGCTAATAGCCAATCTATTTGCTGACGTATGAACTTCATTCCCACTAACTCTGTGGAATCCAACAATTTGAATCTGTGATGCACTTTCTCCCACACCCATTGAACAATATTTTCAATAAGCCTTCTTTCACACCTACAAGGAGGAAAAGTAAAACATCATGAAGTCTAGAATATAACAAGATATGAAGTTACATCAATGGCTTACGAAAAAACTTACTCATTCTTTGAATCAAACCCAGATAAATTGGCCACTTCAATTAAAGCAGCTCTCCAGCTCTTCACCCTTTCTATGTCTTCCCTAAACCTTTCCTCATGCTCAGCGAACGCACACGCAAAACTACCTGTTTGTTTTCGTAGGTCGGAAGGATCCACATGATAAAACACTGGCAGAACGGTGCTCTTGGATTTCATGCATTGGAGAATCTTTGTAAGTTCATCCAAGCACCAGGAAGAAGACGCATAATTCGGCGAGAGAACAACGATTGCAAGCCTTGATTCTTCGATTGCCTGAAGAGCTCTGAAGAAATATGTGTCCCTCTTTCAAGCTTAGGATCATCCTTGAATGTTTCAATGCCCCTGAGCTGCAATTCGTGGTATAAATGGGATACAAAGCTAAGTCGAGTGTCCTCACCCCTGAAACTCAAAAACACATCGTGGTTCGGTTGAGGAGCAGACTGATGAGGTGAAGGAAGAAAGGCAGAGTCTCTTTGGGTGCTCAATGCCATTAGGCAATCTGCTGCTGCTGAAAACACTCAATGAAAATAAGCCTTTTGCTAACTAAATAGAAAGATGATGAGAAACGGCAAAAAAGAAAAGGATTAAAATTAAACCTGAGGAGAAATAAGAAAGATGAGGAAACAAGTTTCAGAGCAAAGAAAAGGAAACAACAAGAGAGAAACAGAGAGAACTGGGGGAAATTATACATGTTTTGTATTTCAACCGAGGGAAACAGAGGAATTCAACATATAAACATTAGCAGGAACAAAAATAAATTTAAAACAAAAATTTAATGCCATCTAAAACAATGCAGAAATTAATGTTTTACTTGAACAAAACAGAAATGTGGACGAAGCAAGCCAACAAGTTTAGCTTAGTGTTACCTCAACACCGAAAAATTTACAGAGCCAGAGAATTTGTAAGACCAGCAAGCCAACCAGAACCTCACAAAATATACAACTTCTCAAGATCAGCCAAGAAACCGACAAGAAGAAACAAAGCTAGCAGCCTCAGAAAAGAGAGAGACTTGGAAACCGTGTAGTGGTGAGAATTGTTAACCTCTCCTACCTAGACCAATAATTCAAAAGATAAGAAAAATCTTATCTTGCACAGAGTGCGTGGTTAACAAAAGATATTACCGCAGAGAGACAAAAATACCACATCTATAAAACAACTGTGTTGGCATTGAAAAGCCTCATCACTACAGCAGTGAACTAGAAACCGCATATGCTACTTATTAATTAATGTTACCTGAGCAAAGCAAATATGGTAATGTAGACGAAGCAAGCCAACCAAAACCCACAAAAAATACTTCTCAAGATCAGCCAAGAAATTAACAAGAACAAGCAAAAAGCTAACAGCCTCAGAAAAGAGGAGATATAAGTAGTGGCCAGAGAGAGAGAGAGAGAGAGAGAGAGAGAGAAGGTTGAAACCGTGTACTTACAGTAAGCACACGCTTTCTCTTGTCAGTTATCTCCAACGTCTCCAATGGGAGTCTAAAAGTCTTGGGTCAATGAGTGATTTCATTTGCTTTTCAATGAAGAGGCCAATTATTTGATCCCAAAAAAAAAAATATATATATATATACAGGGAGCTTCCATTGAGGGATCCATCAAATAAGCTTATTTGAGGGACACCCCTTGTAGGCCCCACTTGGGATTGTATTTCACTAATTCAAACCGCCTATTTTGTAGATACTCATTCAAAGATCATCTCTACAAAAATCATTTGAATCCAATATTATTTGACCACTAAATTGAGTTATTGAAATTTTAATACTTTCTTGAAGCACCGTGTTCATTGATTTTGTAAGACACAATTGGACGTCGAAACGGTTTTCGATTTGTCTAATTTTTGTAAGGATGATCTATGAATGAAGACCTAAAAAATAAATGGTTTGGATCATTGGGAAAAAAATTGTAGGATACCCTAAAGGGTGTCCCTCAAATAAAATTATTTGAGGGATCCCTCAATAGAAGGGGACTGATATATATATATATATATATATATATACAGTTTGCTTTTGATCCGTCTAGAAGTCATCAAGAGCGAAAAATGTAATTAGAAAAAATTTAAAAGTTGTAAAGCAATTTCAAGGAGGCTTTGCTTAATCAAGGGTCTCGTCTTTGCAAACAAATATTTTAGACTAAGACTTAGGCATCCATGGCATCACTTAATACGCAAATGTATCATATTTCATTTTTATTTTATTTTAAATTTTATGAGTAGTGTTTTTAATTATATTGGTTTGGCCTCCATCTCTCCTTTTCATAACTACATCCACATTGCATGTGTAGTTTTTCTAACACCAATAACATCACAAATTATAAGTGATGACATAATGGCCAATTAAAAGCTAATAGAGGTTAGAATTGAATATAGCAAGACCAAACAAAACCTTACTAATTATTATTTATTAAAATAGCAAGACATGCGTTCATGAATCTTACACTGAAACAAAACAAAATACAAAAAACAATTCTCGAGGAACCAACTTTCCAAATGAGGAGCAACTGTTTTGTTAATTAATATGTTAGTATTGATTTTGTGATTGGCATTTCCTAGAGACAAATTAGATTAAGTATAGATGGTAAATTAGTTGTGATGGTGGCTGTCTAAATTCCAAGATATGCTCTGAAGGCTCATATGTCAATCAACGATCACTAAGGTAAATTCTTCATTCAATCATGCATTTTGATTGTGGTATTTCAAGCATTATTTCATACTCATAATCTTATTAACATTTTGATTAAGAAGAATTTTTATTTTAAGAAAGATTAAATTTCTTTCCTGTTCTGAACATTAAAAAGTCTTCTTTGATTGGAAATCAATTAGTCTGATTCTGGCAAATTAATCTGTTGATTAGGAACTAATTGATCTTGTTTCCAGTTTTGAAAACCTTTATAAAAAGCAAGGCTTGGTTTTCATTCGATCACAACTTTCAACGACTAGAGTATTTCTTGAGTTTTCATATACACAAAAGAAAGCTGTTGTGCTTTATTTTCTAGAAGGATAAATCATCAAGAGTAAGATTATCTTGGTGATTTATCTTTGTATTCATATTGCATTCATTTGCATGTTCGGTGACTCATACGGTTCAGAGCACCAAGATCATTGTGGCGGTTTTTCTCCGGTGAGCTTGAATCGATGGTGACCAATATCGGATAGGATTCAACATAAGGAGAGTTGGAAGAACTCCGGCGAGCTTGAAGCAATTGTGACTAGTATTGCGTTCAACATAAAGAGTGTCAAAAGATCATCCCGCGAGAAGTTGAGTTACGGAGAAGTTGGTACGTTGTCTAGAGTGTCTAGAACAAGTTTGTATACTTCTTGTAATCATTGTTCTATAGTGGATTTGCCTTGGACTATCAGGTCCCGTGGATTTTCCCCATAGGTGGGGTTTTACCATGTAAAATGACTTATGTGTTTTTATCTGTTTTTACATTGTGTACTGTAGAGGATTGATACGATGTATCAATCCCTTTGGCGTATTTTTATATATTATTGTATTACTCTTGACTATTCAAAACGCATACTTCACTCTATTAGTGTTTTAAGCCATCCTATAGGTATTTTCAAATAGATTTATCAGCAGCGGATGGTGATGGTGGTGTCGAGGGAGAGGATTGAATATGACCGACTTCATCACAATTAGAGGTGTCAAACGGCCTTGCCGGCAGAGAGATAGAGGGAGAGAAGGTTGAAACCATGTAGTTTCAGTAAGCACACAGCTTCTCTGGTCTTCAATGGGAGTCCAAGTCTTCTTGGGTCAATGAGTAATTTCTTTTGCTTTTCAGTCAAGAGGAAGGAGGGCATCATTTCATTTCAGACAAGTTCTGCTCATAGACCAATTATAGGGGCCCCCACGTCATGCCAATTATTTGAATGGTCGGTTTCTTGGTAAAACATTGTTGAGATTTTTTATATTTTTTTAATTTTTGATGAACACAGTGGTGAGATTTAATAGAAGGACATATCAAGGCAATTACTTGATCTTTTCCTCAAGATAAATATGGAGTAAAAGAGAACAATCGATCAAATTATGGATTTTTCCTTTCTCTACAGTGTTTACTTATGATCCATCTAGAACTCATTAATAAAGAGAAGAAAAATAACTTTTGTTTACGATGAGAAAAGAAACGAAAAATGTAATTAGAAAAAATTTAAAAATTCTAAAGCAATTTGTCAAAGAGGCATCCATTGTTGCATCCCTTAATACACAAATGTATCACAAATTCTACGACCATGTTTTGTGTTACATACATATATGAAAGTTCCAGTCTCTTAAGATTTCCATTTTAATTTGTATGGCTGGTGTTTTTAATTATATTGCTTTGGCCTTCATCTCTCTTTTTCATAACTACATACATATTGCATGTGTCATTTTTCAAACACCAACATCACCAAACAAAGCCTTACTAATTATTAATTTATTAAAATAGCAAACATGCATACATAATTTTTTATAATCTTACCTAAAAAAACAAATTCTTCAAGGAACCAACTTCTACATACCAAAACTGTTCTATTAATTAATAGGTTTATCAATAGCATGTAGTGATGGTGTTGACAGAGGGAATTGAATATGATGGGCTTCATCACAATAACCCTTGAGTACATCAGTCTCCTCGGTTGTAAACTCTAGCATGCCAAGCAAGGCAGGCCAACACTGATGCTCAATGATTCGAATGGCTTCGCAACAACCATCCCCTAAGTAAGTCTCACCATTCAGAAAAAACATGACAACCTCACCAGAACATGCCTGGAGCTGAAACAAAGAGTCCTAGCAATTTGATGATTCTTCGTCCAAATTCAACTTGGCTTCGAGGTTCTCGTTCGATCCAATTGGGTTATAGTTCAAAAAGCGAGCACTAGTGGTGGCTATGAATAGTGGCATGGTCGTCGACAAAGCAAGAATAGTGAGAAGGAAGAAGTTGGAAGCTGCCATTTTCACTTTGGATGATTGAGAGATCGATGTGATGTGTGAGGAAGGGAGAATCCAAGGATTTATATATAGAGGCCACAACAAGAGGAATTAATATCACTCATGCATGTGTTATTACAAAATTAGTGGGCAATTAAGACTTAAACAACTAATTAATACTAATGAACCGTTGAGATGTTCATATCAAAAAGTAAATTAATTAGTTTCAAGAAGACAAATAATAACCAAAATCCTATATTGTCGATACATATTGTATTTGTATATAGCTTCAAAGGTGCCATAACAAATTAAATAAGCTTGCTATTGGATTTTAATGATAAGTTTTGTTGCTTAATGCTTATGTTAACGTTCCTGAAAACCTAAGATGGCAATTAATGCGTCCAATGAGATACCATTACAATTTACTAATTAATTAGCTTTCTTTGTATCCCAATTGGATTTCAGACATTTAATTAATACACAACATTGTCCCATGTCTGAGTCAAAAAGAAAAATAATGTTACGAGTGCTGTAATTTTTATGCGAGTAAAAAGAAAATGTTTTTATTCTTGCTTCTTCTCCGCTTGATTAAATTCGTTCGTTTTGAGTAAAAAAACAAGATTTAGAAAACAGCAAAATATATATTGCAGCATATACATTATTTTTGCAATGGAAAAGAAATTTAGACATGAGAATTATTATCCTCTCGTACCTAATAGAAAAGATAAAAAGAAATTCTCTGTTCTAATCATTTGAATTACTTATTGGACACACTGCCGCTTTGAATATTTGATTGCTGAATGTAACTGCTTGATGATTTGCAGTATGTTAACAATGGAAGTCCAAGTCCTGGGTCAATGAGTGATTTCTTTTGAAGAGGAAGGAGGGCATCATTTCATTTTCGGACAAGTTCTTTTGCTTTTCAATCAGTACATTTTATTTTATTTTATCGTCACGTCAATTATTTGAGTGATTGCATAATTTTCATTTGGTCAAGTTTAACTCTACACGTATACATACTGATTTGAAAATTGGCTGCACACATTTCAAATAAAGTCAAAGCAAATGGATCTTTCCATGGAGAAGCCAAGAAATTTCCTATGTGAAATTGGGTCTATTCATTAACCGTCAGCCAACTCTATCCTCGAACAAAGCCCATAAAATAATAATTGTCAAGAAGAAATTTTTTTGTTTATATGCAATTCCAAACCAACTTCCGCACACTAAAAGACAAAATAGTGGAAAAGTAAATGAAGAAGCAGAAAGGCAGATCCATATTAGGGTTGGAGTGGGCTCCAGCCCAGTGCCAACTATAAAATAGGCTTGAGTGGAGTCGCTCTGTTATGAAGACCGCCATATATGGTCCTCAAGTGCATACCTGTATTATTAGTCATAGAATTAAATTGAACCGTCCAGATTTGAAATTAAAAGAATAATGCCACAACCGCTTTAGCACAGCGTCACCCACCTTTTACTCAACAAACATTACCCATGTCTTTTTCTTCAAGGAGTTAATTTTAGTTTTGTTCTCCGTTTTGCTCGATAGATCTGCTCATATGTCTGAGGGGGCCATGTGTTTATACCCAAAATGAACAGCCAATAAAAACAAGACATGTGGGCAAAATCAAGCATGGTCATGGTTGCCTTTGGCACCTAGCCTACCGATCCGTCAATTAGGGCAACACCCTTCCCTGGGACACATGGCATGCTTACAATCGACGTCCACAATCCCACATCGAAATTCTAAACACAATGCACACCTCCCAAGGTCTATAAAAGAGAGCAACAGTCCCAAAATAGAGGTAATCAGAACTTACGGCATACAAACCTATTGATATGTCAGTTAACATTTTCTATATCCGAATTTACTTAAGCATCGAAGAGCCTTCGGCTGGTACCACACCGGTGCCCCAAGCCTTACCAAGCGTTTTTCTCATCTCGCAGATTGCACGCTCTACCGAGGCCCGTAGCATTCCGAATGCCCAAAATCACTAAGTTGAGCCCAAAAGTGCCGAACCACTTTTTCGCATCAACAGTTTGGTGCCGTATGTGGGAAACGATAAATAATCGACCATTTATCCCTACCACATGGGGACCACATCAAAATCAATGTTCTTACCACATGAAGGGTTACCATTCGGTAAGCAAGACGGAGCTAGCCCAGCGCTGCCCCCATGCACACCCAACAGGCAATCCCACTGTAATCCAAACCACCGCCTAAAGCTGAGCTCTTAGCTCAAATGACAGCTCTTTGGCAGGACATGACTAAGTTACAGGAACACAACAATCTTCTCTCGTCCAAAGTAGACAAAACACAGCTATTGCTTAACCATCAGCAAACGCAAAACATTTAGACCAACCGATCCTTCCCTCGTCGGCAGAAGAAGGGTAAACAGAGGGCAAAGGCCACGCTTGCGCCCTCTAAACAACTGATAGTTCCCGCACCTAAAGGAAAACCCCACGTACCGAAGAAGGTATATTCTGATTGTCGCCATTGATTACTGGATCGAGAGGCCGAATGGCAGAAATCACCAATCAGGATTAATGTGCGCCTAAACGATTCCCGACTGAGGATTCTGGGGAATAAATCTCCCATACGAATGGTAGAAGGCTCGGAGTCAACGGCAGAGACCGACCACGAGTACGCCCCCTCTACCAATCGGTCATCAACCTACCGTTCGGAAACGCCAACAAGGTACTCGGAGGTCAACCCGATCAAGTCCCCTCAGCATTCGGGACACCACACAGAAGAGGAGATCCCAAGCCTGGACCCTGTCATTCGCCTCCTTCTTCAGAGAATGCAGAAGATGGAGGACGACAAGACTCGTTCTCAGGAACCCGATTGGGGAAGGCTTTGGCCAAAACCGGTCACCGAACGGATAAGGCGCTCACGGCAGGACAGAGATGTACAGCCATTGTGCATACCGTTTTATTTTGGGGTCGAAGATCCCCTGACACACTTGCATTCCTTCCAATCCACCATCGGAAGCAAAGGCCTTAGTGACGATGGCCAATGCCTGCTGTTTCCATCGGCAGGAGTAGCGCTGAACTGGTTCTACCGATTGGAGCCAGGCACGGTGGACTCTTTTGACGAGTTAAAGCAAATATTCCTCAACCATTTCATGATCCAGACCGACCGTTTATACTCGGCCGACGACCTGTACACCGTTTGGCAAAAAGACAATGAGCCTTTGCTTGAGTACACTGCACGGTTCAGCCATGAATACTCGAGATGTCCAGATACTGATGATAGGGCCGCTTTCGGTGCATTTAAGAGTGGCCTTCGGTCCTCACACTTTCGGTATTTGGTACATAGCAACAATTGGTGCACGTATGACGAACTGATGAAACAGGCGACAATCCACGCAAAAGCCGAGTACTTCAATTCGAAGACCTAGCCTACAGCTCAGCAAGATGAACCCATACAACGGTCCGCAATAGGACAGGGATCACCGTTCGCACCAACAGAAAAACCTACTAGATTCCCCAAAAGCCACAAATGAAAGGTCGTCGGGGGCTCTCGGAAAGAGCACTCCAAGAATAAGGGGAGATACGGCAGAGACAGCTACCGAGCACCGCTGCCAGCTCACAACCCAGGAACAGAGGTCTTCACCCTAATTAATACTTCTTATGAAGCGGTGTTGATGAACGAGAATGAGATCATCCCAAAGCCGGCCTTCCGGAAGACTAATCGGCAAGACAATTGGGATACAAGAAAATTCTACCGATACCATCAGTAGAACAGTCATAATACTGAGGACTGCATAAGCTTGCGAAAAATTGTCGAGCGGCTCATTCGAGAGGGCAAGCTAGATCAATACGTAGCCAGACCACATTAGGTGCCGATACCGAATGCCAATCGGCAAATCAATATGATTAGCACGATTAACGGAGGCCCAACACTCGCAGGGACGTTTAATCGATCAAGAAAGCAATATGCCAGAGTGGCACAATACCCCCAAATCCTCAGCATCGAAAATAGCCGGCACACCAAGGTTCCGAAGGTCATATGGGAGCCCATCACCTTCTCCGAAGAAAAGGAAGAAGGGATCCTCTATCCACATGACGACCCCATGATCATCCGAGCATAGATCGCCGAGTTCGATGTTGGGCTAATCTTGATCGATACTGGAAGTTCGGTAAACGTCATTTTTGCCGACGCGTTTAAAGGACTCGGGAGAGATGACAGCCAACTCAACCGGTAGCTCTTGCCTCTACTCAATTTTTCAGGGGACCTAGTCCAGCCAATCAACAGCGTCAGTTTGCCAATCGCCTTATGCATGGCACCAAGGAGGACTATGGTCTACGACCAGTTCCTTGTTGTTGACTATCCAATGGCATACAATGTCATAGTCAGCTGAACGGGACTTATCGCGATAAAGGCCCACCTATCCCTTCACATGTTGCTCATGAAATTCCCTACCAGCCAGTTAAGTGCTCGGAACTGTTACGCCACGACATTGAAAACTGGGGTCCCTCGAAAACAAAAGGAGGCCTTCGCGGTCGAGGGATGCCGAACGACAATGGCTTTATAGACGGTCCCAAAAGAGAAACACCAACCCCAGTAGTGCATCCTACTGAGGACCTAGAAACCGTAGCACTGGATGAAAGCCGGCAGGACCGGTGTGTGAAGATCGGTACCATGCCAAATGCCACCCTCCGGGCCGAGTTCATCCATTTCCTTTGGCAACACTCGGAGGTCTTTACTTGGTCCTACAATGACATGTCGGGCATATCCCCTGAAGTCATCAGCCACAAGCTGAGAATTTCTCCCGCCTTTAAACCTGTCAGGCAAAAGCGTTGATCTTACGATGCCAAACGATACGAAGCCATGAAGAACGAAGTTGACAAGTTCATGACCATAGGCTTCATCCGGGAGGCCACGTACCCAATATGTCTGGCCAACTCTGTAATTGTTCTGAGGGCAAAGGGCGGATGGTGAATGTGCCAAGACTACACCGATCTGAACAAAGCCTGCCCAAAGGACAGCTTCCCGTTGCCCCGCATCGACTAGTCAAGATGCCAGGAAATGACAAAACCTTATCAACTATCATATAAGGCAGATGGTATTCTGTTGGAAAAAGTGGTATACCAACTCTAGAGTTAACCAGAACTCAAAAGAGGAGGGTTCAAAGGCAGTACTACACGTTCCTCAACAACAAGAGTGACGCACAGGCACGTTCAGAGACCGGCTCTGCTAGAAAAGGGAAAAATCCGGAAGTACTTCTTTAGACAGAACAAATAGCTTGCCAGCCACAAAAGCTGGAAAAAACAGAATCTGCAGGCAAACCTTCTGTCAATCTTGCCTTATCCTCAGGCAATCAGCTTGAGCCTTCACAAGCACAAGGAGAATCCGAATCTATCCTACTATGAACCATCTGCCAAAGAAGTACGAAGAGGACTGGATTGAGGAATACGAAGAGGAGCAGCTGGACTATGAACCATTTGCAGACGACCAGAATGGACTCTTCGAAGCAGGAAAATAGGAAGACTAGACAGAAGAATATGGGGAAGAACATATGGAGTATGACGGAGAATTAGATGCGGAAACAGAAGCCTTTGGTGCAGAGTTAGAGGACCTGTTGCAAGGTGATTTGGGCATTAACATGGTGTTCATTCTGCCAGAGAAGTTCAGGGCCACAAAAGGGCAAGAAAACACTTTGGAATGAGATGTTTTCTCCCAAGAAAGCTTTGAATGCAGGTTGGCAGAAGCAGAGGAGGCACCAGAATAGCAAACAGGCAATCCCAAGACAGGCGGAATTGCCAACAAACCGGCTGCAGAACAACTTTGTTTCTCCAAACCAACCAAAGAGATGGCCAATCACCTCAGACCATTGTTTATAATAGCAAATTTTGGGCGTGTTTCTATTCCCAAGATCATGGTAGATGGAGGTGCAGCCATTAATCTTTTGCCTCACAGAATGCTGAGCAAGATGGGCAGAACAGAGAAGGATTTGATTCCAACATGCTTAATCGTCACCAACTTTGCTAGGGGCATCACCAAAACTCATGGAATTTTAGACGTGGATGTCATAGTTGGAAGCAAAGAGTTGAAGATTGTATTCTTTGTGGTAGACACCACTTCTACCGCCTACAATGCACTACTTGGCAGGGACTGGATTCACCAGAGTTTATGTGTTCCTTCCACTCTCCATCAGCAATTAGCTCTATGGAATGAAGAGGGTTACATGGAGATAGTAGAGGCCGATCCACGACCATTCCTGCCCTTTACCATGTGTTTTGAGGCAAGGTATTATCATGATGACCTTAGTCCTTTCACCTTCCTTGGAGTCAACCAGAACGGCCGCCCTCATGGTGTCACAGCCCAGAGACTCATTGAAGATGGTCTAGCCAGTTCTCTAGAAGACTGGAATAGACCTTTTGTGCTAAACTTCCAGAACTTTGATGTTTAGTCCCAATCAACTGGAAAAGGATCGAGCTGCAATAATCTGATCCATTACAAAAAGATTGTTGGTATATTGGGAAGAAATGAAGCTCTTCATGTAGGATCCAGCCATCAATATGGCAGAATTCACTCATGAAAGCATGGAAGATCAAGAGGAAGAGAGTTTACACGAGGAAGTGTTAGATTTTGCACCGGCAGCACTGGATGATTCTCTACTAGAAGTGGAAGATTCTTTGCAGGAAATAAACTTAGGGACAGAAGAAGATTCAAGACCTACTTTCATTAGTGTACTGTTAAAAGAACCACTCAGGAGTGAGATCATTACACTTTTGCATGAGTTTGGAGATTGTTTTGCTTGGCATTACCATGAGATGCCTGGACTGGACAGAAAACTAGTAGAGCACAAGCTGCCAATCAAAGATGGCTACCTTCCAGTCAAACAAGCCAGAAGAAGAATGTCTATGGACACAGAACTGAAGGTCAAAGAAGAAATAGAAAGATTGCTCAAGGTAGGATTCATCAGACCAGCCATTTATGCTGATTGGCTAGCCAATATTGTACCGGTTCTGAAAAGAAAAACAGGGGCAGTTAGAATTTGTGTGGACTACAAAAATCTGAATGAAGCGTCTCCTAAGGATGAATATCCTATGCCAATGGCAGATATGCTAGTAGATGGAGTTGCTCATAACCAGATGCTATCCTTCATATATGGTAATGCAGGTTATAATCAGATTATGGTGGCAGAAGAAGACATCCACAAGACAGCTTTCATGTGCCCAGGACATATAGGTGCTTTTGAATATACTGTAATGCCTTTTGGCCTAAGAAATGCAGGAGCCACTTATTAAAGAGCAATGAATTCTGTTTTCCATGATATGATAGGGCATTCTTTGGAAGTGTATATAGATGATGTGGTAATTAAATCACTAGAAGAAGGAGATCATGTGTCGAATCTAAGGAGAGCTTTCCTAAGGATGAGACAACATAAGTTGAAAATTAATCCCAAGAAATGTGTCTTTGGAGTCTAGGCAGGAAATTTCTTAGGCTTTTTGGTCCACCAAAGAGGCATGGAAATTGATAAAAACAAAGCAAAGTCCATCATAGAAGCTTTACCACCTTGAAACAAAAAAGAACTGCAGAGTCTCCTAGGAAAAATTAATTTTCTAAGGAGATTCATATCCAATTCTGTAGGAAAGTTCCAGCCTTTCTTTTCTTTGTTAAAATTGAAGCAGGAACAGACGTTCAAGTGGGAAGAACAGCACCAACAAGCTTTCGAGGAAATCAAGCATTACCTCTCAAATCCACCAGTTCTGACCTCGCCAAAGAGAGGTAGACCACTCAAGCTCTATGTGTTTGCATCAGAAGTGTCCATTAGGAGTCTGTTAGTTCAAGATAACAAGGAAGGGAAGGAACAAGCAGTCTACTATCTGAGCATAACCCTGACAGAAGTGGAAAGAAAATATTCTGCAATTGAAAGACTTTGCCTAGCCTTATACTTCGCTGCTGTGAAGCTCAGACACTACATGCTGCCATACACCATCTACATCATTGCCAAGACATATCTAATCAAATACATGCTAATAAGACCAATGCTGAGGGGGAAAATTGGAAAATGGACTTTGGCTTTGACAGAATTTGCCTTCAGATATATTCCTCAGAAAGCTGTCAAAGGACAAGCTGTGGCGGATTTCCTAGCATATCATCTAGGAGAAGAGATTGAAAACATGGACTCTTTGGACATAGCAAATGCAGATCTGCTAGCTAGAGCTCATACTTGCCTTAACAATCCTATCTATTCAGTTCATCTCACACCTTGGAAGCTGTATTTTTATGGATCAAAAACTGATATAGCTTATGGGGTAGGGATTGTTTTGGAAGAACCATTGGGAATCAAACATTGCTATTCTTTCCAGTTAGATTTCCAGTGCACCAGCAACATGGCTGAATATGAAGCTTTGATTGTAGGACTTGAAATGTTGGTAGAATTAGGGATCCAATCTGTGGAAATCCTGGGAGATTCCATGCTTGTCTTGAAGCAGATTGCTGGAGAATACAAGTGCCTAAGTCCTTCTTTGGCTGTCTATCTAGTGGCCTCTAGAAATCTTCTGACAGAATTTAGAGAAGCTACTTGGGAACATATCCCAAGGGAGGAAAATTTTGCAGCCAATGAGCTGGCTCAGGTAGCAACAGGTATACAAATGCCTAAAGACTGTGTACAGAGGATCATCAAGATAGGAAAGAAAAGTCCACCATCTGTTCTGACTAGAGGGATGGAGATAGATGTCAATTCTGCCATAATCACTAAAGATTATTGGAGAAATCCTATCATAACTTACTTACAATATCCAACCATGCCTTCTGAAAAGAGAGTCAGAATCATGGCTTTGAACTACCTTATGTGGAATGGAGATTTGGTCCAAAAAAGCAAGGATGAGGTACTATTTAGGTGCCTCGGAAAGAAATAATACATGAAAGTCATGGGAGAAACTCATGAAGGGATCTGTGGAGCTCACCAAGGAGGAAGAAAGATATGCTGGTTAATCAGGAGATATGGCTA
This sequence comes from Prunus armeniaca, assembly GCA_903112645.1. Classification (NCBI taxonomy): domain Eukaryota; kingdom Viridiplantae; phylum Streptophyta; class Magnoliopsida; order Rosales; family Rosaceae; genus Prunus; species Prunus armeniaca. The sequence goes on from CAEKDK010000008.1 coordinate 2,078,237, forward strand.
CTTCTGGCCAACCATGATGAAAGATTGCATTGACTATTCCAAAGGGTGTGAGGCTTGTCAAAGGCACAGCCCAATCCAGCAGGCTCCTTCAGTTCCCATGAATCCAGTAGTAAAACCATGGACTTTCAGAGGATGGGCAATGGATTTCATTGGCAAAATCTATCCTGCCAGTAGCTAGCAGCATTGTTTTATCATTATGGCCACAGATTATTTCACCAAATGGGTGGAGGCCAAGCCTATTAAATCCACAACATCTCAAGAGATCATCACTTTCATAGAAGAGCAAATTATACAAAGATTTGGCATTCCAGAATCAATCACGACTCACACAGGATCTTATTTCATATCTGGGGATATGCTGGATATGGCAGAGGCGTTCAAATTCAAGCTGCTTCATTCCACTCCTTACTATGCTCAAGCTAATGGACAGGCAGAATCAAGTAACAAGGTGATCATCAACATCATCATAAAAATGCTTGAGAAAAATCCAAAGCAGTGGCATGAGAAGTTATCAGAGACTCTGTGGGCATACAGAACTTCAAAAAGAGAAGCAACTGGCATGACCCCTTATGCTCTAACCTACGGCCATGATGCAATTCTGCCTATGGAGATAGCAGTCCAGTCTCTTAGAATTGCTCATCAGCACAATCTGGTTGGAGAAGACTATTCTCAAGCCATGCTGCTGGAACTAGAAGGATTGGATACAAGCAGGATTGATACGCTCAACAAACTCTTAGTAGGAAAACAGGCTGTGTCAAGGGCCTACAACAAAAGAGTTAGGAACAAGAGCTTTGAAGAGGGAGAAGTAGTCTGGAAAGCAGTTCTGCCCCTTGGAACACATGTAGCTGGTTATGGAAAGTGGTCACCTACATGGGAAGGCCCTTTCATAATTAATCAGATCCTTGGAATGGGGGCATACAGATTACAGGATCGAGATAGAGTTGTTCATGTTGCCCCAATTAATGGCAAGTGGTTGAACAAATTTTATCCAACTATGTGGGATTCACAGGTTGTACAGACAGATCCTGGGATAGAGAAGGAACAAGACTGAAACTGTCTGTTTCAAATTCTGTTCAGAGTTATTTTTGCTTTAAGTTGATTAAAGTTTGTTTTACTTTCGATTTTACTTCTGTTTATTTTATCAAAAGAAAAAAATAGCCACCCTCATGGCAAATTGTTCATCATAAAACCAAAAATTAAAAATCTAAAACCCTAATTTCCTAAGGGTTTCTTGCAAATTAGCCTTCTTTATGGATAGTTCTTTCTGAAGCAGCACCCCCTGGTGGATTGAAGCCTCTGCAATTTCCAAAGCGGGCCTGGAAGCTGCAACCATGCTCTGCACAAGGAAAGTAGCCTTGGTCTTGGAGCTCAGTCCAGCCCCGAGTCTATTCTGCACCTCCCTGCACTCTGCTAGTTGCTTTTGGAGCTCTTCAATCTTCCTCTCCAACTTGTCTACAGTACCCTTAGCTTCCTTATACCCCGCGACCATCTGGTCCAATTCTTCCTTCTGCTTGGCATAATCAACCAAGTTGGCTTCGTGAATGGCTTTGCAAAACTCAGAGGTCTTGAAGGTAGGCTTGAGATCCTCATAGTGGTCGTGAAGGTTGAGCACATCTCTTGCCAGGCCAAGGCTCATCTCGAGTATGGGTTTGGGAGCCATGTTCTGCTTGTGCAGCAGGTCCAGATCCTTCATCAATTGATCAATGGCTTCCCTATCCTCATCCAGCTCCAGCTCAGTAGATTGCCAAATCTTCAGCCTCTCCACGGCCTCCTCCACTGCCTTGGACTTTGCTTTGCCTGGAGTGGAATTGAGTTTCTCCAGTCTGTCCAACTGTGCATCTAGGTCCATGGCCTCAAATTCCGCCATCTCCGGATCAGCAAAAGAGGCGATGGCAGAAGAACCCGAGAAGGAATGAATGGGAATTTGCAAGAAGAGCTCAAGTTAGTTCTATGAAAAATTTGGAAACTAAGGGAAACTCCAGAATAGGTAAATACTGACAGCAACAATTGGAGGCTTCAGAGGACTGGTCACTACTTACAAAACCCCAGCAGTCCTAGGCATTTCTACTTGAAAAAGACTAAACAGTTAAAGAAGCAGAAACAGAACTGAAGGAAATAGGTGGTTATTTTAAAAAAAAATTTACCGCAAAGTCCGGAACAGAAGCAGCTACTTTCACTACTGTTTCAGGGAATGCAATCATTTGTTCTGCCTGCTCCACAGGCTCTGATGCAGACTGTTCTGCCTGCTCCTCAGTTGCTGACACGGCAGTGGAGTGCTCCACCTCTGCATCTTCAAAAAAGGTTAACTCTAAGCTGGTCAGCTCTGCCCTCGTGTTCTCTTGTTGCTTTTGCGCCAAGGCAATGCTCTCTGCTATTACCTCAGTGGGAATTTCCTCCTGCAAATAGACAGAAGTCAGAAAACAGAAAAATAAAAGACAGAAATAGTTAGAACGCCAAAGACTCACCTCTTCTTCCACGATCTTTGCCTCTCCTTGAGGTCCTTCTTCTACCTCTTCTGGTTCTTCCAGCTTTTTCTCCTGCTCCACCGCCTTAAAGGCCTCTCGCAGCTCATCATCAGTTCCAGAAGTTTCAGTTGGAACAACTGCAGGCTTTTTTGTCTCATCAGATTCAACTCTAGTCCTCTTTCTAAGCCTTTTTGACTTAGTAAGAGGTAGAGGAGGACTCTCAGCTGCATAGATAAAAACAACGAATAGGGGTTGAGTGAGTAGGCAGAACAGGGCAGGACAAATTCAAGGAAATAATTAGGAACGTTAGAAACCTTACCCGAAACCTCAGCTTGAGTAGCAATGTTCTGGGAAAAGGAGTAGCCTCAACAGGAGGTTGTTCTGACAGAATTTCATCCTCATCTCTAGAAGGAAGCTCTAAATCCCCAGCATCAATGACAGAGGTCACTACACAGGAAATGGAAAAGTCAGAAATCAATCTAGTAGAAAAATGATAGAAGGAACAGAATGTCAAGAGAACTTACCAATCACTTTTCCACTCTGGACAGATTGGCCACCAATGTTCTTTGTCAGAGAAGGATCTATTTCAGGCAGAACAAAGTATTAAGTATCATCACGAAGGTAGAATGGACAAAACAGATGGTCTGCACCATGAACTTGTGAGTCTCCTCTCCTGTGTGAACAACCCAGGAATCCTAGCCATCAAAGAGGACTTCGAGTGCAGTACTGGAGGCAGGTAGATCTCGAAATCTAGCCTTCCACCAAGCGTCAAACTCGGCAAAACTGCAGGAATTGGGTTCCCAGGATGGATAAAGAGCGTCTGCATTGTTTTTGATCTTGTTTACTACGCACCTGGCATCCTTGTGCACTTCCAGGTCATCTACATCCCTCCAGGAAGTGGCCCGATTGCAGCTTCTGTAGGATTTAAGTGGAATGAGCTGAGGGCAGCCTAGTTGTCTTGCGCAGAAGTTGGGATGATAAACTTCTGCCCCCAAATGATAATTTGGAGGTTTTCCTCCTCCATGGTAATTAGAGAAGGAGCAGTTCTGGTTGATTGAGGCTGGAGAGATGGTGAACGGTTTTGACAGCTTCTCCTGGTTCTTCCTCCTGTGGTAATCACCAACTACATCCACATGCCTTCCATGAGGTCTGAACCCAAAAATTTGAGCCATATCTAGCAGAGTTGGAGCCATGGGGCCTATGCGAAAATTGAAGGTGTTGCTGGCAGAATTCCAGAAACACAGGGCAGCAGCAAGCAGGTTCTCATCCTTGTTGATGGATTGTTTGGACAGGAGAATAGCGTCATAAATACCAGCCCTCCTCCAGTGAGCTCCATACCGTGGAAGGAGCCGGTCAATCCAATCAGCCCACTTCACTGGATTGTTCCTCACTTCGCTCGAGGGGAATGAGCGGCTCAGATTCTTGCTAACCCAAGAATGGGATGATAGGGCAGAAGTGCTTTCAAAACACAAAGGAGCTTCGGCATCCTTTTTCATCAGCTCCGCCATCTCAGCCAGAACAGGACCAAACCAGTGAGGCCCTAGCACCAGAGTGTTCTTGAAAAGATGGAGGATGTTCTCGTCTAGATTCTTTTGGGCAAAAGGGTGAAGCTTGCTTCTGACTTCTATCGCATGGCTGTCAACTCCAGTCCTAGTGATATAATCAGGAGGAACTGGAGATGAGGAAGATTGAGCACGGGTTTTTGGAGAAGACATTTCTTAGATGTTTTTTTCTTTTGCGAAAGCAAAAATGGTAATGAGGAAGACAGGGTTCGAGCAAGGAGAAGGATGAGAAACTTCGAAGAAAACTGAAAAGGGCAAGGTCTGAAAAGCTAGGTTTTCGAATGAACAGGAACTATGAGTTTGAATTTCTTTTAAAAACTCAGAAACATGGGGGAAGAAGGCAAGGCGTCATCTGTCAAAAAACTAGCTAGTAACTAGCTAATAATTACCCAGTTTCCCCGCGAACTCTAGCTCAGTGGACAAGACGTGGTAGACGTGGGTTAGTAGAAATGGAAGAAAGTGGCGCGCAACATTAATGGCCAATTGATTCAAATCTGAACCGTTGGAAGTTAAAGAAAAAGAAACATTTTTAAACGATTTAGATTCAAGGGGGCATTGTTTGGGCCAAAACTCTTGCGCACCCAGCCCAACACTAAAAAAAGCAAAAGGGCACAAGGCCCACATCTAGACTTTGCGAACAGGAATCGAAGGCCCAGAATCCATAAGGACCCAGTCCGGAATCTATCAAGACATAACAAAACTTGGGCCTCAGAAAAACAGAAAGAGAGAAATCAGCCCATAACTCCAGAAATTCAGACTGGGCCCAAAATGATTAAAAGCCCAAAGTCCAAATCGAGGGGCCCATGATTTTTACAAAATGGTAAAACAACCACTGAAGCTGATCAAAAGAAAGCAAGAATCCTTTTCAGAAAGCCTATTTTCAGCCCCCACGTGAAAATCCTTTTTCTGGTTTTGAAAAGTCAACAATTTCAACTATCATAGAGTTTATTAGGAAAATTATAAACAAGTCATTGACTGACAACTAGGAAGAGACATCTCTGAAAATATGAAGATCAAATCCCTCATATATATATATATATATATATTCAGAGATATTGTTTCCACTCCAAAGAAAGCATCATCATTTCAAAAGATACGCAAGCTATGTTTTTCAGAAAAAAGATAAGCAGGAAACAGGGAGCTGTTCAAATTGGGAATCAAACTAACCATCACGGTTTGAGCTCCCACAAAGGGGCAGTTGGAATTTAAGAAGGATTAGGTTCTCTTTCAAGAAAAACAGGGAAGTGATTGCCTTTGAATTGACTATTAAGAGCCTATTTGCCAGAATTGATAAAATCCCCTTTCCTTTGCATTTAAAATAGAAGATCTTTTTGGGAATTTTCTGCCACCCATTTTTTAAAATAGAAGATCTTTTTGTGAACATTCAAGGGGACGACAAAAAAATGATCAGTAAAAAAAAACAACAAGAAATCAACCAAAAGCTCACTCAATCCCCAAGAGAAACCAGCTTCAGATCAGAAATCCCAAAGTTCAGACTTAGAGAGATAAGTCATTCAAAACGAGTTTCCACTCGTTACACATTTGGTTCAGCAAAAGCTAAGACAAGCAGAGTTTGAGTTCTCCCAAATATGAAAACCTCAATAAATTTTACAGTACAGTCTCCAGCTCATTAAACCCTTAAGAATAGCCACTTCTGCCCCTTTAGACTGAAGAAGCTGCAGTTCTGCCCATTCAAAAGCCTCCCAAAGCTTGAAGTAGATTAAAGCTCTACCAAACTTTGGTATCAATTTACAGCTGAAGCTTAGCAGTTCAAGTTGTTAAAAGTCCAGTCCAGCCCAAACATACCCAGTCCAGCCTGGATCAGAAGCTTCTATCTAGAATAGGAATGGAGTTCCAGCATTCCTTTTGCTTTTCTAGAGTTGATTTCTTCTTTTGTAGCTTTGTAAAAGGAAGTTCTGTCTAAAACAGTCCACTTTATTGTCCATTACTCTGGCCAGAATTACCAGTCTGAGGCAAGAAAAAGAACTTACTTAGGAGATATTCCTCACCCAAATTCATAATCGCTTGTTTAGAAATCAGTAACTTGGGAAGCAAGTTATCTGTTTTAAAGAAGTCTGCAAGAATCTTTATTGCTAGCAGTAGCACGCTCATACACCAAAGAAAGCTGACTTGTTGACCAGTCAATGGTTTCCAAGGCAGTGGGGAACTTTGCCCTTCCATATCAGGAATAAACACAAAACGGGTGAACAAGGGTATAGATTGTAAACTTGCCCACGGCAATATGAAATGAAAGAGTTTTTATTCAATACTGACTCCGAGTACGCACGTCAACCTTTGGCGACTCAGTTACTTGACGATAAAACAAGGTACCGATTCTGAGTTCACTTGCGCTCAATTAGACAAACAATAATTTAAAATTAACAAAATTTTATGAGTCATCGGAAAACCTTGTATTCGATTAAGCCCTCGGCAAGTCTTATACTTAGTTGGCAACTAGTAAAACCCCACGCATGAGTAGCCATCGGCAATCTACTGTCCGATTAAACCAGGAGCAGTACAAAAACCTGCCTACTCTACCGATCAAGCTTACGCTTGGTAATCCAATTAAAAAGACCATGGACTTGTTAGCCCTCAGCAACAGTTAAGCAAGTAAATTGACGATATACAGAAAAGAGGTTCAATGCAAAACTAAAATTAAAGATGCCCTCGGCATCAATGTGTTCAGAACCAACTGACCTATGGAGAATTTAAAAATACAACAATAAAATTACAAAGCCCAAGGTTTTCAAACGGTGGCCTCCCCAGCAGAGACCCTAACACCTTCTCCAACATCGGCACCAGCAAGGCCATCGGCAACAGTTGAAGGGTCTTCAGCAACAACAGCAATCTTGACAGGAACGGCACCCTCAAGAGCCCCCTCCTCTTCATAATCCTCGATCATCTCTTCTGTAACACCTTCAGGAAGAGGAGGGGGATCGGCAGCAAAGTCCAAGCTCAGTTTCTGCCCAGGGTTATACTGTTTCAAACGATAAAGGAGGTCTGCCATCTCCTGGGCCACTTCCTTATCCAAGAGTCCAGTAAACTCCTCGGACAAATGGTACCTCTTCACCGCCTCCCGAACAGCAGTGTCCATTGTAGTAGCCTTGGACCTCTCAGACTCCTCCAGGTCAACCTGCACAGCCACCTTGGCTGCCTCGGCATCCTTCGCCGCTGTCATCGCCACATCCATGGTCGCTATCATCTCAGCGAGTGTGGCCTCGGAAGCCTTCACCTGCCGTTTCGCCACCTCCTTCTCCTTGAATAGGTTTGCATGGTCCTAGAGGGCTTTCCCAGCCTCGACAACTTTGGCTCGACCATCGTCATACATCCTCTTGTCACGCTCAGCAACAGTGATGGCCCTCTTCATGCACAGCCACATGTCCATGGATGCTTGAAACATAAGGAGACAAGTTAGTGTAGTGTATTGACGAATGGAAACCAAATCGAGAGGAAGATAAGATTACCGTGGCCTGCAGATGGAAGGCACGCCTTGCCTCCTCACGAAGGAGCCTCTTTGGTAGCTCCTCTATCTCAGACAACTCCATCTGCGAACCCAGGATCATGTGATTCAAAAACTGGACCGTCTTCAACGGGCAGGCAATGGTAATGGCCTCGGTAGGCCCTTCTTCTTCTTCCGCTGCGAAGACTGCCATCGGTAGAATAGGGTGTCGTGCGTGCTTGGTAGTGGATGCGGCATCAAGATCCACCATCATTGGCCATTTCTTGGATGCCTTGGAGGAAGCAACCTCGACGCCCGGCCCACGCCTGGGTGCCAATTCATCGTCAGGCGCCCTTCTGGAAACCAGTTTGGCATTCAGTTGCCTTTGCCGGTCGGCCAAGGTCTGTTCCTCCAAGGCATCAGCCTCCACAGCCCGCTCAGGAACCACCTCTGACTGCCGACACTGCTTCTTCCCCTTCATCGCCGCCTGGAAGAGCCTCTTGGAACCCTCGAACATCTTCTTGGACTCCACAGACTTCCTGGCATCGGTCACTGCATAAAGAAACAGCTTCGGTAAGTCAAAGAAAAAGCACTAAGATGGACTCATAAAATTGAAGTACACTTACTCTCGGCAGGATCAACGAGGTGGGTTTTGATCAAGTTCTCGGTAAAAAGGAAGCCTGGGTACACTCTCTCAACGGCCGGAACCTTCAGTCTCACCTTCTCGATCTGCCGAATATCGAATTGAGCAGGAGTTGGTCACTTTAGCTTGCCTGCACAACAATTGGAAATGGTTAAAATTGAATGGAAGGAAGGACCTGTCCGAAGGGCATGTTACTTGTCCTACCAGTTATTTGGAAGGTGGTGGGGATGTGAAACTGGACGGGCCTGTCCAAGGGTGACTCCCAGTCACCAGAGAGAAGCACCCTCCGATTCCTCCAGGACTTCTGAGATGACGGTACAACACCGACAAAGTGACCATGTTTGGAAGCCCTGAGACAGTTGGCTTGACCCAACCTCCGTGATCAGCACACTTGGACTTTGTAATGCTGTACAAATAGGAGAATTGCTCGTAGGACGGCTCCCCCTCTTCGGCAAGGCCAAATGCTAAGATTACCCCTATCAGAGCCACCCAGAAGTTGGGGTTGTACTGCCTTAGAGCATACCCAATCTGAGAAAGAATCCTCTGAACGGGAGGATGCAACGGTAGCCAAACCCCCAATTGGAGAATGTGAGTAAAAACGGCGACCTCGCCGTCCTTTGGGTTACTCAGGGATTCGGTAGGACCTGGAATTCTCATCCTTACCGAGTCCGGTATTCGGAACTCCTTACGAATTTTAGTCAGCTCCCATTCGGTAATCTTATTAGGCTCCAAATCATCTACCCCAAACAGATATTTTTTCGGCACACCAACCGGTACCCTAGGGTTCCCTTGGTGGACTATGGTTACCTTCGGTTGGGAAGGAGGTGCGGCAGTAGCCTCGACACAGCCGAAAGTTAAGGTCTCTAACTGATGACTAGGGTGCCGATCTGGCATCCGAGTTTCCACCACTTGGAACTCGCAATACTGGTGCGCCTTGGCATGACTGCGGTCACTATACACCACAGCCAACGACATCGGTTGGCTAGTCATCAGCCCCTTCCCGATGTCGTGGGTAGGAACGGAGCTTGTCCCCACATCGATTATCTCGACATCGGTATTTGCACCACTCTCGGCATCGAGGCTTACGGCCTCACTATCAAAATCCCCATGATCGTCCAATGACTCCCCATCGAACGTATTAGGCTCTCTTTCGAACGGAGACTCGCTATCAGACATCTACAAAACGCAGAAAGAGGAAACTAAGGGCCATGCAGAAGACTATCCTACCGATGCCTGCATCACTACCTATGGCACTAGACTACCGAACGAAACCCCACTTGCACAAAAGTTCAGTCTAGTTCATGCCAAGGAAGGACGCATACAGAATAAACGAAGGTATTTTGATAGAGTGCTGAACAGTACCTTATATCAAGCTGTATACAGAGGGAAGTGCCTGAACTGCCGATCATCATCGCCGAAAATCGCCTTAAACTACCGATTGGTCACGTCAGAAATCGCCTTGATTGCTGTTAGCTCTCGCCAGAAATCGCCTGGATAGAGCTCTCGCTTCAACTCGCAAACACAAAGTGGACTTCTCGTCTGAGGTCACTCCTATTTATAGGACGAGAGGCTAGAACAGTACACCTCGAGAAACCAAATGGCGCAATTATGGCGCCGCTCCGCATGCATAGACACGCCACATGTCACCTAGGGAATGGAGGTTCTGACAACACGCAAGGCACGAAAGATGAAGCGTCATTATGTCCCATCGTTTCTCCTCCCCAGCGCGCGAGCCTCGAATAAAAGACCAAATTCGTCCAAGTCGACCACTCATTAGAAGGACATGTTCGGCACCTGCCCTGTAGGGTGTCATCTACCGAATGGCAAGCCTCGAAGTTGCGACCCTTGAGTTCCTAGATGTGTGCTTCCGAATGAAAAAACACAGAAAGACAAAGACCAAGCACCACCATCTGCTGAACCGCCAAACGGTTGAACAACATTTTGGTTGTTGAAGAGGGTATCAAGTCCCCATCCAAGAGATCTCAGATGAGAACTTGGGGGACTTCTGTTTATACCCAAACTGAACAGCCAATAAAAACAAGACACGTGGGCAAAATCGAGCCTGGTCATGGTTGCCTTCGGCACTTAGCCTACCGATTTGTCAATTAGGGCAACACCCTTCCCTAGGATACGTGGCATGCTCACAATCGACGTCCACAGTCCTACATCGAAATTCTAAACACAATGCACACCTTCCAAGGTCTATAAAAGAGGGCAACATTCCCAAAATAGAGGTAATCAGAACTTACGGCATACAAGCCTATTAATCTGTCAGTCAACATTTTCTATATCCGAACTTACTTAAGCATCGGAGAGCCTTCGGCCAGTACCACACCGGTGCCCCAGGCCTTACCGAGCGTTTTTCTCATCTTGCAAATTGCACGCTCTACCGAGGCCCGTAGCATTCCGAAGGCCCAAAATTACTAAGTTGACCCCAAAAGTGCCGAACCACTTTTTCGCATCAACACCATGAAATAAGTATTCCTATCGAATGATTTTTCATGGACTGTAAGTGGTGATTTCAGATGTGTGGAAACTAAGACATTAGATAGTGGTAATTTCTGTGAAACCCATCTTCAACTTTGGACTCCTCTCTCTCTCTCATGCTCGACAATAGATGGAAACTAAGACATTAGATTGTGGCAATTACTTGATCTTTTCATCACAATATATGGAGTAAAAGAGAACAATGGATCAAATAATAATCACGAAATTTGGCTAAGGCATCAAGGATTTTCCGTCTAGAACTGATCAATAAAGAGATAAATAAATAAGAACTTTTGTTTACAATGAGAAAATAAACGAAAAATGCAATTAGAAAAAAATTAAAAGTTGTAAAGCAATTTGTGCAAATAACGTAGTCAAAGGGTCTCGTCCTTTCCAAGCAAATATTTTAGACTAAAACTTTAGTCATCAATTTGTGCATTGCATCCCTTTTTGTATCATATTTGAAAAACGGACCAAAGTTGGTTTATTTTTTAAATATTAAAATTACGTTGCACCCAATTTTTTTTTTTTTTTTTTTTTTTTTTTTTTTTGAGGGCAGGTCGAAGCCAGACAAGAAAAAAAAAAGCGAACAAGGCACAACCCTATTTGGGCTCTTCCTAGATCATCATCCAGCAACAAGCTTGAAAGGAAGACAAGAGCAGACTCGTAGTTATGAAGCCCCAAGGGTAACTCATACCCTAAGTTAGCAAGGTGATTAGCTGCTCTGTTTTGCTCCTTGTAGATATGAGAGACATTGCATCTCCAATCACGGTTAAGTAACAACTTGCAGTCTTCAATCAAATAAAAAAGAGGATGTGACAAGCCTTAGCAATTAGAGAGACAACAGACAAGGAATCACATTCAATATCAAGGGAGGGACCTAATGCCCTTGGCCCAAGCCATTTGCAAACCTCTAAAGAGACTCCATAGTTCAGCCTCATTAATATTTCCAATCCCAATATTGGCAGAGAACCCACAGATCCATGCTCCATTAGAGTCCCTTAGCAAACCACCAGCACAGATCTTCCAAGAATTCGTTTTACAGCTGCCATCCACATTCAATTTGAAGTTGCCAAGAGTAGGAAGACTCCAATGACTTGGATGACCTCTGTAGTAGGCTTAGCATTAACCACATTATTGGCATCAAGCCATTCACTAGAAAATTACATAATAGTATGATTGGGGTTGGGAGGAGTCTCATAGTAAGGGTTAAAAATAGAGTTACATCTCCATTTCCAACAATGCCAAATAGAGGCAGTAAAAACAAGTGTCCAAGGAAGGTTGCCGGAGAACGTAATCTTGCTCTTGAGGTTAATTCTTAGCCAATAAGTAAAGTCTAAGGAGAAAGAGTGAAGAACATCAAAAGGAACCTTTATGTAATTCCATACCTTAGGAGCAAATCTACATCCTCTGAAAACGTGACCCATAGTCTTAGGAAGGGAAAGGCATTTGTGGCAGTTAGGATCAGTTGTCATCAATCTCTTCTCCCTTTGAACATTAGTAAGGATTTTGCCATGCCCAATTAGCCAAACAAAGGTTTTTAACTTCGGGGGCAAGCACAACATCCAAATGAAGTCCCAAGGCCAAGGCATAACATCTGCATCATCAAAGAAAGAAAGGTATATATGCAGATTTAACAAAAAAGAGCCATTATTTGATATACCCCATATGCATTTATCATTTCTTTGAGACTCAAATCCAGTATGGATAGCACAATTTCATTAGGTAAGACCTGCTCAAGGGCATCAAGATTCCATCCATGGTCAGACATAAAATCTCGCACTGTCCACAACAACATGTCTTCAGAAAGGGGAATAGCCGAAAAATCCTCAAGCAAGCCACAACCCAACCAGTTATCCTTCCAAAACAAGATGTCATCACCATTGCCAACCCTCCACTTTAAACCTTTAGGAAGAATCTTAGCACCAAATAAAATTCCTCTCCAAGTATTAGAATAATTAATATGAGCAGACTTATTAAAGTTCAAAATGCTTTGATTATTGAGGTATTTTCGATTCAGAATATGACTTCAGAGGCCTTGGAGAATGAACAAGTTTAGCTCAGAAACAATCGATTTGATTTTGTTCGGGGAATAGTCCTCAAATTTATCAAGTGCTTGTTGAACGACGTGTGGTAGTTGGATTGGATAAGTTTGATGCTTTAAGAGGTGGCTACATATTTTTGAGGCCTCAGCACTAATGTCAAAGTAGTTGAGCATAAGTCCTTTCAATTCAGGCACCTTCGAAAGAATCACGAATTCAAGAATACCAGGTATGGCTTCTTGACCAGGTTCTAGGAGGACTTCTGAGAATTTGTGATCATGGTTGTAACTAAAAGAAGATGATGGCTCGTTTACAAGCAATTGAGCGTTATTGTAGAAGTCTGCATATGATTTGGTTCTAAATACACTCAGGTACTCCTCGTTCAGATTGAAGCTTTTTCGAACTTGTCTTATCACTTCTTTCCCTGAAAACCAATAATCCAAAATTGTAGAGGAAGAAAAAGATGAAGATATAACTTTCAACCGAAAAGTTAATTAAACAAAAACATATACTACATACCTTTTGCAACTTTGAAGAAGCTTTAAGTTTTGCCCACATATTGAGGTCGATCTTTTAATCGGAACACCAAACTCGATGTCGATCTTAGCTAGGTTAAGAAGAAGAGCTAGCTCTCAACTTGTGAAGAAGAAATTTAATAATGATCTTGAATTCATAACCCAACTGTGGGGCTTGCCTTGCCTATAAGAACCTTAAAAGAAAGAACAAGGAAGGGCTTGAATGAGCTAGCTATTCAACTTTCTAGCTAGTTAGTTTGTTGAATATATCTCTGCTTTATTAAAGGCTGTTTAAGGATTGTAGTTCACGCTGTCTTTTTCGTAACTCTAATATTTTCATGAGAGAGAGAGAGAGAGAGAGAGAGAGCAAGAGAGATGAGTTACTTCTCCAATTTGTTTGCAAGCTTTAAGGCTACATTTGCTGAAGAGTCCTCCCTTCTTGAGGACCTTTTTTGCATCTGACACAGCCCTCTTTGGCCTCTCTTTTTTGCCTTTATGTATATATTCTTTTGGCTTAATTATGTACATGCTCTCTGTGCTTTCAAACTTTTCTCAGATTACCACCTAGGCTTTGAAACGTCTCAAAATACCCTCCACACTTTTAAAAATGATCTCATGTTACCCATTCCGTCAATATTATAGACGTTCCGTTATGTTTTTGGGCCCCACTTCGTTTTAATCCTTAACATTGGAGAATAAGAGTTTTTTCAGCTTCAGAAAAAGGGAAATGGGGTATTTGGGTGAGAAGGGGAAATTTCAGCTTTAATGTTGAATCTTTAAACTGGTTTTTGCAGAAATTGGTTAAATACAAATAAACACAATGGTCTGTTAATTACATTTATTTTTAAGCAATCACAGACTATAGTGGTGTATTTGTAGTTTGATGTGAGGAGATGTTTGATTAAAACTGCAGATTGGGTTCTACTTCCTTCTCATGCAGGTTATTTCTCTGCTTCAAAGTTCCTTGATTTTCTGCTTCCACTTTAAACTTGTGTTTCCAGATTGAAGAACACAAAAGTACTCTAAACCTAGTTAATGAATTTGAAGCTAAATCAAGTAATTATAATTTGGGTGGAAAGTGACCATTATGGACCCCAAATTGCCTACATTTTTACCCTTTTTGAATCAATTTTACAAGCAATTGGGTTCTGATTGAGAGATGTATTAAGCTAATGCAGCCCTGATTTACCAAGTTCTGATTGATAGATGGTGGGCCTTTAATTTTATCTTAACAGCATAAGATTTTTCAACGACTTCGTAACCTGGAAAACCAGAGATTATTAATGCTAATAAGAGTTAAAAACAGAGGAAGAAACAACTCAACTCTTTGTTTAAGTCTGATGATTTGCTTGAACTAATATATTTTGATTTGTGGGAGCCTACCTGAATTATCTCTTAGGACTCTTAAATGGATCATAAACTTATAGTTGGGGTCAAGGGGTAGATACTCAAAAGTCAAAAGTGATGCTTAAATACATCCCCATTCTTTCTCTGAAATATGAAGTCCTGAAATTTCAATTCAACTGTCTGATTTACCAAGTTCTTATTGATAGACGGTACTAAAGTGTAGAATTTTCAATTTATTGACTTTTATCTTTCTGAGATTACTTTTCTTTTTAGGTTTTGGTTGTTTGATGATTTAGTCCAACACTAATAGAATGAAATATCTTACAGCTAATGCAAACTCATGGAAGGAGAATTATAGATAAAATTCAATGGCTTTTTTGTTTCACCAGCCAACTTGACAAACACATTGCTGCTTTTGAGGATGTATCGTTTGTCATTTTTTGACGTGATCTCGATTGACTTCCAAAGTCAAACATACGATATCCTGATACAGCATGTCTAGCTAAGCTGTCAAGTGAAAGGAACAAAAGTAGAACAAGGAAGGCCAAGCTTGGCCTGTGCTTATAGCAGAACAGCTCTTTTTGCAAGTTTGTAAGAAGATGAAATTCACTTGCAGGAACAACTTTATTTATAAGCCTGCTCTGCTTCTGTTATGTTTAACCTTCGATGCTTGTATCTCCATGGCGTCTCATGTTATCTCCGCAGGCCAATCTCTTTCTAGGAACCAGACAATTACCTCTCCAAGTGGCCAATCCAAAACTGAAATTTGTCCAACTCATTCTATGGTAACGGTTTCTCATTCCACCGTAGCAATGCTACTTGACAATGGGAACTTTGTCATAACAGACGCATTTAATTCATCTGTTGTTATATGGCAGAGTTTTGATCACCCAACTGATACTTGGCTTCCAGGAGGGAAGCTTGGACATAATAGGCTTACGAAAGAAAAACTAAGTCTTACTCCATTGAGAAACCCACAAAATCCAGCACCTGGCCTCTTTCCTATCTGGGCAGTATCTTGTATGTGATGGAGATTTTTATTTTCCCCTTCATTTCTCCATTCCTTTCCCCATCCAATCTAGATCTTATGAAAGGGAGTCGTGACATGAGCTTGTACCTTGATGCTTGATGTGCTTTCATCTATTTCAAATGGGATACATAAATATATCATTGTTCTTTGTAGTTTGTATCATTGTTCTCATTCCCCCTTTTCTAAAGCTGAAAAAAACTCTTATTCTCCAATGTTAAGGATTAAAACGAAGTGGGGCCCAGAGCACATAACGGAGCATCTATAATACTGACGGAATGGGTAATGTGATATCGTTTTTAAAAGTGTGGAGGGTATTTTGAGACGTTTCAAAGCTCAGGTGGTAATCTGAGAAAAATTTGAAAGCACGGGGAGCATGTACATAATTAAGCCTATTCTTTTCACAGTTATACATAACCTATAGAGGAGTATCAAGGAGGCTGAAAAAACACTGCTACAAGCCTACAATCAAAATGGCCATTGTACCCTTCAAGATGAAATTCTCTTTTATAGAAGTTATATAAAATAAATAAATAAAAAAAATAAGTTAAGTTTTGGGGAAATAAGTTCAGTTTTGGGGGTATACGTACACACCTTATAGAGGCACCTCTGGATGTTTGCATGGCCTGTCATCAATTTTGAAACTCAATCATTGATGTCTAGTAAGCTATATACATTTATATTTGTCATGCAACTACTACCAAATCCAAAATTAATCGTGTTTAGCGATCTATCATTTTCACATTTTCGTCAACAATCAATCAATCAATCAATGCTTCTTCTTTCTTTCGTAGATGTTCTTCTTTTCTTAAATATTTCCATGGTCTAAAATAAAAATGTATATTTTAATAGAAGCATTATCTGTTAGAGTATATCTACTTTCATCAATTTGGCAAATGTGACATAATTTGTAGAACTTTCTGGTATGTGGATGTATATGTACCTAATTAATAATGAGAAAATATAGTCCCCAAGAAACTGCATGAGAGCCACCATTTGCAAGATACAATAAATTTGGTTACATGTTCTAAATATCAATACTTTGCCTCCCTCAATACACTTTGCATCATTATTGTTCCTTTGATTTGGAGCACATAAAACTTTGGTCGGTGTCTCGAAAATGAGAAGCATGTATAATGGACATAAATTTCAAGGACATAAACAAAGGTTCAAAGACGCAAGACTTGTTCGATTCTGTAGAGTTTTTGTTTTCTTCTTTGTAGTTATTTTCTTTTAGTTAAAGATTTAAAGAGGGAAAAAGATGGCATGGGGTTTGTACTTCAGTGGTTAAGAGCATTTAAAGTCTTAGGTTTGATTCCCCTCTTCCCCAATATAAGATGAGAGAAATGAGATAGTGATGAAAAATGATCACCACAAGAAGAAATGAGTGAGAAAACAAAGAATTAAAACTTGAAATTGTTTTTAATTTTCCGTTCTATATATTTTCTCCCCTAACATAAGGGCTTAACCGACATTTAAATAAACATTCTGAGGGAAAGTAGCATTGAGCTGACATAACAAGATTAGGTCGTGAAATATGGGAATGGGTTTAGGGGGCGTCGATGTGCTTCACCATGGTAGGCCGGCAGGCAGGCAAACCTGAAACCTGCTAATCGAAATTTGAGGGTGGAAGTTAGAACATCGCTAACAATTTTTGTTTTTGAGTTTGTCAAATCAATGTTCGAAGAAAGCTTGTGTGATTAAAAAGACATGATTGAACACAAAATGCTGCGATAGGACACGTGGAGCCCTTAGCTAATGACACGTGGTACTGCAGTTTACAGGTTTAGAGAAGATATATGGAAGAAAGTCCATGCACGTAAGGAAAGATTTCACAAGATACTCAACCTTCAAATGAGAATGAGAGAGAGAGAGAGAGAGAGAGAGAGAGAGAGAGGAATAAACGCGGAGAGTTCAACATGTGTTGGAGGGATCATGCATATCTCATGCATTTGGTTTGGCATTCTTCTCCCGTCCTTAATTAATGCCTAGAGCTAATAGCCTTTTTGTTATTAAAAAAAAAAGGATTATAATGTAAGCGCGAAAATGATGTGAGGGTCACACCAGCCATACTGTAGTATTATTCACTTATATTATAACACATGTATAATTTAAGTTCATGATATATTCATTATGTGTTACTCATCAATATCATAGCACATGAATTAGTAATATTATGTGATAGTGTCACGTCACACTTGAAAATTTGTTATGCATTTGGTCTCCAACATGTTCTCCTCATCCACTATAAAAATTAGGCTTTTTATCACAAATTTTTTTTTGAGGTTCAAGAAACTATCAGGTTAATGCGTCCTATCAATGGGGTATAACCTAGTGGAAAAATGTCTTGACTTGCAGATTAGAGATCTTAGGTTCAAATCTTCGTAGTATCATAATTGTGTGTGTAGGTGTGAGAAATCTTCATGTCCTACAAATTAGACTATCGCTTGTCCTGTAAAAAAGAAAATAAAAAAATCAAGTTTAATCCTTTTATTTTTAAATTTTTGTCATTCATGATCTTCAAGGTTAACATGCGTGCTCACACGTAATCTATACCGTTAAATTTTGTCCAAAAATATGTTAAATTGATAATATGGCACACATGTGGGTCTCAAATATCCAATTATATTATGTCACGTGGATAAAATGAAAAATTCATTTTAAAGAATTTAGAGCTCTTACTAAGAGCACTTCCACCAGTTGCCTGTTGCCCTGGCAAAAGGCACCCCAGTCGTGAATTAATGTCCACAACAGCAAATGTTAGACTGGGCAAGAATGGGTCCCATTTACTCGAGCTACTGTCTGGGTTTGCTGATGTCAGTGTGACATTAGTGACCAATTTAAATACCCAAAATTTTTTTAAAAAAATACCAAAGTATTCAAATAATTTTTTATAAATATCGAGTCATGTTCTTCACTTCTAACACCAAAACTCCATATAAATTCGTCTCCTCATATCTCATGCTAATTGTATTTGTCTTTACTTGCCATGACAATGAGTGGGAAAGCAAAATTAAAAAGGATAGTGTTTGCCCTTACTCGCCTTTGCCTTTTGCCATGGCACAATGGGTGGAAGAGCTCTAAGAGAACCCAAGATGAGGTAGGGCTGGTGGTGGGGGTTTGGTGCGATGGAAGAGGTGGGTTTAGGGCTTCTTGAAAATAAATAAATCTTTTGCTTTTTTTATTATTTAAAATCTTTATAATTTTTAAAATATATTTTTAATTTAATTCACGTGGCATTATATCATTGGATATGTGAGGGCCACATGTGTGTCTCTCCATCTATTTAACAGACTTTTTGAAGCATTTATCCTTGAGAACAACGAATAATACAAAAAAAAACAAGAGGAATGCTAGCAGCCTTCTCTTTTAGACCTTCTCCTTTTTCAGTATGACATGTGTCACTTCTTTACCTTTAAAACAATGTCATTAATGCACTAGATAATCTAATTTTTATTTTCAAAGTTTACCCTTGTTAAATGCATTAATAAAATAAAATTATATTTAATTAATTAATTACACATAAAAAAATTAAGTCTCTCTATCTTCCTCCTTCCCCATTAAGTTCCTCCCACTTTAATCATCAACCACCCTCTTCCTACCCCACAACACCTCAACCAAATCCACCCCACACCTAGTGCCGGACCTATTAAGGCACAAGGCGATGCAATTGCAACTCCCATCACCGAAAAAGCCTCTACGGACTCTGCATCTTGCCCCTTTGGTGAGGTTGGGCGGTGCACTCAACCGCACTCAACATGATAAAAGGCTATTGAAAAAAGGCCTTTTAACAAGCTTTTGTTTTTCTTCTTTTTAAACAAGGAATTTACAAAAATATATAATAAATTAATTTTAAAAAAAAAAAAAAAAAAAAAAAAAAAAAAAAAAACATTTGCACAACTCCTTATTCATGTGGGATTAGGAGTTATCTTTATAGAGGATTAACAACAATATTGTTAACGCCAATTTTGAGCAACACTTTTTTTTAGAACAAACACAAATTGCACAACTCCAAAGCAAGTCTGGTGTTTTTTGGTTGAGATATTTAGTCAAATACCCATTCTTAGCACTAAAACTATAAATAAACCATACACCATTTAATTTCTATAAACAAACCCAAAAAATGACAATTGACCCTATTGAATTTAATTTTGATTATTAAATTACTTTGATGCCCTATTGAGTGTTTTGGGCTTTTTTCTATGTTTTTTAGTTGGGTTTGTTTTAAGAAATCAATGGCAGTTTTGTAATTTAAAAGAAATTAAAAGCCTTTTTGTTATGTTGTAAATGAGTTTTAGGTGTGTTTATAAAGTCCATTTTCATATAGGGTATTTTTTATAATTTGGGCTCCCATATTGGGTATAATAGTGAATCTCCCTTTTTTTTTCTTCCTCTTGAGCAAATGCCAATTTTGTTTTTTTGGTTTTTTAAAAAATTTTTTTTTTTTTTTTTTTTTTTTTTTTTTTTTTTTTGTGGGGGGGTGGTGGGGGGTCTCTTTGTTGTATTTGTATTTGTATCAGTAGCAAACTCGAGAAGAAAGAGGTTGCGCGACGCATGAGTTGAGGTACAATCAATTATGATTTGATTTTTTAATTAATAATTTGATATTAATATTCGTTAAATTATTGATTTGATATGGGTTTCTATATTAATTGATATACTATAGTCAATTAGTCATAAGCCTTATACCCTTATTGTTTCAATTATAAGGATATTTGGTTGTCAATAGTTTTAATTATTATAAAGTTTTTAGCTTTTCAAAATGGCTTATTTATGTACATGCCCACTGTGCTTTCAAACTTGTCTCAGATTACCACCTGGGCTTTGAAACGTCTCAAAATATCCTCCACACTTTTAAAAACGGTCTCACGTTACTCATTCCGTCATTATTATAGACATTCTGTTACGTCCTTGGGGCCCCACTTCGTTTCAATCATTAACATTGGAGAATAATGGTTTTTCAGCTTCAGAAAAGGGAAAAGGGGGTATTTGGGTGAGAAGGGGAAATTTGGAGAAGAAGGCTAGGGTTTATCCATTCAATCTCTTGCCAGGATTCCCTTTATTCAATTTATTATCTCTCCTTGCAGTTCTTCCTGAGCGCTTGGTGTTTTTATTGTTTGGGGTTTTCCTTTTCTCAACCTCTTTCTTGCCTTGCTTGGTTAGTTCCTCCAACTACAACAATCAATTAAGAAGACTGACATAGAAGAAAACAAAACAATCAACAACCAGCAAAGCTTTTCTTCTTATTACTTTCAGAGTGAAGACTAGAGAGGGGAAAAACAAAGGAAAGAAATAGATAGAGCCAAGCCAACACTAAATGCACAAAAGGAAGGAATTTCAACTACCTCTTATGCAGTGACTTCTCCAAATTAAAAATGCACAAACCAGAAAACTTCTGCTGGGCCTTTCCTTGGTTATTTCAGACTTATTTCCGGTAAGCCTGCAAATAAGACATCATTATGGGTCATCAACTTAGAGATTTTTACGAGACCTTTGACATAAAACAAAATCAAACTAGCACTCCATTAGCAAACTGAGTACACCAAAAGAAAAAAACACAAGAGCTTGATTTTTCATAACAGACCCAATGAACGCAAGCTCATGACAACTCAATTTAAAGCGTGCCTCCATCATGGGGCCATGCATTCATATCTCAATTCAAAGGATAGACAGAAAATCAAGCACCAAAGACCAAAAAACGTTTGTTCACTCATTCACCTCAGAAGGGTCAGTTCCCTTCTACCTAATATTGCAAATAATGCCTACTATAACACTAATTCCATCATCAAATTGCATTGCAGCTGTTTTTTTCCAATGTAATTTAAGACACGGTCACACGGGTATCTTCCATTAATTTCAACCAGACGGGTCAAAATCATATATAGCACGGGAGCGCTACATTTCTATTTTCTTTTTTTTTCTTTTTTTTTAAAATATAAAGGGAGGGCTACGTTTCAAAACAATGACATTGAAACAGCTCAAACTTGCCCAAAAGGCTCTGGTATCAAAACGTAAAATGGCTCTGAGGGTCCGGCCACACATTTTGCTTGGAAAACCTCTATCCTTTCTGGCCTGTTAGTGTAGGATTTGCCAAAGAATAATAGATCAGGTATGTACAGATTGAAACTTTGAGAAAGTGAACCCACTTGATGGATGAATTGCCACTTTGAATTGCCACCATACCCATGAAGCATTACAAGAGCAGGCTTTTGATAAGCTCTAGCCTTCTTCTCAAAATTTCCCCTTCTCACCTAAATACCCCATTTCCCATTTTCTGAAGCTGAAAAACCCTTATTCTTCAATGTTAAGGATTGAAATGAAGTGGGGCCCAAAGTACGTAACGGAACGTCTATAATACTAACGGAATGAGTAACGTGAGACCGTTTTTAAAAGTGTGGGGGGGGTATTTTGAGATGTTTCAAAGCCCAGGTAGTAATCCGAGACAAGTTTAAAAGCACATGAGGCATATACCTAAATAAGCCTTTCAAAATTACACCTCCGATGAAAAATTCTTGGATCTACTAACGCCCACATAAAACAAGCCGCCCATTCGACCACCCTAGCCACACACCCACCGCCTATGTTGCACGGACACTTCAAAATGCTGGAGTGTCAGAGTGTCGGACACGCCGACACGGCTCCGACACGCCCCCGACATGCCTTCGACACGGTCAACGGCTCCGACAAGGTCAAGACACGGCTCCGACACGGCAGGGACCAGATTGAAATTTTGAAAATAAAAGTAGGGGTCTAAACATGATTTTTGAAACTTTAGTGGACTGATTTGAAATAGTTTTAAAAAGATGGGTTGAAAGTGGAAAAGGAATTTTTTAAACCTAAATGAATCTCACGAAGAGATATTTAGTAATATACCCATTCTTAGCACTAAAACTATAAATAAACCCTATATCATATCATTTTTATAAACATACCAAAAAAAAACCCAAAAAATGACAAATGGTCCTATTGAATTTAATTTTAATTATCAAATTACTTTGATGCCCTATTAAGTGTTTTGGGTTTTTTTATGAAATTTTGGGTTGGGTTTGTTTTAAGAAATCAATGGCAATTTGGTAATTTAAAAAAAGTTAAAAACCTTTTTGTTATGTTGTAAATGGGCTTTGGGTGTGTTTATAAATTCCATTTCATATAAGGTTTTTTTATAATTTGGGCTCCTATATTTGGTATATTAGTGAATCTCCCTCTCATGAAAGTATCAGCCAGCCACTTCACTTCATTTCTTCTGTTGCAGCAGCTCTTCTCCTCTTCTCCAGCTTTTGCAAAGGTGAGTCTTTTTGCAATTTTTTTTCCTTTGTTTTCAAATGCTTTTATTTATGTTTTCTATTTTCTTTTCTTATGTCCCTCCATAACAGTAGAAGAGTTGGACTTGGTGGTGAGGTGAAGATTCTTTTCTTTTGTTTTTTTGAAGAGAAAAATAACAAGAAGGATGATTCTTTTTTGTGGTGTTTTAATTATTATTTATGGATGATGAACAATGAGTTATTTGTTTTGTTTTATGGAATTATGTTGAAATATTGAGAATTAATTAAGCAAAAAAAAAAGTATTGAGAATGAATTATTATTTTAATTGCCGTGTCCGTGTCCTAATTTTTTGAGAATTTCCGTGTCGCCGTGTCGCATTCCCGTGTCCCCGTACCCATGTCTATGCAACATAGCCCACCGCAACCCACACCCAACTAACCCCACCAACAAACCCATGTCTTATTCTCTGCTCCAACTTGTCTTAGCCCTCTTCCCTTCTCTAACTCGTCTCAGACCCTACCCAATCCTCGGTGCAGTGGAGGCGCGACCCCATTTTGATTCTCTATTACTACAGAAATCAATTCCGAGATTTATCGAAAGAATATATTAGAAAACATTTTTACAATTGAAACCCAATTTTTCTCTCCCAAATAATCTTTAAAATTTGGATGAAAAAAATAGTCATTTTGCCGTGCCACACTCACCCAGTAGCAGTTGTTTTATTTGATACAATTTGTTTTTATAATATGAAATTTAGGATTTGGGTTTGGTTTTTTCTTTATTATATGGCATGGCAGCCTTGGCCGCATGAGATGATGGATGTCTCTGTTTTATTTTTTACTACATGGGTTTTGGGGTGGTGGGGTGGGGGCTTGACGTGGAAGATGAAGACAAAGGGAGAAAGACTTAGTTTTTTTTTAATTTCTAAATAATTGTTTTGTAATGATGGAAGAAGGGGATGACATTACCCTTTTTTTATTGAGAAAAAAATTACATTCAATAAAGGTAAACTTAGAAAATAAAAATTATGCATTTTTATAGTCTTAAATAGTATTATACCTCAACCCAAAAAAGAAGAAGGTATTATACTAAAAAAGTTGAGACCAATTAAGCTATTAAAATACTGCGACTAATTCATGCTAAAACATTATTAAGATGAACAAAATAGACCCGAATAATTAAGTAACTAAGGTGGCTAAAGACCCCATGCGTTATTCTTATTGATTGAAGATCTCAAATTCTTCAAGGGACCAACTTCTCCAAATTAGGAACAACTTTTACATTTATGGGATCATGAATTGATGGTGGTGATGGTGGATTTGCCGGCGGGGATTTAACATGATCGGCTTCATCGCAGTAATCCTTGAGTACATCAGTCTCTTTTGCAGTAAACCCTAGTGTGCCAAGCAAGGCAGGCCAACACTGATGCTCTATGGTCCAAATGGCTTCACAGCAGCTGTGACCCAAGTAAGTCTCACCATTTAGAAAAAACATGACAATCTCACCAGAACATGCTTCGAGTTGAAACAAAGATTCCTAGCAATTGGAAGATTCTTCATCCAAATTCAACATGGCTGCGAGGTTCGGGTTCGACCGAAATAGGTTAGGATTCAAAGATTGAGCAATTGTGGGTAAGAATGGCATAGTCAAGGCTAGAAGAGCTGTGAGAAGGAAGAGCTTGAAAGTTGTGTAAGCTGCCATTTTTATTTTGATTATTGTGGATGAGTAAGAGATTGATACGAATGAAGGGTTTTTATATAGATA
This sequence comes from Prunus armeniaca, assembly GCA_903112645.1. Lineage (NCBI taxonomy): Eukaryota > Viridiplantae > Streptophyta > Magnoliopsida > Rosales > Rosaceae > Prunus > Prunus armeniaca. The sequence continues at coordinate 2,102,791 of CAEKDK010000008.1, forward strand.
GTGAGGTGATTGTGTTATAAAATGAAAAATAAAAAAACGTTACGTGCATTGGGTTATGAAGAGGTTGTTGAGAATAACTCATAATGACTATGATCATGTGATTATTGAACAGCAGGAGAAGTGGGCGGGACTCAACTCATCAACTGATGATGCATATATTATTTATAACAGAGTTTGTGGGAATTAAAATGATTAAACTTAATTCCCAACCAATGATATATCAGACAAATTAATGGATAGTTTATAGTCTTCGTGATGGTTAGTTTGCTTCACTACCAAAAAAAAAGTGATAACAGTTACCATTAATTGGTGACATTTGGTGACTAATGTGGGGGTAACTAAAGGCTTAGTCACAAAAAAAAAACCCTTTTGGATAACTTTAAGTCACCAAAAAATGCTTTTTTGGCGACTAAAGTCTTCAGTTACCCCCACATTAGTCACCAAATGTCACCAATTATTGGTAACTGTTGCCACTTTTTTTTTTGGTAGTGCTTGCTAGCTAGTGTAAGTTTTCTTGCTGATGTCAAAAGGATATATCAGACCATTCATTTGCTTACTGGAAGTTGGTTATTGTATTGAATGAGACCCCTAATTGGATGATTAAATTTATGTTTTTCTTTATATTTTAATTTCAATTTTCGATTGGATTTTTAATTATTGAAAAAATATGCTGACCTGTTTAGAGCTAGACAACGATAATTTGTGATTGTGGGTTTGGCATTGGTGCTTTTGTATGTCTGCCTGATTAGATAGAGATTTTGGGCTTTAGTTGGTGCCCTTCAGCCTTCGGTTGCTAACCTCAGCTTCAACTGGACGAGAATTCTATAGTATGGGCCTTATCTAAGCCTCGTGGATGTTTGTTCGGCTCTGTTGTTCTTAATTGGGCTCTGTTTGTCGCTTGCTGAGTTTTTAGCCTGCCTGTCCGACATTGCATTTCCCTTTTGATTTGGGATACCCTTCTTGTTCCTTTTTGAACAATATCCCTATAGCTTACAATACATCTTAATGTTTTGTGATTTTGATACTCTATATCATATGTAGTAATGTCAGTCTTCTTATAGCTCTGAAATTTCTCCTAATAACAATAAAACAAACTGACAGCCCCAAAATGTTTTCCCAGTACAGGATTATGACCAGATTGAATTCATCAATCATGTGGTACTTCTTAACTCCATTTCTCCAAATATTTTACAATGAAAAAGTTACTATAATTTTATTCAAGACACAACTAGCACTGCCAAATTCTGCTCAACTTATTGGGATGTTAATGAATCTCTCATGAATTCTATTCTGTTGCATAATTTGAAACTGAGAGATGCTAAATAAGAGAAGAATGCATAATTGAATGAGAGATTGCACAAACTATCAAAGATATGATCAATGAAATAGCAGTGTGCCCAATATCGGCCATGGCATCAAGAACCCAAATTTCAGTTGACCACAGGACACAATTGGCTGGCTTCAACAGCAGTAGTCTTGTAATATGTACTTGAATGCAGAAACAAAAAAAAGTTAGGAGTATGTCTTGTTTATTTGCATCATAAATCTTGCATATACATACTTTTGCAATGATAAAAAAAAGCAGCAAGATAAATTGTTCTCCTCTCCTACTTAATATCATTGAAACGTGTTGGAAGACATATCATTGAAACAAACAAAACAAACAACCATTCACTTGTTGGAAGATATATCATTGAAACAAACAAAACAACAACCATTCACTCTATCTTACGATATGAGATCATGGAAGACATATACTTTTTTGCTGAAAGTAACTACTTAATGATTTGCAGTATGTTAACAGATACTTTGCTCAAGTGCTATATAATATGCAGCAACATGAGTTAATTAACCTGATAATTAGTGCTCTGCAGTAGTTAACAAAGAAATGTTCTTTTTCAGATGCAAAAAGCTCATGTTATCAACCAAGATGACAAATGTACATGAGAGAGAGATAGAGAGAGACAGAGAGACAGAGAGAGAGCAGAGGAATTATCATCGAAGATATGAATCTAATGATAAATGTATGGCTAGAAAAGAAAATGTAGGGAGACAGATGGTGGTGACTTATTAATAATATCCATTGTGAGAGCAGTGTTATTGGCCTTTAAAGTACTGAGGTGCAGATATTTGAGGAGTTTTTAACGAAGGTAGCAAAATTTTAGCTCCTCTTTTAAGAATAACAGTTTTTATTAAACTTTTCAACAATAGCGAAAAATAAGAGGGGGCAAGACCTAAGTAGCAAATCAAAAGTCCTATGCAGCCCCTGCTGTAGTTGAAAATTTTCATAAAAAGTGCAGTTGTTAAAAAGAGGGAGAAAATCTTTACAAGTTGAGAGAAATTCAGATATGCTCCTAAAACAAAACAAGGAATAGAGCTAAATAAAAAAAACAGTGGGAGAACCAAATGAAGGAGCAATAGGTGAAAAACAAAACTTAGAGCAATATAAGGCCAAAAGAATGAAGCACAAGCAGTGGAACAAACAATAGCACGTTAAATCCCCAAAAAAATGAAAACTAGAATCAGCAAATGAAGCAACTCACATTGAAATACAGCAGCTGTGATGCCTCTTGCTTTGAAAGTGAGGAATCATAGGTTAGTCCCAATCACATCGATCTTTTTTCTTTTTCTGGGCCGAGCTTCGTCAACAACATCATTTAATTCATCTTGGTCTGCCTTTTTGGAAAGAGCATAGGTATTGCAGAAGAGAGATTTTTGGTGAGAGCTACCACTTCCACTAGGACTAGCCTCCTCGTCATCATGGTGTTGTTGACCTTGTGCATCAGCTGATTTGGTAGGACAAGTAGTAGTGCTCTTGATGATGGATTTGTTCATCATGATCTGGTTGAGTTGTTCCACATCTTGCTCGTGCACCAAACGAAACCCACACTTCTTCACACAAGATTTTTTGTGTTCCAGCATTATGTCTTGATGAGAATAATAAGTTGTGAACAAAAACTTTATCTGACCGCATATCTTCTCAGATTGTATACGAGATACATAAATTACCCAAAGGTGATCTGACACAACATCGAATATAGTAAATTCTTTTGGAAATACTCCATGTGTCCGCATTCCTTGTGGGGAACAGCTAATTCGAACATAATGAACATCAGAAAGATTAGCCTGAACTTCAAACACCACACAAAAAGCAATTCCCATCCACTTGGTAGGTAGCTCCACAGTTAGGGAATCTCCCAAACTTTGATTACTGAACCACTCTGGAATTTTCCTTCCAGGAGTTAAAATTGTGAATCCGTAAAGAGGCCTAATAAAACGGAGTACCTGTACCATATACATAGATATATACGAGGTTAGTAAGCTGTAATTATTATTACAGCAAACAACAAAAGAGAGACAGACAGAGACAGAGAGAGAACCCGAGGCTGAAGGTATCGCTGTAGCATTTTCAGTATTATACTGTCGCAGCCTTCATTGTCAACCAATACAAAGCAATTGGCACAATTAAAATGTATTCTGTTCTTTAATGAGCAATTTGACGAAAGATGTGGTAACATTTTTAAGGAAGTGCAATTGGCTATGTTTATATCCACCAATGAGATAAGCTTAGAAAGATCTGGCAATTGTTCAAGACTTTGGCACCCATTCACCCAAAATGACTTAATCTTAGAAAGACATCCAATGCTTGCAGGAAGGCTAACAAAATTGTTTCCACTAAGACTTAATTTTTCTAAAGAGGACAAGCAACCAATATCACTGGGAAGATCCCCTTCACAAACGCCACAATTACTTAGATCCAAATACTTCAAAGAGAATAAACCATCAAGCGAAGCCAACACAAATGCCTTTCTTCCATTTAAGCGGGGGAGGCCCCACCAAAACCTTGATTTATTAGGTTGTGATCCACTTCTTCCATCCAAAGATAGATCCCTCAGTTTTTTCAAACCAACAATGCAGCGTGGCAGCTGTCTTATAGCAGTTCCATTCAGATGAAGCGTATGTAAACACTCCATCTCTCCCATGTTCTCTGGGAATTTGTCAATTTTTGAGCATCCACTCACCTCGAGGTGTGTAAGAGACTTCAAATTACAAATTTCACTCGGAAGACCCGCGAGATTTTTGCAATACTGTAGTGACAGATCAGTAAGAGACTTCAAATTACAAATTTCACTCGGAAGACCCGCGAGATTTTTGCAATACTGTAGTGACAGATCAGTAAGGCCAACCAGACATCCTATTGATGAAGATAATTTCTCAATGGACATCCCACTTAAATTAAGCGTTGACAAATTTTCATTTGCCTTGAAAATTCTGGAATCTTTTTCAATTTTGAGCAATAACCAAGATCCAAGCTTTTAAGACATTTGAGATTTGCAATTGACGGGTGAATCTCAACCAAATTCTTACAAAATTGAAAATCCAACAACTCAAGATTCGGAACGCCACTGAAATCTGGGGTTGTGGTCAAGTTTTTAGAGCCAAAAAGCTTCATTTTTTTCAAGTTGGGCAAGTCCTGTGCAATTCATAACAATGGTAGAATAGATAATTAGCTCAGATTTATTTTAATTTTTAAAACAAAATATTTAAAATAAAATAAAAAACTAATTTCTAGAATGGCATATGGTCACTACTCTTACCTTTCTTCCATCCCAAAGCCGAACAAGTTTGCTCTCACGCATCTTAAGTGCAATAAGGAAATTCGGTTGAAAACTTGATGGGAGAAATTTGGAAGGATACCAACTCCATTTGATAATTCTCAAGGAATTAGGAAGAATTCTGGGGCTTGAAGAAATGATCACATTATCAAATTCAAGAACTTTCAGGTTACACATCTTAGAGAAGGCTTCACAATTCCAATCTACCATTTCAAGTCTCGCCATGCGTAAGGCAATGCCTTTAATTTTGTATGTTGCCTGTAATTAAGAACAGTAAAGGAAAAGTTAATTGCACATTTAAGTCAAATTTCAAGATAAAAATAAATCATATTTCTTTAAAAACTTAGTATTTTCTACATAATTCTTACTGTATTGTTTATGAATACATGAGAGATATCATCACGATTGCACAATCGACTTCGTCTACCAGGCTCATCAGGACACTCCCGACGAACAATTTCCAATGCCATTTCCTGTATCAAATCATGCATCTCAACCGTGTTATTTGAAATATCAATAGTTAAAAGTGATTTCTGGACAAGAGCATTTATCCCAATATGACCACATAGGCCACAGCAGTCTAGTCTTTCAACTACACGCTCCTTGAACATCCCCTTGTGAAAAAATGCAACATCAAGAAATATATCCTTATTCATCTCATCCAGTCCATCGTAACTTATTTTGAGCAAATCAATAATTTGTGAGTTAGGAATTTTCTGCAGCTTATCCAATTCACTTTTCCATTCATATTGATCTCTCTTATACACTAAGCATCCCAAAAGTTTAAGAGCTAGTGGAAGTCCTCTAGCATAATTTACAAAACCCTTTGACAATTCCAAATAACCTTCCTCCGGCTCATTTTTTTTAAAGGCGTTCCAACTGAAGAGCTCAAGAGCATCATCATTACCTAACGCCTCTACCTTATATGATATATGTATATCATGTTTAACTAGCAACCGTTTATCTCTAGTTGTAATAATGATTATACTCCCCTTACCAAACCAATCCTTTTCACCAGCCAACTTTTCAAGATGGCTTGATTCACTCACATCATCAAGAATGAGAAGAACCTTTTTATTATACAAGCATTTCTTAATGACAGAGGTTCCCCACTGTTCATCCCAAACTTGAGTAATTTGATCCTTTAAGATTGGGGAAAGAAGTTGTCTTTGTAGATCAACAAGATTACCACGTTGAGAAACCTCTCTAACATTAGCAAGAAAGCAGCTAACTTCAAAATGGGTAGAAATGCTATCATAAACTAGCTGAGCAATGGTTGTTTTGCCAATTCCGCCCATCCCCCATATCCCTATAAAGCGAACATCATCCGTAGATGAGCTAAAAGCAAATCTACTTGCTCACGTATAAACTTCATTCCCACTAACCCTTTGGAATCTAACAATTTGAATCTGTGATGCACTTTCTCCCACACCCATTCAACAATATTTTCAATAAGCTTTCTTTCACACCTACAAGGAGGAAAAGTAAAAGCGATCATGAAGTCTAAAATATAGGACATACATATAACTTCGCCACTTGAAGTTACATCAAATGGCTTACGAAAAAACTTACTCATTCTTTGAATCAAACCCAGATAAATTGGCCACTTCAGTTAAAGCAGTTCTCCACCTCTTCACCCTTTCTCTGTCTTCCCTAAACCTTTCCTCATGCTCAGCGAACGCGCACGCAAAACTGCCGCTTTGTTTTCTCACATCGGAGGGATCCACACGATAAAACACTGGCAGAATTGTGCCCTTGGGTTTCATGCATTGGAGAATCTCTGTAAGCTCATCCAAGCACCAGGAAGAAGACGCATAATTTGGCGAGAGGACAACGATTGCAAGCCTTGATTCTTCGATTGCGTTGAAGAGCCCCGAAGAAATAGCTGTCCCTCTTTCAAGCTTTGGATCATCCTTGAATGTTTTAATGCCCCTGAGCTGCAATTCGTGGTATAAATGGGACACAAAGCTATTTCGAGTGTCCTCACCCCTGAAACTCAAAAACACATCGTGGTTTGATTGAGGAGCAGACTGATCAGGTGAAGGAAGAAAGGCAGAGTCTCTTTGGGTGCTCAGTGCCATTTGGCAATCTGCTGCTGCTGTAAACACCCAATGAAAATAAGAGAAAACAGAGAGAACTGGGAAACTAATATATGTTTTGTATTTCAACAGAGAGAAACAGAGGAATTCAACATATAAACATTAGAAGGAACAAAAATACATTTAAAACAAAAATATAATGCAGAAATTAATGTTTTACTTGAACAAAACAGAAATGTGGACGAAGCAAGCCAACAAGTTTAGCTTAGTGTTACCTCAACCTCGAAAAAATTACAGAGCCAGAGAATTTGTAAGACCAGCAAGCCAACCAGAACCTCACAAAATATACTTCTCAAGATCAGCCAAGAAACCGACAAGAAGAAACAAAGCTAGCAAGCCCCAGAAAAGAGAGAGACCTGGAAACCGTGTAGTGGTGAGCACGCGGTTTGTCTTTTCACCAATGAGAGTCATTTCTTTTTCTTTTTTCTTTTTTATGATAAAAGAAAGCTACATGATTCTTTTGCTTTTCGATGAGTCCTTTCTTTTGATTGGATCAGGCGAGTTATTTGGATTATGAGGACCGCCATATGTGGTCCTCAAATGCATACCTATATTATTAGCCGTAGAATTAAATTGAACCGTCCAGATTTGAAATTAAAAGAACAACGCCACAACCGCTTAGCACAGCCGCACCCACCTTTTACACAACAAACATTACCCGTGTCTTTTTCTTCAAGAAGTTAATTCTAGTTTTGTTCTCCGTTTTGCCCGACAGATTTGCTCATATGTCCGAGGGCCATGAAATAAGTATTCAGATCGAAGGATTTCAGATGCGTGGAAACTAAGACATTAGATGGTGGCAATTACTTGATCTTTTCATCACAATATATATGGCGTAAAATTTGGTTTAAGGCATCAAGGATTTTCCGTCTAGATCAATAAAGAGATAAATAAATAAAAACTTTTGTTTACTATGAGAAAGGAAACGAAAAATGTAATTAGTAAAAATTTAAAATTTGAAAAGCAATTTGTGCAGATAACATAGTCAAAGGGTCTCGTCCTTTCCTAGCAAATATTTTAGACTAAAACTTTAGGCATCCATTATTGCATTGCATCTCTTTTTGTACTATATTGAAAATGGACCAAAGTTGGTTTTTTTTTAAAATATTAAAATTACATTAGACCAAAGTCCACTTTCATTCTTTCAAAACCAACACAAAGGGCTTTTGTTTTTGTGTTTGGGCCATTACTTGGTTTAAATTCACTTAAATGCCCATAACTCAAAGTATCTCAGCCTTGACCCACACTAAAGTCAGAGAATGGGTAGCATTTACCAAGTTGACCTACGTGACCTTCTGAAAACGGGTTTTCCCCATTAAGAGTGACTTGATCACCGTCTCTCTCAGTACGGAAGCAAGCCGGCTAATTGACGCCAAAATCAAGAGGAGCCATCTTCCGACTGGTTTTCCATATGCAAAAGGATAGCAAATCAAAGAAACATCCCATCAAATCATCATATCGAGGCTGCTACTTCTTGTGCTATGTTGCTTTGTGCTTTTTGATGAAATATGTCCTCGTTTGCACCAGAGAGATTTGTGAGGCTTCTTCTTTCTCGCTGCGTTGGCGTGGATTATACATTTGGTTTCAGAGACGGACATAGAAGAGGGCGCACGAGACCGTATCTGGCTGCAATTGACCGATGAGAGAGAGAGAGAGAGAGAGAGAAATAACCGGTGAGTAATAATCCAGTTTTGAGTTTTTTTATATGAACTTCACACTAAAGTGTAAATCAGGAAGTCTGTATATTAAGTAAACTATAAAAATAAAAAATAAAAAAGGCTGGCAATAGTAGGGTGTGTTTATAAAGTCTATCTAATGTAAGGTATGGTGTGTTTATAAAGTCAATTTCATGTAGGGTATCTCTATGATTCTATATCTAGAAATGGGTTTCTTTATAGTTATCTATACTTTTTTTTAATTTTTTTAAATAATTGTTTTTTTAATTATGGAAGAAGGCGATGACATTACCCTATTGGGAAAAAAATTACATTGAGTTAATTGTTTTATTAGTCCCCCAACTTTGATCGGATTTGCATTTGAGTACCTTAATTTCCAAAATGGTACCCGTGGTCCTTTAACTTTAGTTTCGTTTGGACAACTAGTCCCACCATTACTTATGTCAATTTTTTCGTTAAATTTAAGGGTAGATGGGTCTTTTCAGGTTGGTTTTATTATCCCCATTCTGCAACTTGCCATCCCTCTGAAAAAGACCTTGAAGAGCCTGCAACCAAAAACCCAAAGAACCAAAAATTGCAATCTGCTTCTGCAACTCGCATATTGGTTGAGTAAAAGTTGGAATCGTCAAGTTTGGAAGCTTGGAGAGCAGATTACTCGTCGGCGTCGACGCCCAAGTCACTACCAGAATCCATAATCAATTCTAGAATCATTTTCTCCAACAAATCTAGCCAAGAAAATCATTCAGTCGTCTCAGCAGAGGAGATAGATCACCAACCAACCAACAACTGTCAGTTTTCAAATTGAAATGACATCAAATATATATAGAGATGATGATTGAGATGAATAACCTAGTGGTGGCGGGGCAAGTGTGTTTGAAGAGTGCGAGGATTGTTCCCAATCCGAACAAAGTAGCACTAGGAGGATGCCCTCGAAACCTTGTCAATGTCGTTAGCAAAGGCAAATTATGTGGCAATATTTTCATTTCTTCACCACCACAATTAGTAGTAGCTGCAACCACACCAATTCTAGTCCCAATCTTGAGAAGAAAAAGATTAATGGCTACTTCCAACTCCAATGCTAACATGGCCAACAAAAAGGAGACCTGCCCTTTTATTCCTTCTTCCTCCTCTTACGGTGACCCCTGCCCGGATCTCTTTTTCAACGCCCTCATACCAGACGACTGGAGGTATACTAATCCACCCTGCCTTAAATATTTGAAGCAACTTCTTCCCTTAGCCTGATCCCACAATCCCCTTACCACCCTCAAGCTCATCTTCAGTGTCGACTCTATTTGTTTTTGTGACACAAAGTTCGACACGGCCGTACTTTGGCTTCACCAGAACCACCCCAAGACTTCGTTCAACACATTTCTCGGATCCACGACCGCGGCGGAGGATCGGGTTATATCCGTGGCTATTTTCTTGGCGTGGTTCATAAGTCCCCTCGCGTACTCATTGGCATCGATGCCTTTCCTGGCCCAACCGCCGATGCCATTCGCCACTCCGATAGTCTGGGCATCATAGCAGATGAAGTGGGCGTCTTCGCTCAAGGGTCTTTCCTGGTTCTCTCAAAGAATCTAAAAGAGTAAAAGTTTTTTTTGTCCCTCAAAGCCAACCTAAAAAGACCCATTTACCCCTAAATTTAACGAAAAAATTGACAAAAGTAACGATGGAACTAGTTGTCCAAACGAAACTAAAGTTAAAGGACCACATATACCATTTTGGAAATTGAGGTACTCAAATGAAAATTTGGTCAAAATTGGGGGATTAATAAAACGATTAATCCTTGATTAGGCGATGAAACACTTTCCCCCCATAGCAAACCCAACACAGTTTTTTCAAACCAACAATGGAGCGCGACAGCTGTCTTATGGAAGTTCCATCCAATTGAAGCAACTGTAAACATTCCATCTTCTCAAACTTCTTTGGGAGTTTGTCAATTTTTGAGCATCCATTCACATGGAGTACACTAAGTGACTTCATATTACAAATTTCACTCGGAAGACCCAAGAGATTTTTGCAATCCATTAGAAACAGAATAGTAAGGCCAACCAGACATCCTATTGATGAAGGTAATTTCTCAATGGACGTCGCCTGTAAAATAAGTGATGACAAATTTTTCATTTTCCCTGAAAATTCTGGAATCTTTCTCAATTTTGAGCAAAAACCAAGATCCAAGCTTTTAAGACATTTGAGATCTGCAATTGATGGGTGAATCTCAACCAAATTCTTACAACTTCCAAAATCCAACTCCTCAAGATTTTGAATGCCAGAGAAATCTGGGGTTGTGGTCAAGTTTTTAGAGTAACGAAGGTCCATTTTTTTAAAGTTCGGCAAGTCCTGTACAATTCATAAACAATGGTAGAACACATAATTAGCTCAGATTTATTTTAATTTTTAAAACAAAATATTTAAAATAAAATAAAATAAACTAATTTCTAGAATGACATATGGTCACTACTCTTACCTTTCTTCCATCCCAAAGCCGAACAAGTTTGCTGTGACGTTGTTTGTGCCTAATAAAACACGGTCATGAACTGATTGAAGGGACTTCCCTTCGGCCCTGGCGCCTACCGTTTCGTCAAGCATTTCGCCCCCTAAGAGCAAAAGAAAAGTTGCAAAGGCAGAATCCCCTCGGCCTCGTGACCGCAGTTTTGAAGGCCGAGCCGAAGGCCGCAAAAGACACGGTCTGAAAAAGCTGTGGTTGAATCTAGACCTGGCAAACGGGTTGTATTAACGGGTTTCGGGTCGTGTTCGTGTCAACCCGTTAAGTTAACGGGTTAACACGACACGACCCGTTAAGTTAACGGGTGACAAATCCTAGACCCAAACACGACCCGTTACAATTTACGAATATCCGACACGACCCGTTAAGAAGAAAGAAAGAAAAGAAAAAGAAAAAAAAAGGGGAACAACACGGCTTCTCTACCTAGCCAGCTAACACCGCATTCTTTGTCTTTTTTCCCCCAAACTCTTTCTGGCAGCTCAAGTCTTGAGAAGTTTCCAGAGATTTCAGTTATTATGGAGGAGCTACAAGTGCTTCACTTAGATGGGATTGCAATTAAAGAACTGCCCTCGCCAATTAATAAGTGCAGAAGAGCTAACCCCACTGTAATATGCCATAGTTCACCTCAGGTGCCAGTAGCATATCACAAAAAGCAGCAGTTACTGCCCTAGGTCTTGGCTATGTTGATGGAGAGGCAATTTCTATTATGGTGAAAGCATTCAGGGAGTGACGAGATTTCTTGGTCAAAAGCTTTAGTGAACTTTATGGTGTTAAGATTTCAAAACCCAAGGTACCAGATATGATAATTCGTTTATTTCCTCTTTATTTTTCTCATTTTCCTTTCCCCCTTGTCTGGAGTGTAGCAGTCCTTGACCAAAAAGAGCAGAAGAGAAGAAGAGAAGAAGAGAAGAAGAGAAGAACGAGAGGAAGAAGAAAAGGAAAAGGGGAAAGAAGAAAAAGACAAAAAAGAAAGAAGAAAACTAAAGAGGAAAAGAGGAAGAGTAAAAGAAAAAATATATATTTTGCATAATTACAAAATTAACCTCTTTAATGGGTGGTTAACGGGTTAACCCGTTTTCGACCCGACACGACCCGTTAGCTTAACGGGTGGCTAACGGGTTCACCCGTTTTCAACCCAACCCATTAAGCTCAACCCAAATACTGATAATTTCTTGCGAATTCGTGTCGTGTACAATATTGCCAGGTCTAGTTGAATCGCCACGTGGCCACAGGGTCTCACGCTCCATTTAATGAAGTAATGCCTCTGACTTCACAGCAAAACCCACTAGTCACAAGAAACATTCAATGCACGAGGGAGGTGACTGAAGTCAGGATTTGGTGATGGGAATCAGGGTGGTTAGGCGCAAACATTCTCACAAGTAATCTTATGACTTAGGGTCAGATCCCCAACCACCAGACCAGGGCATTAAATGCATTCCCACGGCCAAAGGGGCAGAACCCACGATCAGGGTGGTGGTCAGGATTTGCCGAGATTTATGGGGGTCACACCACCATGCTTCTCAACCCCAAACCACCATGCTTCACGATCTCAAATGCCGATTTGACTACCCACTTGCCCCGGTCATGCTCCACCACGCAAGTCTTGTCAGCCTCGAATGTCCTCCAGGACTCCTATAAATACTAAGCTCAGGACTACATTCAAAAGGTTCAAACACCAAAACCAAAAGCCTCCCACGGAGCAAATTATATTTTCCTGTAATGCACTTTCAAATTTGCTTTCTTAGGAGTAGTGGTAGACTGTAAGAAAAATCCATTCATCAATATATCATATGACCCTTGATTTTCAAGGCGCCGGAGCACCATCTCTGTTATCGCCTCACTCACCCCATATATCATACGACCGTCACTCTCTGAGCAACGCGCCGGAGCACTGCCTAAAACCCGCCACCAACACCACCACTAAACGGCCTTGTAGCTCAGGCCTTAGTTCCTCACTCAAACACGATCGTTTGATTAGGAGTCAAACGCAAAACAGGCGCAACATTTAAACCATCTTCTATCTGAACCTCATCATCATCTCGATGCACGGTAGACCGTGCTGGCATGCCCGCGCACAACCGCACCGCATCCAAAAGGAGGACGTCACGTGTTGACGCACATCCCCTCGGCCCGGAGCACCAAGCGGCGAGATTTGCGACGGACCAACACTTTTGGCACGCCCGGTGGGATTTGTCAAAAAACTTATGGTGGAAACTAGGGCACAGGCAAAACTCAAAAACAAAACAGTCGAAATGACTTCCGAGGCTCCTGAGTCCACCTCACCAATCACTGTCACCGAGACCGAACACGCGGTCAGAACCTCGGCCAGCGGTCCAATAACGATGGATCGCACGGCCGAGTCCATGGGCGAGCAAGCAGTCGTCGAAGATCTGATGGCGAAGCAGGCCTACAGGATAGAAACATCCTTTATGGCCGCAATGGACAGATTCTCCTCGGAGCTATAGACGCTTTTTCAGGAGAGGATGCCGGTGACATCGTCCGCAATGCCTCCCAGAGCCGGACAGAGAGGCCAAGAGCGCGAGAGGTTTGAGTCATACGGCGAGAGCAGTAGCCTCGGCGTCTCTGGCTGCACCTAAGCGTCAAATTACGGCTAGCATTCACAGCCGCCGACAAACAACTGAGGGCATTCCCAGCCAACATGGGTAAATCCCGGACCGACCTACCCGGTAGAGACGACGTACGGCCCACTCCATGCTTTGGCCATGTCACTGGGGCAAAGCAGCCCCGCACAGTCCGCGGTCCAGCAACTCGGCCCAGTCCACACTGTGGCCGTCCAGACCCATCCCGGCCCAAGCAACTCGACCGCTGCTTCATCACAGCAATACGGTCAGGCTCCCATCTTCAGTACGTTTCGGCCATTCCAACAACAACCCATTCGAACCCCGGTCAAACCTACGGCGCATATCTGGTACCACCCAGCTCGGTCGCAACAGCCGAACCCCCCGTTCAAGTGGCCCAGCAGGTAAGGCCGCAGAACGAGGGGCAACAAGTTCCACGGCCAGTCGCGGTCCAACGAGAAGCGCCCCCTCAGGACCCTCTGACCGAAGACGCTCGGCGTACGACCAAGGATGACTCAGCCCAGAGACGGCCGGGGGCAGCGAGTTCCACTGAGCTGTACCCGCTCGGAGAGGCCAGGAGTTGGCGTGACTTGCTCTCTAGGGCTTCTTGGGCATGCCGCGCATCAAAGCACTCCATGAGCACATTTCCCTATATCTTGACCTACGGCCATGACATTCATAAACTAATGGAGCTAGAGGTCCGATGTCTTCAAGTTTTCGCACAGCTGAGGTGAAAGACGGAGAGCTGCGCGCAAACCGTGCCCCGGAGTTTAGGAAAGTTAGAACAGTCAAGACTCACCGCTTACAGTTTGGCGCGAGTTCAGGAAAAAAATGGCACCGAAGGCCTACGACAAAAAAGTCAAAAAGAAAAAAGGGGGAAGTGGGCGAGCAAGCTAAATAAACGGCGCGGCCAATATAAAGCAAATGACACACATTCAATTAATCAGAAAAGAAGGCCCACGTTTAGACAAGAGATTGTTTTTTTTTTTTTTTTTACAAAAGAGAAAAAAAAACGGCCGGTCATGACCGATCACAACACAAAACATAATAATATATACATTTGCATGTATCTGTATCTGTGGGAAGAGGAAAAAAGAGGGGTTTTAGTTATTACATCCCAAAATCCTTGAACGGCCGCCCACCTAAACCCCTTCACTAAACATCCCCCAGATTAGGCACGTTATCCTCCTCCAGGCAATGTTCTCACCATCTATATCCGCCTGCCACCTCGCCCGGATCAACTTCCTCTCGGCCAATGCCTTCTTTTTCTCGGTCGCCGCCTTAAGGATTTGCCTGGCCGAAGACTTCAGCTCGGTTCCGACCGCGACTGCACCATCTCGGCACTGAAGGATGAGATCTCGACGGGCCTAGAGATCGGCAATATGAACCTCGACCTGCCCAAGTTCCTCATTCTCTCTTTGGATGACGAGGTCATTTTCCTTCAAGCGAGCCATGGCAGGTTGGACTTGGTCTTTTATCGCCGACAGCTCTTGCTTAAGTGAGCATCCCTCGGTCATCCTTATGTTCGCCTCAGCATACCGACCGATCATCTCCTCGCCCTCGGCCAAGTGAGCCTGTAGCTCGTCCAGTTGAGCCGAGTCAAGCAGACCCAACGCCATGGCCGTATCCAGACAGGACCTAAACTCCATGAATGCCTCAGTCGTGGTCATTTGGTGAACCCCAAGGAATAGGTACTCCCGGAGCCTTTGGATGACAGCCCTAGAGTCCTCGTCCAAAGGGGCCGAGGCCGAGCTGCCTCCTTCTTCGTGAAGACTGGCATATAACTCCTCGAGATCATCGGATGAGGTGGTTCCCTGAAAATGGAATAAGGGAGTTAAAATGGGAAACAACCAACTAGGACATGGCAAGTGACAAGGTGAAAATCTAAACACTCACTTCAGCGGCCGACGGCGCGCCAGGAGCTTATGCAGCCACAAGCTCGGTCAGAATCGTCGAGGAGACAGGTTCGGCACGTCAGTAGCTATAGCCTCGACCGCTGCAAGCTCAGTCAATGTCGTCGAGCTTTGGGACCGCGGTGCTGCGGGCATACTTACAGCGACCGCGAGTAGCGACAGTGACGACCGGGGAGGCTGGAAGCAAAAATTCGGTCAAAGGCACGTGGCAAAATTCTGAAAATAAAACGAAGGTACAGTAAAAACAAAATGCTTACCGAGCGGATCATGATGCCACCTGGACGACGAGGGGCGGACGGCAACGGCTCAACGAGCGTGGTACGACCAAGGTAGGCACGACGGAGGCGGCCGAAGGAATTTCCACCGGGATGGCCTGCGTTGGGTCCACGGCAAGGACCTCGTCGTCTGGCACGTCCGCGGCGGCCTCCTCAGTGGCTGGCACCTCTGGAACCGTTGCCTCGGCATCCATCATTACCGCCACCTCGGCTGTGGCCGTCCCCTCAACTGCTACCTCTGCAGCGGCCACCTCATCAGCCGACTCCTCGGGCACTGCCTCGCCCTAAGGAAAAGACTAGATTATCAGAAAAGAAAGAGGAGGGTGTGGCCTGAAAAAGAAGAAAAAAAAGTGATCAATGAGGAGTACTTACGGTCACGAGAGGGGCGTCGCTCACAATCCCAGGGGGGACTTCTTCCTCGTCCTCGGCCTTTCGAAAGAATGAGGAGGACCCTTTTCCTCGGCCGTTCTACCACCGCCATCTCAACTGCAACATCTTCGACCGTCGCGGCCTCAACCGCTGCGGCCCCTGTGTTTGGGGCCTCTCGATCCCTCTTGCGACCCAGGGCTGTGTGTACAGGGAGAAGTCAAAGAGGTAAGAAGCAAGTAAACAAAGACAGAGGTGGCTCGGAGAAGCTAACGGCAAAGCGAAAAAGATAGAGGGCTTACCAATGGCAGCGATCGGTCGAGCCAGCGGGGCAGATGGAACGGTCCTATGCGCCGAAGCTTTTTGCGCCCCCACTACAGCCGGTGCTCTGGGGGTCGGGGCCGCAGTTGAGGTCGCGACCGCTGCTCTAACCAAAGGAGGGGCCGCCACCCTGGGTACAGCCACGGCCGGCGTGCTCGGTCAAGGAAGCACGGCCGGGGCCTTTTTCCCCTTGGCAGCCTTGGGGACGAGGGGGTCCCAGTCTGCATTCTTCAGAGCCCCCCTCACGGCCTCCTCAACGGGCCGAATGAATCTGGCCGAGATGCACTCCTCGTACCAGACTCGTCCATCCTCGTCGTACGCATTACGACGCAGCCAAGGCGTTAGAGTGAGGAAGGTCATTCCCTTTTGAAGCTGAAAGGAAATGCCAGCCACGCCGTGCTGTTGGGCGACGTCGGCCCTCCAAGACGAGAGCTGATTGGTTGATAACGGGGGAAGTGGTGCCGTCTGGATCAAGCCAAATTGCCGCGCCACGAAGTTTGGCAGATAAACCTCGGCCCCAGCCTTAGACATGCCGCAGTGAAGGTCGCGCGCGACCAGGAAGGAGCCCCAGATTTCCTTCAAATCGTTCTCTGTTTCACCATCAGGGATCACAGAGAGGTCGTGTGCCAAGAACAACGGGTACGGCCGAGCAAGGCACACCCGGAACTGTGACCCAGTCCTCTTGACCAAGCCATAGAAAAATTTATAACAGGAAGTCGAGGTATTATGCTTCATGGGGACCCGGGCAAACGCATTGGCCAACGGCTCGGTGTCGGTAATATTGGCCGCTCCCCTCATGTCCGGGAAATACGCCTGCAGCAAGAACTGGAAGGCCCACAGTGGACGACCGTGCTTCGGCTTCATCCCGTCCGTGACAACGTCGTGAAGCGTGTGGTAGATATGACCGAGGAGGAACGGGCCGAGCGCCAGCCTTCCGCCCTGCGCAAGATAGTCGGCCAGGTGGGCGAACTCCAGGGTGACTTTGTTCGCCTGGGTGCAAAACACGAACTTGCATAGCCAATACAACAAGAACGCGGCATGCTCGACCTCGCCTAAAGGAGCGATGGAATCGTCATCAGCGCTGTCCTCCACACCGAAGTTTCTATAGAAGCTGGAATAGTTGAGCATGTTCTTCGCCTTGCTCCCAGCAAGCTACTTACAACTCCATTCGGCCTCAGGGGCCACCAGAGCGGCATTTACTTCCACACCGAGGGGAGAGAGGCCGAATAAGGCAGCCATGTCTAGAACGGTCAGCGTCATCATACCAAACCGAAGGTTCATAGTATTTGTGGCCGACGACCAGAAGCATAGGGTCGCGGCCAAGAGCGACCGATCCATGACGAGCGGCCGGTCGAACAGCTTGATCAAGTGGTAGATGCCCTGATCCTTCCATTGCTAGTCGAAGAAATGCTCCATCCTCGGCAGCCATTTCTCCCAGTCCGGGGTCGAGGTTGGCCATTGGGGCTGAGGTCTGGCGACATTCCAATCTTGGAAGTCCCCCCCCATCAAAGGCCAAGAGGTCCACCAAATTGTTCTTCATATGAGCCACCAGCCTCTCCAACATCCCGCCATCTACAGAGGGGCTGAGGACGTAGGAGTCGGTGGCGGTGCCATCGTCATCAGTCCAAGGTGTGACGATGTTGGGTAAGACCGAGCCCTGGATTTCTCGGCAAATGTTTTCGAACTCAGTCTGGAAGACTTGGGACCGAGCTTCAACAGATGTAGGGGTGTTAGAGGTCATTGCAACGGATTAAAGTAAGGGTATGTTTGGAAAAAGTCGAAGGAAGGGTGATGAACACGAAGAACACCAGGGAGCCGAGTGCTCAAAAAAGGGGCGAAGAGTTCGAGAGTTTTCAGAGAAATACAAGAAAAGCGACTGAAGTCGGTGGTCACTAACAAAGGGGGATAACTATGCAGAAAGGGGTTGAGGTGCTGAAATATGGAGTTCGAAAGGGTTGAAGAGTTGAGAGAAAGGTTTGGCAGAATTTAGGCGTCTGAAGGTTCTGAAAGCGTAAGGAAGGAATGAAGAAGGACATGCTTTTATATTGGCACTAGAATTCGAAACGAAAGGGCGTGGCTCTCTCGAGAGACGTAACGGCCTGACAAGCGTGCTCAAAAGGCGCGATGACGTGTCGAAAGCCCAGAGGCCGTCGCTTCGTTTGAGAGGACCAAACGACGGCTCGCGCAAGTCTGGGCAATGATGGCCTGCGAGACGTGCTTGCGCATTTAATCCGCCAATTGACCTACGCATTTAAAGCACCAACTGTCAATCACTTCAGGGGAAATGCAAAGGGTCCATCCCTTGGAATCCTTTCGACCTCTGCCCGGGCCGCGACCGAAGAATCCAGGGATGTGGGGGCAATGTTTGTACCTAATAAAACACGGTCATGAACTGATTGAAGGGACTTCCCTTCGGCCCTGGTGCCTACCGTTTCATCAAGCATTTTGCCCCCCAAGAGCAAAAGAAAAGTTGCAAAGGCAGAATCCCCTCGGCCTCGAGACCGCAGTTTTGAAGGCCGAGGCCGAAGGCCGCAAAAGACACAGTCTGAAAAAGCTGTGGTTAAATCTCCACGTGGCCTCAGGGCCCCACGCTCCATTTAATGAAGTAATGCCTCTGACTTCACAGCAAAACCCACTAGTCACAAGAAACATTCAATGCACGAGGGAGGTGACTGAAGTCAGGATTTGGTGATGGGAATCAAGGTGGTTAGGCGCAGACATTCTCACAAGTAATCTTATGACTTAGGGTCAGATCCCCAACCACCAGACCAGGGCATTAAATGCGTTCTCACGGCCAAGGGGGCAAAACCCACGATCAGGGTGGTGGACGGGATTTGCCGAGATTTATGGGGTCACACCACCATGCTTGTCAACCCCAAACCACCATGCTTCACGATCCCAAATGCCGATTTGACTACCCACTTGCCCCCGTCAGGCTCCACCACGCAGGTCTTGTCAGCCTCGAATGTCCCTCCAGGACTCCTATAAATACTAAGTTCAGGACTACATTCAAAGGGTTCAAACACCAAAACCAAAAGCCTCCCACGGAGCAAATTATATTTTCCTGTAATGCACTTTCAATACCTTTATTTGCTTTCTTAGGAGTAGTGGTAGACTGTAAGAAAAATCCATTCATTGATATATCATACGACCCTTGATTTTCAAGGCGCCGGAGCACCATCTCTGTTATCGCCTCACTCACCCCATATATCATACGACCGTCGCTCTCTGAGCAACACGCCGGAGCATCGCCTAAAACCCGCCACCAACACCACCACTAAACGGCCTTGTAGCTCAAGCCGTGAACTTGACGGCCGAGATTCGTTCCTCACTCAGCCACGATCGTTTGATTAGGAGTCAAACGCAAAACAAGCGCAACATTTAAACCATCTTCTACCCGAACCTCATCATCATCTCGACGCACGGTAGACCGTGCTGGCACGCCCGCGCACAACCGCACTGCATCCAAAAGGAGGACGTCACGTGTTGACGCACATCCCCTCGGCCCGAGCACCAGGCCGCGAGATTTGCGACGGACCAACAGACGCATCTCAAGTGCAATAAGGAAATTCAGTTGAAAACTTGATGGGAGAAATTCGGAAGGATACAAACTCCATTTGATACTTCTTAAGGAATTAGTTAGAATTCTGGGACTTGAAGAAATGATCACATTGTAAAATTCAAGAACTTTCAGGTTACACATCTTAGAGAAGGCTTCACAATTCCAATATGCCCTTTCAAGTCTCGCCATTCGTAAGGCAATGCCTTTAATTTTGTTTGTTGCCTGTAATTAAGAATAGTAAATGAAAAGTTAATTGCACATTTAAGTCAAATTTCAGTTTAAAAATAAATAATATTTCTTCCAAAACTTGCTATTTTCTACGTAATTTCTTACCGTATTGTTTATGAATACATGAGAGATATCATCATGATTGCATAATCGACTGCGTCCACTAGGCTCATCAGGACACTCTCGATGAACTATTTCCAATGCCATTTCTTGTATCAAATCATGCATCTGAACATTCTGTTTTGATATAGTTAAGAGTGATTTCTAAACGAGAGCATTTATCCCAATATGACCACATAGGCCACAACTATCTAATATTTCAATTACTTCATCCTTGCCCTTCCCCTTGTGGAAAAATGCAACATCAAGAAAAATGTTCTTGTTCATCTCATCTAGTCCATCGTAACTTAGTTTGGACAAATAAAAAATTGTTGGCTCAATCATTCTCCATAGCTTATCCAATTCACTTTTCCATTCATCTTGATCTCTCTTATACACTAAGCATCCCAAAACTTTAAGAGCTAGTGGAAGGCCTTTGGCATAATTTACAAAACGCTTAGATAATTCCAAGAAACCTTCCTCAGGCTCATTTTTTTTAAAGGCGTTCGGACTAAAGAGCACAATAGCATCATTATCACTTAATGCCTCTACCTTATATGATATATGTATATCATGTTTAACTAGCAACCGTTTATCTCTAGTTGTAATAATGATTATACTCCCCTTACCAAACCAATCCTTTTCACCAGCCAACTTTTCAAGTTGGCTTGATTCACTCACATCATCAAGAATGAGAAGAATCTTTTTATTATACAAGCAATTCTTAATGACAGAGGTTCCCCACTGTTCATCCCAAACTTGAGCAATTTGATCCTTTAAGATTGGGGAAAGAAGTTGTCTTTGTAGATCAACAAGACAACCACGTTGAGAAACCTCTCTAACATTAGCAAGAAAGCTGCTAGATTCAAAATGGGTAGAAATGCTATCATATACTAGCTTAGCAATGGTTGTTTTGCCAATTCCGCCCATCCCCCATATCCCCATAAAGCGAACATCATCCGTAGGATGAGCTAAAAGCAAATCTATGTGCTCACGTATAAACTTCATTCCCACCAACTCTCTGGAATCTAACGATTTGAATCTGCGATGTACTTTCATCCACACCCATTCAACAATATTTTCAATAAGCTTTCTTTCACACCTACAAGGAGGAAAAGTAAAAGGATCATGAAGTCTAAATTATAAGACATACATATAACAAGATATGAAGTTACATCTAATGGCTTATGAAAAAACTTACTCATTCTTTGAATAAAACCCAGATAAATTGGCCACTTCAGTTAAAGCAGCTCTCCAGCTCTTCACCCTTTCTCTGTCTTCCCTAAACCTTTCCTCATGCTCAGTGAATGCGCACGCAAAACTACCGGTTTGTTTTCGTACTTCGGAAGGATCCACATGATAAAACACTGGCAGAACGGTGTTCTTGGATTTCTTGCATTGGAGAATCTTTGTAAGTTCATCCAAGCACTAGGAAGAAGACGCATAATTTGGCGAGAGAACAATGGTTGCAAGCCTTGATTCTTCGATTGCATTGAAGAGCTCTGAAGAAATATGTGTCCCTCTTTCAATCTTAGGATCATCCTTGAATGTTTTAATGCCCCTGAGCTGCAATTCGTGGTATAAATGGGATACAAAGCTTTTTCGAGTGTCTACACCCCTGAAACTCAAAAACACATCGTGGTTCGGTTGAGGAGCAGGCTGATCAGGTGAAGGAAGAAAGGCAGAGTCTCTTTGGGTGCTCAATGCCATTAGGCAATCTGCTGCTGCTGAAAACACTCAATGAAAATAAGCCTTTTGCTAACTAAATAGAAAGATGATGAGAAACGGCAAAAAAGAAAAGGATTAAAATTTAAACCAGAGGAGAAATAAGGACGTTGAGGAAACAAGTTTCAGAGCAAAGAAAAGGAAACAACAATAGAGAAACAGAGAGAACTGGGAAACTAATATATGTTTTGTATTTCAACAGAGAGAAACAGAGGAATTCAACATATAAACATTAGAAGGAACAAAAATACGAACTTCAACATATAAACAGAAATGTGGACGAAGAAACCAACAAGAAGATACAAAGCTAGCAGCCTCAGAAAAGCGAGAGACTTGGAAACCGTGTAGTGGCGAGCACACGGTTTCTCTTTTCACCAATGAGGGAGGAAGAACCCCATAAAAGAAAGCTACATGATTCTTTTCACCAATCAGTGCATTTTATTTTATTTTATTGTCACGTGAATTATGTGAGTGGTTGCATAATTTTCTTTTGGACAAGTTCAACTCTATACACATATACATACTGATTTAAAAATTGGCTGCGCACATTTCAAATAAAGTCAGAGGAAATGGATCTTTCCATGGAGAAGCCAAGAAATTTCCCATGTGAAATTGGGTCTATTCATTTTCCGCACACAAAAAGACAAAATAGTGGAAAAGAAAATGATGAAGCAGAAGGGCGGATCCATGTTAGGGCTCTAGCCCAGTGCGGATTAGAAAATAAGTTCGAGTGGAGTCGTTTTATTATGAGGACCGTCATATATGGTCCTCAAGTGCATACCTGTATTATTAGCCGTAGAATTAAATTGAAGACGCCTCTTCATGCTCTCTTATCGTGCGGGCGAAAGGACAGTCCAAGAAGGCTGAAGCATAAAGAAGCTTGGCAGACTCAGGAAGCCAAGAGAACAGCCTGTTTTCCCAAAAATTATGG
This sequence comes from Prunus armeniaca, assembly GCA_903112645.1. Taxonomy (NCBI): domain Eukaryota; kingdom Viridiplantae; phylum Streptophyta; class Magnoliopsida; order Rosales; family Rosaceae; genus Prunus; species Prunus armeniaca. The sequence continues at coordinate 2,125,687 of CAEKDK010000008.1, forward strand.
AAAGCTGGGTGCAAAGAGGAGACGGATCATAGGGGGGCACCCTCACCTTGTCACTCCTGTTCCTCCAGGACGTTCTCATAGCCTTAATTTCTTGAGGCGTCATGGAAAGATTCTGGAACGACCTGAACAAGCCCGAATTGCCTACTCACGAACTGGGGTTTATAGGTCTCCACCCCATAGGCGCACTTCTTATCAGTGTAATCCCCGCCGAAGAAAAGATCTCAACTGGACTGACAGGAGACGCTCATCTCGGCATAGAGCTTAGACCTGAAATCAGTCAACCCCCTCCAATGCCTAGGAGCTTCATGAAGGCCCTCTCTATAAACCAAGGCATGTCACAGAATAGCGAACCTAGCCAAGTTGATTTAGGCCTTTGCTTGCAGTCTCTGAAGAAGAAGAAACATTCTTCAGTGCTAACCAACCTCTTGGGGTTGGTAGCCAACGTGGTGGCTAGAACCTCATCTTCAAGATACTCCAACTTTTCATTCTCAAGCTCAGGAAATTCCAACCATATCTGGGCCATCCAAATATGACCACATATGGCAAGATTCAGAGGGTTGATGGTGATTTGATAAAGGCAATGGTAAAGGGAGGCCAACATGAAAGGGCCCGTAGCCAAGCCTGTCTCATTGTGAAGAGCCTCTGCCAAGTGCATATATTCCGGCTTCACAGCTCCATCAGCATGGGGAAAAATGAACTTGTTTAGCCAAAAAGGCAAGAACGTCATATGTTCTTGGTCGCGATCAATCACTCCCTGATACGTCATATGAACCCAGAATAGGTTCTCAAGCGCACAATTTCGGTCCTACTAGCCCTCATCGGAATCCCAACTTTACGATTCCTCATCTTATAGTCCCCCAAAACGTTGATGCTCATGCCCGAAGGCCTGAAACCAAAAAGGGCCGCCATGTCTAACAAAGTAGGGGTCATAGGGCCAGGACCAAAGGCGAAAGTGTTGGAAGAACTATCCCAAAACCAAAGGGCAGATCCCAAAAACGAGGGATTTAGGTCAATTTCAATTTTTTGACAGCAAAATGGCATAATAAATCCCGTTTTGCACCCACTTATCCTTAAACAGGGGCAACATTTCATCCACCCAGCCAGCCCAAGAGAGATAGTCTTCGGGGAGAGCCATATCAGGACTCGAACCCAACTGTTCCAAATTCGCCCCCCTTGAACCCCAGTCTATATCTTCCAAACCGTACGAAAATGGCGCTCGGACCAACTCAGTGTCTAGGGCCAGTAAACTCTCAGGTTTGGCTTGATGGTAGTGGGGACCTAAGAATGGAGTCTTGAAGGGACCTCTCAAGCTCAAGGGAAAGGAGGAGTAAAAGCTTACTGAGCTTTTCGACTGTTCCTGCTCTAAAGCCGCTCGAAACTTTTCGGCATGCTTTGCCGCACTTTTTCCAGAAATACCGTCGAGGATATCAGTAGAGACTTTCGCTGTTTTTTTTTCTTTTTCTTTTGAGCCATTGGAAAGGGACAGGAAGGATTTCGTGAAAGTTCTCTCAGAAAATAAGAAGTTCGAAAATGAGAAGCTCGGAAGTTTTTTTCCTTTTAACAGGCCGAATTAAATGCCAGTTGTGATGAGACAATTGCTTTTGTCAGTTTGGCGCGTTACTTTTGAAAATATTATTTTGTATGATTTAACATCAGAAGAAGCTGAATGGTCTAGTTTTAATAGACTTGACCCAAGCCCATTAAAACTAGGGGCAACGTTTGGGCTCAGACTATAATGAGGGGTAAGTTATAAGGGGTAAGTTATAAGGGGTTCACTTTATAGCCATTAGATCGATCCCATGGTTGAACTGTTATAGTACAATCGGGTTGAAATTACCCATACCAAAAGATGCAATCCGAAAGTGCAAAGCACGCTCTCTCTCATCCTGATTGACTCTCCTTCCTCACAAGCCACTCACTCTACAATATGTTCATCTTCTCTCTCTCTCTCTCTCTCTCTCTCTCTCTCTCTCGCCATCTCTGGTTTGAGGTTATCAAAAAACCAAACTCAACCAACACAGACAGAGAGGGTTTTGAGTCTTTTTTTTTATTATTGACACTTTATCACCCCAAAAATTTATTTTCTGACGCTTCCTCTCCTCTCTCGCACTCTCCCAAACCAAATTCGGAACCCTAGTTTGACATAGCCAAGCCGCAGCAACTCAGGACCTCCGTTGACGACCTCACCGCGAAGCCACTATCGCGACTCCACAGCCAAGCCACAGTCGCGACCTCCATTGTCGTTCTCCACAGCGGTGAGTTCTGATATTGGTTTTGTACTCTCTATATGTTATAATTCATTGATCCCCTTTTCTTATTATTGCAACAGTAGTGGCATTCATGGGCTCCATTTTTTGCTACGGTCCTCTCTCTCTCCCTCTCCTTCTCTGTAAGTCCTCTTCTTCTCCCTCTTCAAATTTCAGTAATCCTCCATACCACTGACCTGAACCACCTACTTCTCTGGTTCTCTTCTTCTTCGGGTCATTCAATTTCAATTTTTTTTTCTTTCTAAATTCTACTTTAGGGATTCAGTTGGGTTAATTTTCGAAATTTTACTTTAGGGATTCATTCAATGCCTAATTTATGAGCTGTGGCTTTATGAATTATCAAGTGGACTACTTGTTTTTAATTGATCATTGATAATGGTATTATTGTAGTTTTTAATTGATCTTTGCCACAAGATGTGATATTTTGTCCTGTGTTTTTCAATGTTCTGTGTTTGTTGTTTGAACTACATGGGATGAACTCCAGTCCATTGCCATAATAGTTGCTTTTCTTTCTTCCTTCATTGCTTTTAGTGGGTGAAGACATGATAAACTAAAAAATTACATAAAGCACACAAAACTTCCCAACATTGTGTTAATAAATATATTATTAGTGAAGGCAAAAAGGAATGTTGATTTGAACTGGGGAAAAAAAAAAGTTAATGCTTTTGTTACATAAATGAAGACCAAGTAGTTATAGCCCGAGCACTTGAAACAGCCTGACTCAGTTGTGACTTGGGAGTGTATATAATTAGACATTAAGTTGCCCATGATGTGACATTTGGTCATGTAGTGTGAATGCAAGAATTAGCATTCTGGGACCATTTTACTGACTGAAGATGACACTGGATTTTCAGATCACCAACCTTCTGAATGTTGCATTGTCATGCATGACTGTACTTTTGTAAATGGTTGCTGCTGCTTACTTACTAACTTAATTAAGTGAAGTCATTCTGCCTGTGGTCATGCTAATGGTTTATTTATTTATTTTTAAGAGAAACATAATTTTTCTGCGTGGTTATTACTAATCAATCTCCTTGGAGCATAGAGTTTGCTTCTCCTATCTATTCGATTTTCATCAAGCCGTGCAACTAATGTTAAGTTTTCTTTTACTTATTGTTTTCTGCAGAGAGGATGAGATTGAGGACATTCAGAAGGTACTACCTCATATTCTTGATATTAGAATATCTTACCCGTAATTTATTGAAATAAAAATAAACCAAGTTATTAAATTCTTTTAGTATTGATGGAAGTTGTGTTACTAAATTACCAGTACCTACGCTTGGTTGACATGGTTGTTTTGAATTGTAAGATTAGCTTACTATTCGATGGACCCACTTGCTGATATTAGGAAATGGAGTTATTAATTGAAATGAATGGGAATGTGCTTGTGCTTGTTTCTTATGCTATATTAGATTTTGTGTGAGTGTGATGCTAATCAGCCATTGAAATACACATCTTTTGGTGTTAATATTTGAAGTATTGGAACATGGGAAAGCTGAAAACATGTATCTTCATGAGATGCTTGAGCAAAATTTGAAGTATTGCAAGAGCATTAAGTAGACCTCCCCTGATATGGCTTGCTATAAAATGTAACATATGGATCTGAATTCATTGTTCTAAAGGTGCCCCTGTAGATTATTTGTTTCAATTCATGATTCTCTTTCACCTATATAGAAACATAGGATTGGTTTGTTTTTTTTTAAATATGGAATTGTTTGTACATTTAGAAAATGGAGAACATTGGACTGCTTCAGAAAATTGTGGTTGTTTTGTTCACTTTGCCTTCTTTAGGAAGCTTATATAGAGTACGTGTGGAGCTTCTTAAGTCAGACAATTCAATATTGCCCCATTTTTTGCCAAACCATTTGATGATTTTTTAATGGTTCTTTTTGTTCCTAATAATGTTCCCGTAATATCACTTTGTACAAGAATAGTTATGTTTCTTCAATCTTATCGGATTGGAATGCAGCTGTTTCTTAGTTTCATTGTTCTGTGTATTGCTGTTATGGATGTTGTAGTTGTATTTGGTTCTGTATTGATGTTATGGATGTTGTTTGGTTATATTGATTATTGGTTGGTTGATTAAGTTCACCCCTTGAGGTGTTTTGATGTTTGGTTATGTCCCTCTTATTTAGTTCAACAGTTTCTTTGTGCTTTGTGTGTTCCACATTTTCCGATTTTCTCTTCTTGTGTTCTAGGTTGGGAAGCTCTTTGCCAATTAGTATGAGTTTCTTAGGTCTTTTAGTTTCTGATTGCTTTTTTCTTGTCTCAGTTTCTATTTTGTTTTTTTGGTCTTTGTTTCTCCTCTTTGCTAATTTCTTGTTTTGCCATCTCTTTTGCAGGGTTCTTTATTTTTTTTTTTAATGACAGTTGGACCTAGATTTTTGACATATAGAACATTGTTGTCATTGAGAACCATCATCAATTTGGCGTGGGACAACATTGTATTCCGTCACAAGAAGTGTGCTGTAATTATATGGAAAAAAACATGTAACTGAGGAACTATATATTTTAGTCTTGTAATTTAGTCCACATTCAATGAAATTGAGTTCAATTTACTTGAGAAATTTCAGTCTTGAATTCGTTCTTTTTATATTCTCAAGTGTGTGCAATAGAAAAATACTTCTTTTCCATAGAACAATGAAAAAATACTTTTACTTATATTATACATTGAAGAGAACATTGTATACATTGTGTATTCTGCCCATGTATTGCTGTTACATTGTCTTCCTATTGTTCTCTTATTGTTGCCATATTACTTTTTTCACCTATGTATTGGCAATTATAAAGTTGAAGTTGGACATCAGGTGTGCATATTGTCATCTAATTGTCGTTATATTGCCTTTCTATTGCTCCCTTATTGCTAGCATATAAATTTTTTTTATCTCTGTATTGGCAATTACAAAGTTGAAGATGAACATCAGGTTTACGTATTGCCGTATGATTGCTGTTATATTGTCTTTGCTCTCTTATTGTTGCCATATCAATTTTTTCAACTCTTCCTCTGGAACATATAAAGTTCAAGTTAGACATCAGATTTATGTAGTGTATTTTTTTAGAGCGTAGAGAATGTCACAAAGAGTTCCTACCAAATTTCGGTGTATTTTTTGGATTTTTATTTCATTTATTACGAATTTTGTAAGTTAAATTCTAAAAATTATTATTAAATGGTATGGAGTGACACATCATGGATTTTTATTTAATTTATCATTATTAAAAAGTAATATAATAATATTTTAGGATAAATAATAATATAATAACGATTTAGGATAAAAAGTAATAGAATAATAATTTAGGGTAAATAATAATATAATAATAATTTAGGATTAATAACAATTTAGGGTAAAAGTAATATAATAATCATTTAGGGTAAATAATAATTCACAGTAAAAAGTAATATAATAATATTTTAGGGTAAATAACAATATAATAACAACTTAGGATAAAAACTAATATAATAACAATTTAAGGTAAATAATAATATAAGAATAATTTAGGCCTCCATAATCATAAGGAGTTTGTAGTAATTTTTCGTGTATTTTTCTGGTTTTTAATTAATTTTTTATAATTTTTTTAAGATAAATTTGGAAAAAGTAAACAAAATGACATGTGGCGCAATCATAAGATGCCACCTGTCGAAAACAATGACTGGTCTCCTTTCAGCTGCAGCCACGTGTGATTCTCTATATTTTTATTTTATTTTTTTTAGATTTCACTTCTAAAATTCATAACAAATAAATTAAAAATCCAAAAAATACTTCGGAAAGTCCTATAAACTCCTTGTGACATTCTCTACACTATCAAGCTATAAAAATATAATTTCACTTAGAAAAATATAAATTGACGACAAAAACTCACATTTATTTCTAAATGATTTAAAACACTTAGTGGATGCTCTATAATATAACAATCATGTTCTTTGATTCGAGGATTACCATGAACATAAATATGTGAAATCATGATTTTAGACCCCCATAGTAAAAGACAATGTCGTAAGGAATTTTTAACAACTTTTGGCGTATTTTTCAAATTTTTAATTAATTTTTTTTATGATTTTTTAAGATAAACTTGGGAAAATTAAACAAAATGACATGTGGCACAATCGTACGATGCCACCTGTCGAAAACAATGACTGCTCTCCTTTCAGCTGCAGCCACGTGTGATTCTCTATAATTTAATATTCTTTTTCTTGAATTTCACTTCTAAAATTCATTAAAAAATAATTAAAAATAAAAAAATACACAAAAAATTGATACAAACTCCTTACAACATTGTCTTTGACTATGGAGGTCTAAAATCATGATTCCACATATTTATGTTCACGTTAATTATCGAATCAAAGAACATGAGTGTTATGTTATAGAACATAATTTAGTGTTTTGATTTGTTTTGGAAAAAAAGTTGAGTTTTTGTTATCATTTTCAAATTTTATAAGTCAAAATTATATTTTTGGAGTTTGAGTGCGTAGAGAATGTCACAGGAAGTTCGTACCAATTTTCGATGTATTTTTCGGGTGCGTATTTAATTTATTATCAATTTTATAAATTAAAATCCTAGAAATTAACATTAAATCGTATGGGCCGACACATGGCAGAAGTTGAATGGGGCGCAGTCAGTTTTTCTAATGGCTGTCCTCTTATCATTACGCCACGTGTCAGTTTTGATACTTTTATCAAATTTATGTTTAAAAATCCATAAAATATTAATAAAATATCATAAAAATACACTGAAAATTGCTACAAACTCCTGATAACATTATCTTCGATAATAATGGTCTAAAATCATGATTCCACATATTTAAGTTCATGGTAAGCATTAAAATCAAAGAACGCGAGTGTTATGTTATAGAACATAATTTAGTATTTTGGTTTGTTTTGAAACAAAGTTGAGTTTTTGTTATCATTTTCAAATTTTATAAGTCAAAATTATATTTTTGGAGTTTGATGGCGTAGAGAATGTCACAAGAAGTTCGTACCAATTTTCGGTGTATTTTTTGGATTTGTATTTAATTTATTATCAATTTTATAAGTTAAATCCTAGAAAAATAGTATTAAATCGTATGGAGCGACACATGGTGGAAGCTGAATGGGGCGCAGTCAGTGTGTCTCATGGCTGTCCTCCTATCATTGCTCCACGTGTCAGTTTTGATACTTTTTTCAAATTATGCTTAAAAATTCATAAAAAATTAATTAAATATCAGAAAAATACACCGAAAATTGCTACAAACTCGTGATAACATTGTCTTTGATTATAAAGGTCTAAAATCATGATTCTACATATTTGAGTTCATGGTAAGCGTTAAAATCAAAGAAGGAAAGTGTTATGTTATGGAACATAATTTAGTGTTTTGGTTTATCATGATTCTGCAAGGGGAATAGGCGGCTATGCCCTCTCCTTCAATGTTTTATTCAACCATGCCCTCTTTATAGAAACACATGAAAAAATATCCCCAGCTGTAATGCTATAAAAACTCTGTATTGGTTTCGTACTGCCCCTCGGGTTTGAATCCCTCTCTCCTTTATAATCGGTTAATAAGTTCATTGATTTTCTTTATTTTATTGGTTTTGGGCAGCTCAATAGCACAAAAGTAATGCATATTGGTGCATTTATATTGCATGTCTGTTGCGTCTATATTGCTTGTCTATTGCGTGCATATCGTACGTTTATTGCGTGTGTATTGATTGTTTATTGCTTACGAAGGAAATTAGCAATACACATGCAACATACAAGCAATATACACATTACATATACACAATATACACGCAATATACATGCAATATACACACAATAGACATGCAATATACATTAGTCCTTAATTATACCATCCATAAAGAAGTCGTATTGAATAGGAAATTCTACTTAACAGTTATTCTTCATACTAAAAGAAAGAATAAAGACCTTTTCTCCCCTTAAATCTAACTCCTTAAATCTTACTTGAGTGATACTTTCGCCCTCAATAAACATCAATATCGGAGCAATAACATGCGATATACATGCAGTAAACAATCAATAAACCTTCAATAAACATTCTATATCGAACTAATAACATACGAAATACATGTCTTTTGTCAATCAATAAACCTTCAATAAACATTCAATATTTGAGGCGAAATACATGCAGTAAACAATCAATAAACATTCAATAAACATTCCATATCGAACTAATCAATTAATAAACCTTCAATAAACATTCCATATCGAACTAATAACATACGAAATACATGTCTTTTGTCAATCAATAAACCTTTAATAAACATTCAATATCGGAGGCGAAATACATGCAGTAAACAATCAATAAACCTTCAATAAACTTTCCATATCGAACTAATAAAATACGAAATACATGTCTTTTTTCAATCAATAAACCTTCAATAAACATTCCGTATCGAACTAATAACATGCGAAATACATGTCTTTTTTTAATCAATAAACCTTCAATATCGGCGCAATAACATGCGAAATACATGCAGTAAACAATCAATAAACATTCCATATCAAACCAATAACATGCGAAATACATGTCTTTTATCAATCAATAAACCTTCAATAAACATGTAAACAATCAATAAACATTCCATATCAAACCAATAACATGCGAAATACATGTCTTTTATCAATCAATAAACCTTCAATAAACATGTAAACAATCAATAAACTTTCAATAAATATTCAATATCGGAGCAATAACATGCGAAATACATGCAGTAAACAATCAATAAACCTTCAATAAACATCCAATATCCGAGCAATAACATGAGATATACATGCAGTCAAACAATCAATAAACCTTCAGTATATGCAAATGAACAATCTATATACACCGAATAATTATGCAATTGTAAAAAAAATGTATTGTCTTATTATTGCATCGTATTGGCCTTGAATTGTAATTTTATCGTCTTTGTATGACTTTATTTTTTTAAAGTCAGTCTTGGAAAGTTTTTGCTGGGTTTCAGACAAATAAATGCTTTTGTTTCAAACAATAATTTAAACTCAATGCTGATCCACCTATTTCAAGAACAAAAATTACAAAATGGGTTTGAAAACTCATTGGTGGTGCGTGCAACATGTCTTTTTGGGGAGAACTTTTACAATCCTTGAAACTGTGCACTTAATTGGTCATTAAAAGAACAAATAATATGAAAATTGATACAAGAAATAAAACTAATACCAAGTCCTTAATAGACTTCAGCATATTCAGCACCATAGCATCATACGTGTTATCTTGTTGTTCTGCTTCAGCAGAGGTTACATCAACCCATTCGAATTCATTGCAACTGGTGGCTCCCTAATTGCAGGCATAGTATATGCAAAATAATTCTGTCAGAGTTAGACCTAGGTTTTTTTCACCCACATACATATTCTGGAAATGAAAACTTACATAGGAGATTAGATATTTCCAAAATGGCTTCCCTCGATTTTTATCTGATTTTGAAACCCGAAGCACCATTGCAGCTCCACAGTACCGACACCTCCTTGTTTGAGCTGGAGATGAAGACGAAGACATGTTGAATCTTCTCACTTGTACCTCTTCTCACTCATATCTTCTCACTGAAACCTCTTTAGACTCATACCTTCTCACTCATAGTTCTCAGTCATACCCCTTCACTCATAACCCTAAACTTCTCACTAAGCTCTCTCTCATCTTTGCCCAAATCGAATTATATCTTCTTCTTTTTGTGGGTGGGTTGGTCACTATGTGGACACCTGTACCGTCAGAATTGTGGCACCTTTTACCCCCAAAAATCAATATTATATTTCACTACCAAATATTAATATGAAAATTGAGGGAACACTGCTTTAAATATATTATTTTAATTATATTTCATTAAGGCAACTAGTTGGATAAGAATCCATCATCATTGCTTCCATTTTAATAACATTACTAGGGTTAGTTTGGTGTGGGAAAATGAAAAAGTATCTGATGGGACCTTCTCTGACTAGTCAGTAATCCATCACATTTTAATCAATGAATGTGATGGCGGGAAAATCCTAAAAATGGCTATGCAAATAGGTTATGTGGTTGACTTTTTGACTATCTGACTCTCTTTGCATTTTTGGATGACGTTTTCCCTTCTCTTCTCTTGAGTTTTAGGGTGTTGGGTTCAGTATCTTTAAAAAGGGTCAACTTGGAAAAACCCCAAGTGAAAACACCTTTTCAAAACACTACAAATAGAGGCTAAAACAAAACCAAAATTCCATATATTCTCATTTCTCCTCCCTTCCACTCCTCAAATCATTCCATTCCAAAAAAATTTCAATGAATTCGAAACATTTCACTACCCTCGGAGGAAAGAGAAGGAAGCATCTTCATTTGGATATGCCCCAAGCCTTCATCTTGGAGTTAGCTTGGTTGTAATATGCTTTTACGATTTTTACGGTTTATATATAAAGTTTGTCTTATAATTAGTTGTAATATATTTTTACGGTTTTTATGCATTGTAGACTTGCTTCTCTTCAGTTCTAGGTTGGCAGGCTACGTTGTACAAATGTTGTTTACATGTTGGGTTGTAATCAATTTTGTCTTGTGTTTGTGTTCTCATAAATCGTTTTATATATAAATGTATGATATATATATATATATATTATAGTGGACTGATTACTGACATCATTGACTGACGGGAATGAAATTTTACTGACAAAGATACTTTGCACAACTGCAATCTTAATATTTGGTAAGCGAAAAGGCATGTATGGAGTGAGTAGGTGTCTTTTCACTGGTCCTTAGGAATGACCTTTTCCCATTGATAATAATTTAGGGTAAAAGGCAAGGATGTGACCATATTGACTAACGTACACTTGTGCAAGTGGTGAAAGGTGATGGGCTAAGATCGCGCCAGGTGTCCTCTTGCAATTATTTTGGCTTTTTTAGAGCAAAAATCTTTGAAAAAAGGTAATAAATAGTAAGAAAATCCTAAAAATGCCCCGAAAATTACTCCGGCCTCCTTGTGACGTTATAAAACTAGGGGAACCTATAAATCATCCGTTTCATAATGAAAAAATTCAAATTATTTCACATAACTCACTTTCCCCTTAACCCTAAGTATATATGTTTGTTAACTTTAACTTCAATAACCTACTTCAACAAGCATCTCCCGTTCATGTTCGGAATTATTTTGTCAAATGCGTAACCATAAATCGGGGAATTTAGCAAGGGAGATGGAGTCTCAATGAGTTCGTAGCAATTTTCGGATCATTTTTCTAATTTTTGTATATTTAGTTATGAATTTTCTAAGAAAAAGTAATAAAATAATAATTTAGGGTAAAAGACAATGATGTGGCCATGTTGACTAACATACACTTGTGCAAGTGGTGAAAGTTGCTGGGCTGAGATCGCGCCAGGTGTCCTCTTGCAATTATTTTGGCTTTTTTAGTGCAAAAATCTTTGAAAAAAAGGTATTAAATAGTAGGAAAATCCTAAAAATGCCCCGAAAATTACTCCAACCTCCTTGTGACGTTATAAACCTAGAGGAAGCTATAAATCATCCGTTTCGCAATGAAAAAAATTCAAATTGTTTTACATAACTCACTTTTCCCTTAACCCTAAGTAGATATGTTTGTTAACTTTAACTTCAAAAACCTACTTCAACAAGCATCTCCCGTTAATGTTTGGAATTATTTTGTAAAATGCGTAACCATGAATCAGGGAATTTAGCAAGGGAGATGGAGTCTCAATGAGTTCGTAGCAATTTTCGGATCATTTTTCTAATTTTTGTGTATTTAGTTATGAATTTTCTAAGAAAAAGTAATAAAATAATAATTTAGGGTAAAAGGCAATGATGTGGCCATGTTGACTGACGTACACTTGTGCAAGTGGTGAAAGTTGATGGGCTGAGATCGCGCCAGGTGTCCTCTTGCAATTATTTTGGCTTTTTTTAGTGCAAAAATCTTTGAAAAAAGGTAATAAATAGTAGGAAAACCCTAAAAATGCCCCGAAAATTACTCCGGCCTCCTTATCACGTTATAAACCTAGAGGAAGCTATAAATCATCCGTTTCGCAATGAAAAAATTCAAATTGTTTTACATAACTCACTTTCCCCTTAACCCTAAGTAGATATGTGTGTTAACTTTAACTTCAAAAATCTACTTCAACAAGCATCTCCCGTTAATGTTTGGAATTATTTTGTAAAATGCGTAACCATGAATCGGGGAATTTAGCAAGGGAGATGGAGTCTCAATGAGTTCGTAGCAATTTTCGGATCATTTTTCTAATTTTTGTGTATTTAGTTATGAATTTTCTAAGAAAAAGTAATATAAAAAAAAAAAAAAAAAAAAAAAAAAAGGGGGGGGGGGGGGGGGGGGGGGGGGGGGGGGGGGGGCGCCCCCCCCCCCCCGGGGGGGGGGGGGGGGGGGGGGGGGGGGGGGGGGGGGGGGGGGGGGGGGGGGGGGCCCCCCCCCCCCCCCCCCCCCCCCCCCCCCCCCCCCTTTTTTTTTTTTTAAAAAAAAAAAAAAAAAAAAAAAAAAAAAAAAAAAAAAAAAAAAAAAAAAAAAAAAAAAAAAAAAAAAAAAAAAAAAAAAAAAAAAAAAAAAAAAAAAAAAAAAAAAAAAAAAAAAAAAAAAAAAAAAAAAAAAAAAAAAAAAAAAAAAAAAAAAAAAAAAAAAAAAAAAAAAAAAAAAAAAATAATAATTTATGATAAAAGGCAAGGATGTGGCTATGTTGACTAACGTACACTTGTGCAAGTGGTGAAAGGTGATGGGCTAAGATCGCGCCAGGTGTCCTCTTGCAATTATTTTGGCTTTTTTAGAGCAAAAATCTTTGAAAAAAGGTAATAAATAGTAGGAAAATCCTAAAAATTCCACGAAAATTACTCCGGCCTCCTTGTGACGTTATGAAACTAGGGGAACCTATAAATCATCCGTTTCGCAATGAAAAAATCCAAATTATTTCACATAACTCATTTTCCTCTTAACCCTAAGTATATAGGTTTGTTCACTTTAACAAGTATATTTCCTTAATATTCGTTATATAACTTGTAATAATATAAGAATTGGTTTGCTTTCATATATAAGGATGTAAAATTATCTGTTTTGTTGTAATAATGTACATATATATAATAATTGCACACTGCTTTAAAGCTATCATTGCAATTGCGCCTAGAGCTTTGAACACGTCAGAGGTATTTAATAAGTTGTCCATATTACGTCAGAGGTATTCAATAAGTTGTCCATATGACACCGCATTGGGAATCAGTAATATATTTTTTGTCATGTCCAATCACATAAAATAATGCCATACTTTTATGAAAAAACTCACACCAATCAAGCAATTTTAAAATATTAGTGAATATTTGTCCTAGTCTATATGAGTGATTATATATTCACTCTGCATTTTTTTTTGCAGTATATGTTAACTTTGAGAGGGATTCCACAAACATATAATATAAAGAAAGAAAGCAATAGTAGGAGATGAAACAGTACAAAAAATAATATATATATATATAACTAGTACAAAATAATGCCATAACATTGTTTGGAGGGGTGTTTATTATACTCACATCAAACTTGGTTGGTAAATCCATTCTATGGGGGGAGAGAGTTTCTGTGGAGGAGAGAGTTTCAGTAGATGGAGACAAATTCAGTGGCGGAATCCTAGGACGCCACCTGTTAAAAACAATGAAGGCTCTCCTTTTAGCGTTTGCCACGTGTGATTCTCTATAATTTAATATTGTTTTTCTTGTATTTCACTTCTAAAATTCATAATAGATAAATTAAAAATCCAAAAAATACACCGAAATAAACAAGCAATAAACAGGCAATACACTCGCAATAAACGAGCAATGTACACGATAGGAGAGAGATTGTATTAGAGTTATCTTGTTGAGCATGTTTATTGCAATAAACAAGCAATATACATGCAATAAATCTGAAATTTATAAGTTTTTTTCATTGTCATTTCACTTTTTTTCAAAGTCTGTCTTGGAAAGTTTTTGTTAGGTTTTAGATAAATAAATGCTTTTGTTTCAAACAAAAATTTAAAGCCAATGCCAATCCACCCATTTCAAGAACAAATATTACAAATTGGATTTGCAAACTCATTGGTGGTGCTTGCGGTGGCTAATTGTGCGGATGAGGAAGATGGGTCTTTGGACCTAAGAAAGAAGAACATTAACTAGTGTTGCATGCAAGTAGGTAAACAATTTTGGTTTGTTGCATTGCGTGTATATTGAAAAACAAAACCTAGAGAGTGGATTTAACCAAATCCACTCCACAACCATTTCAGAGTCTCAGATATATATATCATGAATAAAGTCAGTCAGTGACTCATATATATTATTCCCTAATCCCTCATCTTCAGCTTGGTTTGCATCTTCTGTCCGGCTGCCCAATTTCACAATATCTTCCACACGAATTTTCTCATCTGTCACACACAAAGATAACAACATTCATCATCATCATCATCTTCATGAATCAATCAATCAAATTAACTTCAAGGAAAAATCATCATCATCATATTAGATTTAGATTCCTATACATATACGGTGTAAACAAAATTCACTCACCTTTATCTTTGGAAAGGTTGCCTATGAGTTCTTGGATGCCCTCCTTGCCTAAAGTATAATTCAAGTAGTTCGGAGCAACTGCAACCTCATTAGGAGTTACTTTCCCATCAAAATCCATGCACACATATTGTAAACCTCATACCTTTAATTACATGGACAAAATTCCAATGCAATACCATCCATCAAAGTTTAACATTACTAGTATCCCTCAAAATGAGTTTAATAACAACTCAAACCGACTACAGATTGAAAGACAAGAAAAGAAGGATTGCTTCCATTCAGTAGGAAGTATGATTTCTAACAGAACTCATAGGAAAAGAAAACCAAAGACGAAACAAGACGAGTTCACCAGTCAAGTAATTGCCAGAGATCACCAATATGCGCATATATAATCAATTTCCGTCTCAAGGTTTTGAAGCATTGCATCCACCTGATACATAGAAGATACGATAATCCATCAAGTGAACACGGGGTAAGTAAGTTAAAAGTAGATAATTCAGAATTTCATATATAACCTTGTCTATAAGCGCTGATGAAACCTCGTCACCTTCAGCCTCAACAGAAGTACTGTCACTTTCATCATGAGCAACTTTATATGCCTTCAAGGCATCCTTTTCACCATCTGTACCCTCTTTCTCCACCATGCCATTGTAAAGTTCAATCTGGAAAGATCAAAAGAATCAACTTAAGCAAAATATTCCCAAAGACAATGCATTTGGACTCAAACAAGAACATACAGAAGTATTCTTCTGACTTGAACATGACGCTGAAGACAGAGTTGCATGCATTCACATAATGTGTAGAAGACAGCTCATAAGTAAATCACATTAAAAGTTAAAAAGTCGTCAATCTACACATCCTTCAAACTAAAAGGGGCCAAAGCATAGTGGACATCAACATCCAAATTCTTCCAATACATCCACAGTACAAGCAGAAACATGGAAATCAGAACTGCAGACAATATTTGTGATGTACGGTCCTCCTGATAAACTGTAAGCAGTTAAACCTCCAATGCGTCTGCATATATCGAGCATGAGAAGACTAGCATGCCATGCATACCTATGGTAAGGGTACCAACGATAAATGCTTCCATCTTAATAGATACCTAATATAAACTAGGAGTAATTAAGGGTTTTAAATTACCTCCAAATTGACAAGTCTCAGGAACGCTTCACGCTCCCTACTAACTGACTGAAATAATGAGTCAATAACAGAAAAAATTAAAAACTGTTAAGCCATAGTGTAGATGATAGTGCTTGAAAATTTGGAAAATGAAAAATGAAAAATCAACAATCATAATCATTGAGAGTTATTAAGTCCAGTCCTTACAGATGCAGAAGCCAAAACAGCCAATGCACAACTTATTTCGCAGATCTTCTCTTCCTTTTCTAGTGTCCTTGCCCTTGCTTGTTCTCGTGCTTCTTTTGCTGTTGGAATAATCATCTCTTTCAATGCCAAATCCTCTTCACTGGCTTTAATTTCCTTCATCTTGGCTTGCTCTTCTTTCTCTCTCTTCCTCCTTCTGCAATATAATAATTTAGAATCTCTGGATGACAGTCATAATATTGATTTCAGGAGTTTTGTTTTCAACATTATTATTTGATTGCTCATCCTTTTTTTATTTTTATTTTTTGGATTCCGAATTTCAGCCAAGTCCAAAACAAATGCATCAAAACTGGCTTAACAAAATACACACTTATTTTCCTCCTGATGAAATACAGATTAGCAAGTTTAGTTCTGCAGCTTCCTAAAGCACCAATAGATATCTATAAAGCTATCAAGATAAAAGAAAAAATATTCCAACCTTCATCAGTTCTTCCTGCATATGAAGGAAGTCCAATTTCCTTCGCCTTTCAAATATAGAATCTTCAGATGGCAATGACGTAATACCGACAGTATCTACCACTTTATCTGGTAGAGAATACAGTGTAGCTAGAACATCATTAGCTGGAACCAACCTTCCAGACACAATGAAGGCCCTGCAAAAAGTGATATTACGGGAACATGATTAGGAACAACAAGAACCATTAAAAAATCAGCAGATGGTTTGGCAAAAAATGGGCCAATATGGAATTGTCTGACTTAAGAAGCTCCACATGTACTTTATATAAGCTTCCTAAAGAAGGCAATAGTGAACAAAACAACCACAATTTTCTGAAGCAGTCCAATATTCTCCATTTTCTAAAAAACAAACAATTCCAGATAAAATAAAAACAAACCAATCCTATGTTTCTATATAGGTGTAAGAGAATCATGACTTGAAACAAATAATCTACAGGGGCACCTTCAGAACAAGGAATTCAGATCCATATGTTACATTCTACAGCAAGCCATATCAAAGGAGGTCTACTTAATGCTCTTGCAATACTTCAAATCTTGCTCAAGCATCTCATGAAGATGCCTGTTTTCAACTTTCCCATGTTCCAATACTTCAAATATTAACACCAAAATATGTGTATTTTAATGGCTGATTAGCATCACACTCACACAAAATCTAATAGCATAAGAAACAAGCAGATTCCCATTCATTTCAATTAATAACTCCATTTCCTAATATCAGCAAGTGGGTCCATCGAATAGTAAGCTAATCTTACAATTCATAACAACCATGTCAACCAAGAGCATAGGTACTGGTAATTTAGTAACACAACTTCCATTAATACTAAAAGAATTTAATAACCTGTCCACACAAAATTGCAAGCTGCCCAGCCACTAAAATTGTAAGGCTAAAATCTGAAATATGCAAAGATCAATTAAAAACTACAATAATACCATTACCAATGATCAATTAAAAACAAGTAGTCTACTTCATAATTCATAAAGCCAAAGCTCATAAATTAGGCATTGAATGAATCCCTAAATTAGAATTTTGAAAATTAATCCCTAAGTTCTAAATGCCCAACTGAATCCCTAATTCCTAAACCCCAAAAGTAGAATTTAGAAAGGAAAAAAAAATTGAAATTGAATGACATGAAGATGAAGAGAACCAGAGAAGTAGGTGGTTCAGGTCAGGAAGAGTACTGAAATTTGAAGACGGAGAAGAAGAGAACTAACAGTTAGAGAGCAAAGGAGATGAGGCTGGAGCGGCGCCATGAATGCCCCTACTGTTGCAATAATAAAGAAAGGGGGATCAACGAATTTATAACAGACAGAGAGTACAAAACCAATATCAGAACTCACCACTGTGGAGAACGACGATGGAGGTCGCGACTGTGGCTTCACGGTGGAGGTCGACGACGGAGGTCGTGAGTTGCGGCGGCTTGGTTAGGGTCAAACTAGGGTTCCGAATTTGAGGAGAGCTAGGTTATGACGATGGATGGGTGGAGAACGGGATTGGACAGTAGCGAGATGGTTGGCGAGCTGAAGCTGAGGCAAGATTTGGGAGAGTGCGAGAGAGGAGAGGAATTAGGAGAACTTGGGCGTCAGAAAATGAATTTTTGAGGTGATAAAGTGTCAATAATAAAAGAAGACTCAAAACCCTCCATTGTGTCTGTGTTGGTTGCAAGATATTTACTGAACGGATTTTGGTTCTTTGATAACCACAAACCAGAGATGGCAAGAGAGAGAGAGAGAGAATAACATATTACAGAGTGGGTGGCTGGCGAGGAAGGAGGGTTAACGATGAAAGAGCGTGTTCTGCACTTTCGGATTGCCTCTTTTGGTATGGGTAATTTCAACCCGGTTTTACCAAAAAGACAACATTGAAAACTCACCATTGGATTTTATCCGACGGCTCTTAGATACCCCTCAAAAACACCCCTTATAACTTTCCACTCACTATAGAAGCACTCCAACGTTTGTACCCAATTTTGGAAAATAGACAAAAAATATGGTTCACTTCTCAAAATAGGATATTTTAAAGGCCCAGGCCCAACAACCTTTGTCTTTTTCTAAAAACTAAAGGATCCCTTTTATGTAGAGGGCCATCAGAATAAAAAGAAGTTAGTAAAAGCCTAGGGATAGGAAGCCTAGACTTTTGAGTCACACTAAAGTTAAAATGATCGATAACCGTTACACATTGACCCACGTGAGAGTCTGAAAGTGGTTGTCACCATTAATGATGATTTGACCACCTTCTCGGTTAGCAAGGAAATAAGCTATACAAAAGCCACCAAAACCAAAGACGAACCAAGTGGCCAACCAGGTTTTCGAGCACAAAGGACTCAAGTCAAAAGATTATCACAAAAGACTAGCAATTGTTCAGAAACGTTCCGTCATCCCTCCTATGAACCAGTTCGGATCAGTGAATCAATAGCTGACTTTGAGAAAGCAGCTAAATCCTCTCTCAGCCTCCATCATGTGAAGCTTTCTCCTTGCCTATAAATAAAGAGCCTCCAGCATCGATGCTCCCTTTGTACACGCGGCCAAACCCACCAACACTGATAATGGAACCCTCATTGAAGTTTCTGGTGGCGGCTTTGATCTCCGACAATGAAAACTCACGACATAAACCGGAAGGTAGAAATGGGTCATCATCGATGTCCTTGTCTCTTCTTCTTTGCCTGAAAACCAAGAATCCGAGGACACATAATAATACAACTATGGCGGAAACTGCACCCATGATATGTGACATCTTTTTACCCTTAAAACAAACTAGTTTTTATTTTCCAAATTTACCCTTAATTAATAAATATAACCAAGTGTTTTTTAATTTTTATTATTTTTAATTAAACAAATTAATAAATTAGGACTTTTCCTCTTCCCCCAGCTCCCTTACACGTCAAAATAACCCAGCGTACAGAGTCCGATAAGACACCTTGTAAACTCTTCTGTTGCCAGTCGTCTAGAAATTGAGAAAGGTGTACTAGTCACATATATCTCAAGCACTCGATGCCACAAAGGTTTCTAATCACTAAATGAGGGGAAACCATATTGGGTTACTCAACATATTTAACGACTAATACCTAATTATCTACACAATAATAAGCTCATCAATTACTTACTTACTTTAAATTTGATAAAATAAAAAATACTTACTTAAAATAATGCAACAGTTCGATCCCATAAAGTTTAAAAATTTTATTTTCTTGTCCAATAAAATCACCCTAGCTCATGTTTCATCCTTTTTATTTTATTACACATATTACATCTCCTCGACTGAAAGCATATAAGGCATAGCTAATGTCTAAGAGTTCCACTTGTGGAACTACGACAATGATTGTAAAAAAACTTTCATTTACTCAACCATTCATTTGATCACAATGATTTGAACTACTAGTATATTAAGAATCCAAATCAATCATTCATTTGATACTCCCGCTCTAGGGCAATAAAAAATAATAGAAAAAACGATAACCCAAAATTCTCGCACTCATTTTGTTTTGGTTACCCTAACTCTCTTCAATCTTCACACGCTTCCAGCAAAAAAATATAGGTGCTCTTCACATACCCACCAAAAAAAAAAACAGAGAGCAGAGTTTTCACGTTCTTCCCTAACCAACAATAGGTATTCTTCTTCTTTTTCTTTTTCTTCACAATTTCTTATGTTCTGTTTTTCACTATTTACAGAATCATCTGCTTCTTATTTACAAGAATTCTAACTTAGGTAAGTGCATCAATTCTCTCCTTGATTTACAACGTTTGAGTGGTTTTTTTTTTTTTTTTTTTTTTTTTTCTCTCTGAATCTGTTTCAGTGTTGAGTTTGGTGTTTTTGGTTATTTTAAAATTGATCTGTTTTATTGTATACAAAGACAAAAAGGCTATGCTTTTAAAATATTCATTTATGGTAAACGGATTTCATTTTTATTAATAATGAAGCATATATAATACGTCCAACCAAAAAAAAAAAATAGAAGCATATATAATAAAAGATAAGAGAAAAGGTAAATTTGAACATACATAATTTTATTTTGAGAAATTTGCATAAATACCACCTGAACTTTTAGGCAAGTGCGTCATCACCACCTAAACTCTTAATTTTTATTTTAACCACCTAAACTTTATAAAGTGCTGCAATCCACCACCTATGTCTAACCTCGTTAAAATTTCCGTTAAGTTTAAGGACCAAGAAGTGAGTTATTTATCAGCCAAGCATTCTTCTTACGGCTAGATCCAATCCCCTGATCCCTGCGGAAAGAAAAAAATAATTTCACATTCTTCCTTTCGGGAAGGGAGGATATTTTCGTCTGCTCCTTATAACTAAAAAAGGCTCAATGCACCTATGCATCAGTGTTCAACCAAAATTTATTTTGGAACACATCACCAGTAACCACCCCCCTCGCTTTTGACCCCCTTCCTATTCCACAATGTATGATTCTCTTTCTTTATTGTTTGCATAATAATAGGGATATACCTTCTTCCTCTTTTCTCTTTTTATATACAAAATAATAGGAATATACTTAAGCAATGTATGACGATGAAGAAGTTATAAGATAGAAAATTTAAACACTTCTCTTCCACTTAATATCAAATTGCCATGGTCCTATCATTAAATCTTTTGCCTTCCTGTTTTTTGGCTTGTCAATTAAATTGTTTAATAAAAAAAAAAAAAAAAAAAAAAAAAAAAAAAAATCAATGCAATTACTCTCTTCCCCTATATCTAGCGAATTCACAAAATTTAACATCAAAGACTAGAACTTGAATTTTATAACTTCATCACAATTTTATAACACCAAATTAATATCTATAAAGTATAAACTAATGCAACTAGGAGGGTCCTTTTCACAATTTTTTTAAAATTAAAGCGTATAGCCGCGCGGCTATACTCGGTTTTTCAAATTTTTTTCAACAGAAATAGTATAGCCGGGCTATACTCCTTTTTTTCCAATTTTTTTAAACCGAAATAGTATAGCCAGGCGGCTATCCTCGGTTTTTTAATTTGTTTAAACAAATAGTATAGCCGCGCGGCTATACTTTGTTTTCTAATTTCTTTAAAACAATTGGTACGGCGGCGCAGCTATACTCGATTTTTTTTAAAAAAAATTTTAATAGTATAGCTGCCTAGCTTTACTCGGCTATTTTTTTAATTTTTTTAATAAATAGTATAGCCGCATGACTATGCTCTGTATATATACTCGGATCCTCTTTTTCTTTTATATTTTTTTCCTCAATTTTCGTTTATTGATAAGAGTAGTTTAGAGTATTATCCATTACTACTAGGACATTACACGAGTCTCTATTGTCCCCTTTTGATTTTTTACTTTTCCAAAGTTATTAGCCGTATAAAGAATTTAGCAATTTCATGTTTAATATTGTATTATACAAATACGCATCTATATTTTAAAAATACATCTGTGTTTTGTACATGTCTAAAAAACTAGGTAAAATTCACTTTTTTTAAAAAAAGCAAACGTACAATACTTGTATTGAACATGTACATACGTATTTTTTATGTTTAATACAAATATTTTTTTTATAACATTTTCAATAATACACACAAAATTCACGTATTATACACATATTATTGAATACAAATAATATTTTAAATAAAGTATATTAAAATATTATATAGTGGCCGAACTTTTAAGTTGTAATTTGCCAAAATTTGGACGAATAAAACACGTACGTATTTTATTCGTATAGCCACGTGGCTATACCAAATTAATATCTATAAAGTATAAACTAATGCAACCAGGAGGGTCCTTTTGTCATAATTTTTTTTATTAAAGAGCATAGCCGAGCAGTTATATCATTTAATACTAGCCTCTCTGCACACGCTTCCGCGTGTGCGAGAGGCTTTTTTTTAATCACGCTCGACTTACAAAGTTTCGTAAATATTTTTTCGCAATTGTATTTATATAGATGTCCATTTCAACAGTTTCATATTTTAATCGCGCGTGTGTGATAAATCGTCGTCTTAAGAGTTTTCCTTTATTGCCCGTATTTTTCTAGACGTCCATCTTAGTAGTTTACACGCTATAAAAGAAACTGCTAAGATGGACGTCTAGAAAAATACGGGCGATAAAGGAAAACTCTTAAGATGACGATTTATCACACACGCGCAATTAAAATATGAAACTGTTGAAATGGACATCTATATAAATACAATTGCGAAAAAATATTTACAAAACTTTGTAAGTCGCGCGTGATTAAAAAAAAGCCTCTCGCACACGCGGAAGCGTGTGCAGAGAGGCTAGTATTAATAAGGCCTATGAGATATCCCTTTCTCAATGATTTATATTGTCTGACAAACTTTGCTTCTTTAGTGCTCTGCCTACTCTTTTCAACTCATTCAATTGATTTCAATTTGATTGATTTTAAACCTACATTTCTCAACTTTAACCAGTTGTCTTCACCACCCAAATAAAATGTCCAATTGGTTACATGTTTTTAATTTTGGGTTTTGTTTTCTTTTGTTTCTGCTGAATTGATATTATCCCCATTTTGATGTTGCTCCTAATTTCATGTTGCAGGATTCTCTTCCAATGATCTATCCATTGCTAGGTATGGGTATACGCCCACGTTCACCTACCTTTACATTACTTTCTTTGTTTTCTAATTATACTTTTTTTCTTTTTTTATAGCATCTGCTAAGATGGATGTTTAGAAAAATAAGGTCGATAAAAGAAAATACTTGAGATGGTCATCTAAAAAAATACAATTACAAAAATAGAAAAATTAGAAAAATTGTAAGTCACACATAGCGCATGATCCCAAAAAAATCTCCGGCACACATGTGGGAGGCTGGTGGTATTATAAATAAAGAGGATATAAACAACATTACAATAACAGATTCAATACTAATAATATATAGTTTGACCCAAAAAAAAACTAATATTATATAGAAAAGTTTAATTAATAAGTTAATATATAAAAAAACTAATAATATATAGTTTAATTAAGATTTTTCATGCCACAGTCTTAGAGAGGCTTGGACATAGAGCCCCCTTTTAAAATGGAGGGTGAGCATGGTACTTTGTTGTCATCACTCAGCTTGAACATGTAGCGGCCCCAAAGCACAGCAGAAAATATCAAAGCCTCTCTGTAAGCAAAGTCCTTCCCCAACACAACTCCTTGGACCCGCCTGTTTAAATCAACAAATTTATTTAGAATTCTCCATAATTTATAAGTCTACTCATCCTTTGTGCATGTTTTAATAAAATGTGGCATGTGTTACTGATCATATCAACATTAATTTATTTCTTACACTGAAGGCTGTGAATTTGAAAGGGCTTTCCTGTTGGAAAAGATCATTTTCATCAAGCCATCTCTCTGGCCGAAATTCTTCTGCATCATCACCCCATATATATATTTCATCCTGCCCATGCCGTAAGCATGGTATGCCACCACATCACCTGTTTTGACACTAAATCCATCTGGCCAGGTATCATCAGAAAAACAAACCTTCCCATTCTACGACAACATCAAACAAACTTGTTAAAAGTAATTATAAAAATTAAAATTCAGAAAGGTCAGCAGACAACGTTGTTTATATCAGCTTAGCCTTGCAATTGTGTTTGAATTAGAATTACCAGTGGAAGAGCAGGGTACAGCCTAGTTGTCTCATTCAAAACTGCAAGGAGATATTGCATTTTCCCAAGGGCCTCTTCAGTAAGGTTGTCTGAAAGCTCATCAATGCTTGAATTATCTTTCAGATTTTTTGCTTCTCTAACTTCCTGTGAAATCTTTTCTTGTATATGAGGATGCTTGCAGAGCATATAAATAAACCATGTAAGAGTGCTAGCTGTTGTGTCTTTTCTGGCTGCAATGAGGCTGAGGACCATGTCTCGCAAGTACTTTGGATCAGTCTCTTCCGATGCCAAAAGCCTTTAAACAATGTCTACTTTCTTCAACTGCCATTCATTCAATTATATTAATCAATAATAACATGAAATTAATTCAATCTAGGACAAACATGACTTAGAAGGTAACTCACAGCTCGTAGCTTATATTCTGAATTATGAACTGTTTCAATCTTGTCTTTGATTAATTTATAAACAAATTGATCTATGGTTTTCATATTCTTCCTTAATGCTGCTTCTGATCCAATGTTTAAGAACCTTCTGATTTTCCAGGAGAAATCAACATAACCATACATAGTGCTTTCGTTTGCCACATCAAAAGAATTGGAAAACCGGGTACCTTCTTCATTTGTCCCACACAAAGTGTCTAGTTCGACATCAAGGAGACTGAAAGAGAAACATATCCACCAAAGTCTTACCTGCACATAATCTACAGCATTAACTGAACCAAAAAAATAGATCACCTCAGTTGCAACCACTACCATGTGTCTAGAATTGTATTTGGAACAAAAATTAGAGCAGTTTCGAGAGAGAAGATTCTTACCTGATGCTCTGCCAAAGGGGGGATTCTGGACCCCCAACTCCAATAAGTTATAACAAAATAGGAGAAGAAACCGAAACATGTATAAAGAACAGAAAAAAAAAGGAAGATAAAAAAATATAATGAACTCATTTGTGAACATTGGCGAAGAAGTTTTGATTATGCGGTTGAAATTTGGAACTGCAACAGTTATGAGGAAATAACAGCAGTTATGTGGAAATAGAACTCCAAGTCTAACGTGTGATTTTCTTTTCTTTTATTTTCTTATTCCTTATTCCTGATGCTTCCCCACCCTTCTCTCTGTTTTGAGTCTCTACTGTGCTGCTTTCTCCTACAGCATATGACCCACACCATATCTTTTTCTAAAGTCAGCTTTCATCCTTTCTAAAAATGCAATAGATATCTGTTTGCCAACAACACAGTATGCAGCAAATCCCATAAAACACACTTAGATGCATACAAAGGAGGAATTAAACTAATTAAATCGAAAAATTGAAAAAGAAAAATAATAATAAATATCTTGTAGATGCTCTAAGATAGGGGAAGTCTTCCCCTGCTTCTTCTTACACAAAAGAAAAGAGATAAACTTCAACAAAGGTGGAGGAATTCATTGTGTGGAAGAAGATGGAGGGTATGAATGGATGAATAGTGTTAGCACAATCAAATTAAACCGCAAGGCCATGTTTCAAAGATAAAGAGAAACATCAATGCAATGCAATCAAACTTGAGGAGAAGGGAAAAGAATTAAAAATCAAAATCAAATCGAGAGTAAATAAAATTAAAAATCCAAAACATACTGAAGAATTTAATTGTCAACCAACCTGTTGCCGAGTATCTTCATATGTCTTCCTTGCACAGAAAAACTAAAGTCATTGACAGGAAAATAAAGAAAGTCATTGACAGGAAAATAAAGAAAACCATTTGGCGAACCAAAAACAAAACCAAAATGAGAGAGAGAGTCATACCATTCACATCATCAAATCTAAATGCTCTTCATTGGTGCTCTAGAGAAAGAGCATATATAATCAAAAATTAGAGATAGTAAACAGATCAAACCTAAATGCTTTCTCATTGAAGCTTCGCAGGAAAAAAAAATTAAACAAAGAGCAGAAATTGAAGCAAAATTCCATCAGGAACCAAAAATTAGAGGGAGAGAGAGAGAGAGATTCGTGCCCTTGACATCTTGATGCTCTGCAGAAAGAAGATTCATTGAAGCAAAAAAACTGAAAGGAACTGCTGTGTAATGGCATGAGGATATTGGGTCGTGTGAGAAGTGTTAAAACTGACATGAATTGCAGCGGATTTGAGTTGGTTTTTCAATTTGTTTTTTAATTTGTCTATGCGTTCTTCAGTTCTTCTTCTTTTCTAGGCAACCGTTGTTCGTGGGTTAAACCGTTCTTCACCCTTCTCCTGTGGACCTGGTAGCACAGCATGACTCTTTTTTTCTTTTCTTTTTTCTTTTATTAAGTCAGTGGTGTTTTACTATTTCATCCTCTCTTAATTAAAATAGTGTGTTTTTAATTTTTTCTTTGACAAAGGGTATTTTCGGGGTTTTTGAATGTTTCACCATTCTCTTCCTTTTGCTTTATATATATAGATAATGTATTCAAATAGTATAGCAGCGCTGCTATATGAAGATTTTTCAATTTTTTTTTATAAAGAAATCATATAGCCACGTGGCTATACTCGGATTTTGCCAATTTTTAAAAAAATAGAAATAGCATAGTGGCGAGGCTATACTAGTTTTTCTCAGTTTTTAAAAAAATAAATAGTATAGTCGCCAGGCTATACTAGGTTTTTTCTTATTTTTTTATAAAAGAAATAGTATAGCCGCGTTGCAATATTTGGTTTTTTCCAATTTTTTAAAAAGAAATATACTCGGATTTCACTTTTTTTTTTAGAAGAAAAAATAGTATAGCCGTGCGGATATACTCGGTTTTTTTTCCAATTTTTTAAAAAGAAATAGTATAGCCGCCCTGCTATACAAGGTTTTTTTTTTATAAAAAAAAAAATTTAATCGTATAGCCGCGGGGCTTTACTCGGCTCTATTTTTTTTTCTTTTCTATTTTAAAAATAGTATAACAGCACAACCATACTCTTTAATTGTATATATATATATATATATGTATGTATATGTGTATGTGTATGTGTATGTGTATATATATATGTACTATACTCATTTTTTCTAATTTTTTTTGAAGAAATAGGATAGCCGCCCGGCTATAGTCGGTTTTTATTTTTTAAAAGAAATAGTATAGCCGCCCAGCTATACTCGGATTTCACAGTTTTGAGAATAAATAGTATAGCCGCACGGCTATACGCGGTACAAATTGTATAGCTGCGCGGCCATACATTTCTTTTTTGTACAATTTTTTTTTAAAGAAACAAGATAGTTGGGTGGCTATACTCTTTTTTTCTAATTTTTTTTAAAGAAATAGTGTACCCCGTGTGGCTATACTCTCTTTTTTTTTTAAATATAAAATTAGTTTCTTTGTTTTAGTTTTTTGGCCAACTTCATTGATTTAATATATGTAATTAAGTAATATCTTAGTCTTTTTTTTAATTATTTTAATTAGTAATTATGTTTTAATTATCCTTTCTTTAGTGAGTATTCGAATTTTTTTATTGATTTCATAAATTACTTAATAAATAGTAATTAATTATTTTAAATTATTTTGCGAACTTTGTTTCTTTATATTAAATAATAATGGACATGTCTATAATAAATTGCATGGTAATAAAAAATAATAATAATAACCAAGTAGTTATGCCCTTTATGATCTCCAAATATTTGTCTTCTTGGCTCGAGACTTAAGCCTAAATTTCCTTGTTGTGTGGGTTGTTACAGAAGAAATGGGTTGTGATTCCATTAGCACACTAGAGCTTGGTTGGTCTATAGCTATATTTGCAATTCAATTTCAACAACCCACGTCAAGATTCCAAGAAATAGAGAAATATAGAGTACGGTAGGGTAGGGGTTGGGGAAGGTGTGGTATAATTAGGTTAACTTTATATATAAAAAATTCTGTTTTTTACATTTATTTTTAGTTAAAGGAACAGACGAAAATGCCCTTAAACTTAACGGAAATTTTAATGGAGTTATGCATATGGTGAATTGCAATACTTTACAAAATTCAGGTGGTTAAAAATAAAAATTAAAAATTCATGTGGTAATAGAGCACCTAAAAGTTCAGGTGGTATTTATACAAATTTTCCTTCTTCTTTTTTTCCCAATTTTAGGCTAAACAAGTGGGTAGGTCATTAGCCTAAAATAGAGCACCTAAAATCAGGCTAATTCGACCTACCCACTTGTTCGGGCCCACTATATACAATGTATCTCATAATTCGAACAATTTAATTAATTATTTAAGCCTGATTAATTTAAAGATCAAACTTGCAAAAATTCACTCAAATGAATATCGTTTAGTTATTTAACGGTGATAAAATAAATAGACAAAAATAATATTTTTAATCAACGATGAATATATCCTTGATAGTAGTCAAATGGCTAAACAAAATTCAGAATTGGGTGAATTTATGCAAGAAAATGATCGTTGATATAGGAACCTAAAAAAACAAGCAATTCGGATCATGAGAGTACATTGTGGAGTGACACAAAATTAAGAGTTAACATTGTATTAACTTAATAACAGGTTATCGCTTAAAAAGTCATATTTTGAATGTATGGTTCTGTTTCATATAATATGTGGCGGATCCAGGAAGTTTTCAAAGGAGAGGCAATAACATTTTGATAGGACGGAATTTAAAAAAATAAAATTAAAGAACATATTAAAATGATTATTATAATAAAATATATATTACAATAGCTATAATCAAGTAATTGAAGCAAAATAATCAATCTTAAAACTATTTTTATCTAGGCTGACTTGCTAAAGAAATAAGAATAAGCTAGGGGAGGTTTGCAGAATTATACATACATATATGCTGCAGTGATAACGATTTGGTTTTAACAGATTGGTCAAGACTCAACATTTCACTTTTAACTAGTTGGGTTGTAAGTAAGGTTTTTATTAATTTATTGTTTATTTATTAATTTTGTCAGAGTTTGGGTAGGAAAAGGAATTTTATTTCACCAAAACGGTAGAGTTTGACTTTTAATAAACTTCAATGAAACGTGCGTTTCATTAAACAAAACTAAAGGACGACGTCGTTTGTGAAAAAGAAAATTAGGGTATAGAGTTATCTTAGAGTTATCTTCTTCCTTCGTGAACCATCGCCTCAGCCTCCATTAGAGACTCCTCTGCAACACATTGTGCACCTTGCATCGTCTTGAACCATGCTAGTATGTGTAACTTGCCAAACGATTGGCTCCTTGAGGCAATTTCCAGACCCCTTACATAGTGCTTTAAAACCTTGGGCGCTAGCACAGAGGGGCAAATCTAGCACCTCCATGGCTTTTTTTCCGACGAGGGGAGGTGCACCTGCGCCTCTGTAGGTCAGCCATGATATTCAAGATCTTGTACTTATTTGTAATTTGTTTGGTTTTTAAGTAGATGTTAAGACCTTGTACTTTCATATCTGTGTCTTGCTTTTTTTCTTCTGAACGAAGGAAATTTATTAAGAACAAACACACTATAAAGCAGTCCACAAAATATAACAAAGAGAGCCAAGAGGCCTAACCATACTGGCCAAACAGATGCCCAGCACCAAAAATAAAAAATGACTAACTAAAATTATGTAACGTGCCACCAGACTGAGAGTGAAAAAATATTCTTCAGAAAATATTCAACAGAGTTGTCTGTGTTTTACTTGCTTACTTCTGTAGCCTTGACATTTATTGCATGCTCCATTGTTTAACAAAATATTTTCTATTGCAGGCTGAGAGGACTGAGGAAAGACGTAAGCAGGTATTGATTATGCTCCTGATGCAAGTAATTTAATGATATGGCAAGGGACTGCATTTTATCGGACTCTGATCTTGAATATCATGTCATTGACAGGATAAGGACATGATATTCAAGATCTGCTAATTAAATAAGTAATCTTCTTGAGTTATGAGAGAGAGATTTGCTGCAAGGAAGACTGAAATCTTAAAAGGGTAAGTAATCTTTGTAGATTTAAGTTTATTTGCCCATTAATAAAAAAAAGGAAAGATTTATGGTCTTTTATTTGGGTGTGTACACCAAGTCTAAGTGCTAAAAGGGAGGGAAAGATTTAAAATTGAATTTCCTTGTGAGGGTTGGGAGCCATGCAAGGAAATACAACTCTAGTTAGGAAAAGGGGAAAGATTTTTACTCTTTTTGCATTCCACATCCAACGCAAGGCAAAACAAAAACAAAGAAACAGGAAGGCAAGGGCACAGACGCCAAAAACTAAATCTGGAAGCAACAGATGCCCAGCAAACGAGCGAAGGAAACCATAAACAACAGCAAGAAAAACAAAAACCAAATACAAAGGAATTGATGGTGGGAAAGATTTTACCACGTAAAGCAAAGTTGGGCGTGAGAGCAACTCGACCAGTATCTCAATATCCAAAGGTGACATCTGGATTTCGTGCTTATTTATTTCTGAAGATAAATTCTTGATTTTGCATCCATATCCCAATTTAAATATTTATGTGTAAGAGATGTTGTTTCAGAGTCCACAGTTTAATATATATACAGTTATTTTCTCCCCTTATGTCCGCACGTATTATCGTGTGGATACCATTGTAAAGCAGGGAGGGATATATATATATATATATATATATATCCCAATTTAACCTCTGTGTCCTGATCAAATTGGAGGGTATGAGGTTTGTAGAGGAATTGGGGTTGTCGTTGGTGCAGTGAACAAAGGGGGTTCAGATTTGTCTTTCTTAGGGTTGTTTTTCAAGATATTGTAGAGCACTATTGGCTCACTCCGTTGATGCCCCTAGAAATAAGCTTGTACGTTATGCCCTGGGTTAAATCAAGTGGCTGTTTGGAGGAATCAGCCGCCAGCTTTGCTCAGGGGCGGACGTACCAAGGGACAAAAGGGTCAATTGACCCCATGGCAGCCCTGAGTTTGGCTTGGAGGTCCCTGGTTTTTCTTGGCAGTTTGGGCAAAACAACGTCGCTTTGCGGCTTTGTGAGACGTGTATCTGAGGGAAGAAGAAGAAGTACAAACCACCGTGCTACTTTTTTATTTTATGATCTTTCTAAGGTTTTATTTAACCAATCGACGTCGTTCATTCAGTCTTATTTTTAATTTGAGTGGAATGCATCGTTTTTGAGGCAGTGCTATTGAATTGGTCTTTTGACACGCTACCCCTATCCGAATTTAAAAAGAAAGAAAAAAAGGAATGATTAAAATTATTTTAAAGGAAGCGCTGCGTTTTATGAGCTGGAAAATGTTTTATTTTATTTTATTTTATTTACCATGCAGACCTAGTTAACTATCAAATTTAGTGAATGAATTGAGTTCTTCCTTTGATGTTGAATTATGAACAATTGAGTATTTAATATTTTTAGGATTTATTATTATGCTCGAATGACAATTTTTTTTGGTCGAATAAGAATTAGTATTTCAATTGAATTATATTGTATTATTTTTAATATTTTTATATTAAAATAATATATGTCTCGAAAGACTTATGCCACTAACCCCATGAGGTAATATTCCTACATCCGCCAGTGTTTGCTTCCTTTTTAATGAAATCTTGCTTTTCTAAAAATAAAGGGTGTTGTTTCAAGAAAACTAGGGTTTGTGGCTAGTTTAAAAGATAGTAAATTTGAAACTCAAAATTTTGTCCTGATTTAGGGCTGGGAATTTTACTGGAGGGTTTATAAGAATGCTCTAATATATGCCAGTTTCTTTTATTTTTTATTTTTTATTTTTTATTTATTTTCTGAATTTAGTTTTTCAGGCTAAATAAATAAAACTCTTTTTGTTTGGTTGAATCTACTCCTTTTTAGCTTACATTTTCATGAAAATTTGCAGGATATAGCTCTTGGTTAACTAACAAATAGCAGACCCAATGAAGCTGCAACATTGGACTGTGTTGCGGCATGTTTTCTTCGTCTTGTTGGTAATTTTTCTTCTCATCCTTCTAAATTTCTCATTGTTATCACTTTAATACTTCGTTACAAATATTCAAACTAAACTTTACTGTAGGTAATTGGCATGCTGGTACTTTCTGGTTTATTGATCGGTATCATCAAACATATCGAGCATAATGTAAGTTTAATCTCTAAAATTCACAGTTAATTATTTTGTTAATTAATTATACATGTAATCTACATAATAATTAATTAATGTTACAAGAATTTTCGAGACGTTTCAGGTTCTTGCATTTGCTTCCACAGAGAGTGGGCTAGTCAGATTTGTTCACAAGAACAGCGAAGTAGCATTCACACTCCTAATAGTGATGATTGCTGTTATGGGAGTCTTCAGTGTGAGTTATATTTTCGTAATGCTTAGTGCTGGGAAACGGGAGATGCTTCTTTGTGCCACACTCATAAACCAAATGGAGGCGACTCAACAAGCTGAGAGGAAGAGTATGAGGAAAAGTCTTGCGTTTGCTTCTGCAAGCCATGATGTTCGTGCTGCTCTCACCGCCATTACCGGTTTGATCGAGATATCTTACGATGAAGTAGCCCGAGGTTCAGAACTAGAGACCAATTTGAGACAAATGAAAGATTGTACGAAGGACCTTCTAGGTAAGTTATATTGCTAAATACAGTGATTACCTGGTACTGGGTGCTACTCTATTGTTGATATTTAATATTTTACCTATTTGCCTTTTTTTTAATATAATGTATGCACAGAACCTCCAATATATGCAATATACTCGTGTGATAAAACATTTATGTGCATATAACGTTTACATTTATGCGTAGGAATTTAAATTAGGTAGCTAAATATTGCGTTTCATTTTTTTTCATTATTACCATCTATTGCAATACGATGTCTGTTATTTTTATCGCTCGTATTTTCTTTTCTCAATTATTAATAAATTAATCTTTTTTTTTTTTTTTTTTTTTTTTTTTTTTTTTTTTAACTGAATCCTGCTATATACATGTTGATATATCAGTTTGAGTACTTGTTATATAGGTATATTGAACTCTATTCTTGATACAAGCAAAATTGAAGCCGGTAAGATGCAACTTGTGGAAGAGGAATTTGATGTGGCCCAGCTACTTGAAGATGTAGTTGATTTGTATCATCCTATGGGTTTGAAAAAAGGCATAGATGTGGTGTTGGATCCTTATGACGGCTCTCTTATGAAGTTTGCACGAGTTAAAGGCGATGGGGGAAGGCTTAAGCAGATATTGTGCAACTTATTAAGCAATGCCGTTAAATTTACTTCAGAGGGGCATGTGACAGTTCGTGCTTGGGTCGAAAAACCCGATTTCAAGAATTCTATAGCTGCGAATTCTGACCGGAGCGGTGCCGTATTGAAAAATTTGCTGTGCTTTCTATCAAACAAGAAGAAATCACGAGATGATGACATGGAAGTAATGAATGGGGTCCAGCAAGATCCAAATTGCCTGGAATTTATTTTTGAAGTGGATGATACTGGGAAGGGAATCCCCAAGGAGAAGCAAAAAGCAGTGTTCGAAAACTATGTACAAGTCAAAGAAACAGCTCTTAAAGAAGGAGGTACTGGCTTGGGACTTGGTATTGTTCAATCTCTGGTAAGTAATAAAATATAAACTTGTTTAAGAATTTCTCGAATTTAAGGCATGCGTTAAATTTGATATTTTTGTTTGCACTAGGTACGTTTGATGCATGGCGAAATAAGAATTGTGGACAAAGAGATTGGGGAAAGAGGGACATGCTTCAGGTTTAATATTCTTCTAAGTAATGTATGTGAGAATGTCTACAAGGATAGAAGAAAAGAAGAAGACCTTGAATTGGGAATAGCTGCCATTCACAGTGCTCCTACTCCCGGTACTCCCGGGCTGACCGCTCGTGCCCCGAGTCCTAAGGCAGAGGGATCCAATGTTGTATTGCTGATAAAAAATGAAGAGCGTCGAAGAATGGTGTACAAGTTCATGGAGAGTATTGGGATAAAAGCATGGGTGGTAGAACAATGGGAACAACTTCGTCCTACTCTCAAGAAGATAAAACACAAAGGGAAAGGGTACTATTCTCATCACCATAGTTCTTCAGGAATATCTGATTTGGGTTTGCAAGATTGCTTGAGCAAATCCACATCATGCAACTCTAGCTTTAGATTAAAGGAGGTGCACCCTTTGATGGGTGCAATGGATGGAACAGAAAACATAATCTCTCTCTTTAAGAAGAATAGCACGAATCTTCGTGGCACATCGTCATGCTTTACATTGCTAGTGATTGATACTACAGCTGGACCATTTGAGGAGTTATGCAACATTGTAGCTGAATTCCAAAAAAGCCTTCAAAATGCTTGGTGCAAGGTTGTTTGGTTGGCAAATCCATTGATACAAAGCAACATTAACTTTGACAGCCTTGATCCAGACGACGTTATCAAACACAAGGCGCTTCACGGTACCCGTCTATATGAAGTGGTAAGACTTCTTCCAGAGTATGGAGGTGCACTGCCAAAGAGATTAGGGGGCACATTTGATGTTGGAAAAGTCTCCAGAGCCCCTAGTTCATCAAGATACCAGTTTCACACCGACCGTGAATTTGAAACCTTGTCTTCACCAACTCAAAATCACAAGTCTCACAATGTTAGCTCCAAAGCAAGAGACCTACCAGTTGAACATGGCCGCCCACTTCCACATAGAGAAACAGAAGGACCTGATAAGCCAAGCAGGCCTTTGGTTGGGAAGAAGTTTTTGGTTGCTGAGGACCAAAAAACCCTAGCTCATATTGCCATGAAAACTCTTACAAATTGGGGTGCAACTGTGAAGCTTTGTGGAGATGGAGGAGAAGCCCTAGACCTAGTTCGCAATGATCTAGTCACCCATAGGAAACATGGATATGATTATATATTAATGGACTGCCAGGTAAATACTCTTATTAATATCAAACTATAAAAGTAATCAATTCTTTCCCATATTATGTTCTAACAGTTCCGACGTCGTTTTGGTGTTCAAACAGATGCCAATAATGGATGGATTTGAAGCAGCAAGAGAGATAAGGAAAGAGGAGAAATCTTACGACGTTCACATTCCGATCATTGCATTAACTTCTCATGAACAAGGCGAGGAAACAAGAAGGATGATTGAGGCTGGCATGGACCACCATTTAACCAAACCCTTGAAATTGGATAGTCTACTTGAAACAATTAGATACATTGACAGCAATGCTACTATATAAAATAATTTTACTTTGTATACTTTCCATCTATTTTTTTTTAATTTAAATTCATTGAGGTTCGATTGTTTTGTTGTTTGTAAATAATATGATAATTTCGTGATTTTTTTCCCAATAGGGTTGTGGCATTCATGCACGCCTACTATGTTTTGGAGGACGAAGTTGAATGTTTGTATGCATGTCTCATTTTCTCACCTTCTTTGCTGAATACTATTTATGTGGCTGTCAATATTATCGAGATTACCAGTTGGCTATTTATAGCGTTTCTTTTGAGATAAACTAGTTTTAATTGTACTTCAGTTTATACTGTTTATAGCGTTTCTGCTACGTTATATAGGTTGGTATAGTTCTATCTTGACAGCAATTTATAAATGTTAAAATAAATACGATAAAAGCAGAAAAACAAGTAAATGGAACACAAAATTTCATTGAGTGACCTCAAAATTTCATTGAGTGACCTCACGGGTTGGCCC
This sequence comes from Prunus armeniaca, assembly GCA_903112645.1. Taxonomy (NCBI): domain Eukaryota; kingdom Viridiplantae; phylum Streptophyta; class Magnoliopsida; order Rosales; family Rosaceae; genus Prunus; species Prunus armeniaca. The sequence goes on from CAEKDK010000008.1 coordinate 2,161,375, forward strand.
CGTGGTAAGGGCGTTTCCCAGGCCCTATGTAAACGGGAGATCCTGGGTTCGATTCCTGCCGTTGGTGAATCAAGCGATGAGGGCCAGGGACGGGGTGAAATTCCCTATAGCCTCGCCGGGTCCCGGAAGGGGTGGATGGTCGTGGCTTGCCACCAGCTGTCCCCCTTTTTAAAAAAAAAAAAAAATAATAATAATAATAATTTCATTGAGTGACCTCAAAACAATTACATGGTCTTACATACAATAGTTTCTCTTCGACATGTTTTTTATTTCTTTTGTTACAATAACTACAGAATTCTTTTCCTACAACTGAATAATGCAAAGTTGTCCGAAAATGAAACAGCCTTGAACCAAATTGGTGAAGCATCTTAACAAGAAGCTTCCAGGAGGTAACAATCTAGGTTGAGCTGTCATAATTAAAAAAAATATTAAAAAAACTGTCACGTATCTTAACTTCTTTTATTACATGACCCATCAAGTTAAGACTCTTACTTTATCACAAAAGATTAAGGTTAGTAACGCATCATCACTACCAAAAAGAAAAAGTGACAATAGTCACCATTATTTGGTGACATTTGATGACTAATTTTTGGTGACTAGAGCCTTTAGTCACCCCATCATTAGTCACCAAATATCATCATATAGTGGCAACTGTTGCCGCTTTTTGTGTGTAGTGCATACAGTTTACAAAAGATGGTTAAAAAAAAAAAAAAAAAAAAAAAAAAAAAAAAAAAAAAAAACAACAATGTACCTGTCACAAACTGGGTACGACTTTGAATTACAAACACATACAAATATAAAGGGCCCAAGTTGAGATAGCCAAAACATTTACAAAAACATATAACATGAATTTAACCATCCTTAACCGATAACAAAAGGAATTATCCACTAATTAACTGAACTTAAAGCAACATTACTGACCAACATAGTGATTAGAACGGAGGAGAGTCTCTGGTTCTCTCCATTTTCAAGACATTTTCTGTTTTGTCTCCCACAATACCTGAATCATAAAGATATATATATTTTTTTTTGGCATATATGAGGAGTCAAGATAGAGCAAATCGTGAGAGACACAAAGAGAGAGTGACAGAGAGAAAACAAAACTCAATTAAGCTAAATTTTCTAT